>CM028132.1:456377500-456692500 GCA_016271365.2 Neoceratodus forsteri
TAGACAGTGATGAAATGTCATTTTGACAATCCGATTTCCTGGTTTCCCCCGCACTATACACTCTGCCCAAGGTCCATAAGAACTTGTATGACCCTCCTGGGAGACCCACTGTCTCTTGTATTGGGTCTCTCAGTGAGGGCCTGTCTAAATTTGTGGATCATTTCCTAGAGCAAATAGTAGTGAAGATTAAAGCATATATAAGATACACTGTGGATCTGTTAAATAAAACTGAGGCATTAAGCTGGTTAGATGGTTATTGCTGGATAGCTATTGACATTCCGTGTCTCTATCCCAACATTTGACATTCTGATGGATTAGGAACACGGGAAGAATTCTTACTTGCTGATGCAGCTTTGAAAGGGGCCCCCAGTCTTTCATCAAGGACCTATTAAGATTTGTATTGGTACTGTCAGTGTCAGTGTCAGTGGCTCAGTAGGTAGCACACTCGCCTCTGAGGCCGGGAGATCAGAGGGCTGTGGGTTCAGTTCCCACATCTGGCACTTGGGTTAATATCCCAGTACTGACACTGTAGTGCAGCATGAGAGGGGTGCTGCACTTCTGAGGTGCCGTCTTTCAGATGAGACGTTAAACCGAGGTCCTATCTGCCTGGATTGGTGGTAGTTCAGGTGGATGTTAAAGATCCCATGGCACTTATCGAAAAGAGTAGGGGAATTTCCCCAGTGTCCTGGCCAAATTTCCCTCATTCACTAAAAAAAAATACCACCAACAGCTTAATCTGGTTCAAGGTCAGTTGGCATTCATCTGTATCCCGCTCCCCCGGGTCGTGCCTGAAAATAGGCAGGATTTGTCTAGTGCACTTACCCGGTCAACAAAAGCTAAATAAATAAATAAATTGGAGTACAGTTTACTTGTATTTGATGATGGGTTTTACCATCAGGTACAGGGAACTGCGATGGGTGCCTCACTTGCGCCCTCTTATGCAAATATCTTTCTCGCATAGTGGGAAAGACATGTAGTGTTATCTGACTTGAACCCCCACCTCAGACACAATGTTACATGGTATTGCTTTATTGATTATATCATGTGTGTCTGGGGTGGGGGTTCTGATTCGGTCTCTGCATTTCTTGATTGGCCGAACTGCAACAACTTGAATAACAAGTGCGCTTACAAAACAGATCCACAAAAATCGGAGTTTCTGGATGTCAATTTGGGTATAGTAGATGGTAAAGTTGTTCGTAACATTTTTAGAAAACCTACAGTAAGAAATATATTGTTACAAGCAGAGAGCTGCCACCATAGGTCTTTAATTCAGAGCATCCCATTTGGGCAATTTTTGAGACTGCAAAGAAACTGCACCTTAAATAGTGATTTTGAAAAGGAAGCAAAGCTGCTTAAACAGCGTTTTAAGGATTGTGGTTGTAATGCACAAGTAGTCCTGGATGTCCTTACAAAAGTTAGGGGGCTTGACAGAAAGACACCATTAACCCCAAAAGAAAAACAAACTGAATGTATGCCTGAAAATAGTTTAATTTTTGTAATGGATTTTAACTTCAGATCCACAGAAGTCAAAAATGTAATTAAAGACCGATGGGCAATACTTCAAGCTGATAGTATGGTGAGTTAAATTTTGTGTGATGCACACTGATGGTGTCATTTTGAAGATGTCCAAATTTGAGGTACATGCTCACATTAAGTCATTACTAAAATCCTGAAAGCCTTAAAAACAATCTCATCCCAGAAGAGATTTTTTAAGTGCAGATGTTGTAATATTTGTATTTACGTGGTTACAGGGGAAAACTTCACACATCCGAGAACGGGACAGACTTTCAGGTTATGTCAGTACTTGGACTGTTGCAGCCCATTTACTGTCTATGCAGCCTGGTGTGACTGCAAACAGCTCTATATTAGTAGAACTATTCGACCCTTAAAAAATCGTGTCCAGGAACATGATAGGGCAATAGTTAATGCTAAATTTGAAAATGCCCTTGGAGTTCACTTTTTTGAAAAACATGGCAGTAACCCTAGGAGGTCTGAAATTTCAAGCACTTGACCACATTTCTCCATTAGTTCATGGTGGTGATAGCGTAAACCTATTAAATAAATGTGAAACTCGATGGATAGCAAACTTGGGAGCCCAGACACCACTTGGTCTGAATGATCAGATTGATTTCAGACCTTATTTATAGTTGACCTTTTGCACATAGGTTTGCCCTTCCTTGTTTGGTTGGTCTTTACACAACCACATGTAATTAATTCATTTCTTGTATTAAAATTCAGAATACAAATATTATGAATAACAGAATATTTTGTTTTTTAATACAGCATCTAAAGCTTAAAGCAACATAAAAGAAGCCGGCCCGGAGGCGCTGAGGGCTGAGGTGCAGGATGCCACACCTCACGCTGCGCAGGCGACCCGGGTTCAGGAACGGAGTCGGGTGGCCGGGGGTCGGCAGGGGGGGAGGAAGGATCGAGCGTCCCAATGGATGCTCTCCTCCCTCAGGGGTGGGAACCAAGAACGCATCCACGTTCTACATCACCTTCGTAGCCGGTGGAAGCACCAGCAATTGAAGGAATGGAGGTGGCTCCGTTCAACGGAGTCAGGAAGGGGGGACGTCGCCGGTGCACGAGTGGTCCGGCGTGCGTCAGCACGCCACCACTCGGGACGTACATCCTAGCGCTTGGCGTCCCAGAGGGTAGGGGAAACCAGGGGAGAAAAAGGAAAAAACCTCTCGGTAAGCCCTAGATGATAGCGTCTTGGTACCATCCAGGACCACCAGAAGAGGGACAGACACCACTGTGCAGGGGAGAAGGAGGCACTCTAGGGACAGATCCCCGAGGTGGAAACGGAGGTTGAGAGGAAGGAAGGAGAGGCTCCGAGAGCAGGAAGGTGGAGATAAAAAAATAAAAAAAAAAAAAAAAAGCAAAACAAAGAAAATATGGTGGAGGTGTTGAAATGAATAAAGAACAAATGTCAGTTGATAAAATAGGTATAACATGGCATTTATACATTTGATAAAGATATGCTGTTGTACAATACGAGTAAAATAATTTTGTAATGGAATGATGTATTTATTATATTAGTAGACACCACACAGCTAATGAGATAAATTTTTTTTTACAATTGTTATGATCTGAGCACGTTTTTTCCTCTTTTGCACTGTTTGTTTAATTGAATGACTGAATACATATTGTAACTAATTATGGGATATATTTAAACGATACTTTGGATGACCAACTCCACCCCCTGAGGAAGGCCCATGTGACTGGGTCGATACATAGGGGTGTTAGCCCAGTGTAGCCTCCATACATTTGTAACTGAATAAATCCCTTTATTATTCTCAGCTTTGTTGTGTGCCCAGCTTTGTTTGTTTTTTTTACTTTGGGGTGGGGGGGGCCCTAGTGAGGAGATCGGAGCCTTTCTGGTCCACAAGGGTGGCCCCTGTCTACAACAACTGTGCATCGCTGTTGGTCGGGAAGGGGGTGAGGGTCAGCGCTCTGACTTCGTCCAGAGCCTCCACCCACTCTAGGGACATTCGGGGGCACTGACCACAACCTCAGGACCCCAACCTTCCCAGGCAGAGACGCACCCCTCAAACGAGGCCTTCCGAATCCACGACCAGAAGAGAGGGGGTAAGAAAGAATCCGGCACCGGGGTTGGTCCTAGAACCCCCCCCCGGTGCCAGGCACAGTGCCGCCAGCTGAACTGGTGCCAGGTCCGACAAAAGGAATGACCATGGCACCAGAACCGGTGTTCTCCCCCAACCTCGGCACCAGATGTGGTGCTGCCCTCCATCTCAGTGCCAGGGGTGGTACTGAAGGAGCCTTTTGTACCGTGAGTGGCACTAGTGGACTCAGGAAGGGCGGCACCGCCAATGGCACCAGGTGGAGGAGCAGACCGCGCAGAAAGTCTCAGGTTGGGCCTAGGAGAGTCTTGGAGCTCCAGAGAGCCAGGATGCCAATCAGGATTGTCCTGATCCTAGTCCAAATGCAAGAATGAGATCAGGGAGATCTCCAAAGAGGCGACCTCAGAGAGCCTCCCTCTCCCGGCACTGTGAGCGGTGTTAGAAGGGGACCCAGTGGCTCCGGTGCCACCGCCCTGCTCACCAACACTGGGAATGGCATTGGCAGCTGAGGCAACGCCACTGAGGGAACCACCAGCATCCAAAGGGGTACCGGACTGCGAGGGGTGCTCAGTCGATCCCCCAGAGGAGGCTGACTGTCCACCCAACCCCTCACGCAAGCCTTCGGTCTCAGCGAGACTGAAATGGAGGCCTGCCTGTCCTTGGTATGTATAGTACTGGGAAGAGGCCCAGGAAAAGAGCCCAGGGACCTGGCCTTGGCATTCCTGGTGTGCCGCCGCCCTACAAAAGTATTTTGGGGGGGCCCATCCCAACTTGGTCGCGTAGATACAGAGCGTACGAAAATCCATGGAGAAACAGGCATTGCAACTATCCATATTGTGTTGTGGACCCAGGAAGGAAAAACACTGGTCATGCCGGTCAGTGACAGTCATCGGTTTGCCACAGAGGCACCGACACACTGGGGCGAGCACTGCCTTTGACGACTTTGCAGACCCCGGACCACATGACCATGACAGAAAAAGTAACAAAATGACAGAAAAGTACTCGACGCTGCACTGAAAAAAGAAATGGAAAGAAAAAGGAAAAGGTATGACCTGCAAACTGGTACAGTGTTGAGCAACGTTCAGTGGTGAGCAGACTGTGAAGCAGTTTTTTTTTCTTTGCCGCTTGCTCCTCACAGTGGGAAAAACAGAAGTGTGGGTTATGGGGAGCCAACTTCAGTTACTGGCCAGTCCGTGTGCACCACGTAATACGTCAGCCTTGTGGGCAGCGCCATCCCCAACATTGGCTCCCCGGCTCAAAATTCTTTAAGCTAAATGCTCTCTTGAGGGTCCAGCGCCTCCAGCTATGACCCACCAGTTATGAACGGTGAAGACTGGCTCATGTAAGATATACAAGTTGTATCATTTCTGTCAACATGTGGTCCTGTTTACCTATCAATATTGAAAAATGAAATAAAATGTTAAATATTAAAAAAACAGAAAAAAAAAAATGAGACCACTATGTTCTCAAGGGAAGTGACTGAAAAGGTTACGGCTAAAAGAGTGGCATTTAGAAGGTACAAAGAGACGCAGAGGAAAATGATAGGGAAGTGTAACAGGTGAGGCAGATAGAAGCAGGGAAAGTGGTGCAGAGTGCAAAGGCAAAAACTAGGAAAGGATAGCCAAAGGGGTAACTAAAGGGGACAAGACCTTTTTTAGGTACAAGAGTGAGAAGAGGAGGGACTGTGAGGTTTAAAAAGGTTGTGGGGGGACTGTGCAGGGGAGGATCAGGAAAGGGCAGAAATCTTGAACAGATATAAATGTTCAGTCTTCACAGTGGAAGGAGAAGGGGACAGATCACATAAAAGCTGAGGAAACACTTGGAGGGAGGGAGAGAGGAAGGTAGATACAAGTTTACTTACAGAGAAGAAAGTACTGAAAGGACTAGCAAATCTGAAAGTGGACAAAGCTATGGGGCCAGATGGGGTACACCCAAGGGTGCTGAGGAAACTCAGGGAGGTACTGGCTATACCTCTGACAGCCCTATTCAACAGGTCACTTGGGGGTGGGGGAGAGATGTAGTCCCACTTCATAAAAGTGGTAGCAGGGAGGAGGCTGGCAACTTTAGGCCTTTCAGTCTGACATCAGTAGTGCGGAAGCTAATAGAGTCACTTTTGAAGGAAAGGATTGTGGAGTATCTTGAATGCAGCAGGTTACAAAATAGGGTTGGGGGGTTAATGTCAGACTAATATAACAGATTTTTCACCTAGATGACCAGGGAAACAGATCATAGTGGGGTAGTGGATATGGCCCACTTGACTTCAGCAAGGCCTTCGACACGGTACTACACAGAAGGTTCATTAGGAAACTGGGCAGTATTGGGGGTGGGTCCTACAGTGGTAAACTGGGTATGACATTGGTTGACAAACAGGACACAGAAGGTGGTGGTAAACAGAATTCACTCTGGGAAAAGAGAATGTGACCAGTGGGGTACTTCAGGGCTCAGAACTGAATCAAGTCCTCTTTAATGTCTTCATAAGTGACACTGCAGAAGAGCTGGAAGGGAAGGTTTGCCTCTTTGCAGATGACACCGAAACCTGTGAGAGTGGACAGCCCAGAAGAGGTGGAGAGAATGTGCAGAGACCGAAGAAAACTTCAAGGGTACGGCAGCTGGGTTTCAATGTGAAAAAGTACAAAATCATGCACTTAGGCCACAGAAACCCAGAGGCAGAGTATAATTTGTGGGGGCAAGAGTTACTGCTGGTCACCAAATAGGAAAGATATGTGGAAATAATCATATCTGATGACCTCAAGGTGTCGAGGCAGTGTGACAAGACAGCAGGCGGAGTAAGTGGGATGCTAGGGTGCTCAGGGAGGGGTATCACCAGCAGACGGAGGGAGGTGGTGTTGCAACTGTGCAACTGTAGGTGAGACCCCACCTGGAGTACTGTGTCCAGTTCTGGAGACCACAACTTAAAATGGACATAGACAGGGTGGAGGCTGTTCAGAGAAGGGCAACTAAATTGCTGCAGGGGCTGTATCAGAAGCCCTATGAGGTGAGACTAAGGTATCTCAATAGGTACGCCCTGGAAGAGGGAATATGACAGAAACCTATAAATACCTCACGGGGTTGAACAAGGAACAGGAAGGGAGTATTTTTCACAGAAGAAAGTGTACGAGAACAAGGGGACAGGCAATGAAGTTGGAAGGGGAAAATTTAAGAGATATGTGAGGAAGCACTTCTTCACTGAGACGGGTAGTTGTCTGGAACAGTCTTCCAGCAGAGGTAGTGGGGGTGAAAACAACTGGTGAGTCTCATGCATGCATGGGATAGTTACAAGGGAATCTTAGCTAAGAAACCGGGGGTTTAGCTGAAGATCACGTAGGGTCTGCAGTGAAAGTATAGGCAGGGAAAAACCTGGATGGGCCAAGCAGTCTAACTGCTGACAAATTATATGTTTCTATGTAAAAGATACACAGACACCACTCAGACTCCCAAATGGGCTACTGTAAGTAAACAGCGCAATGAAACTACCACCAGCAGCTTAATCTGGTTCAATTTCGGTTACCATCTGTATCCCTGGGCACCCCTGAAAAAGGGACTTCTAGGCCCAGTGTGCTTGCCGGGTCAACAAAATTCAACAACCAAAAGACCTTGGGGGGGGGGGGCCTCTGTGGAGGAAATAGTCTTAAAAAGTTACTGTTACAGGTAAGTAACAAACCTTTTTTTTTTTTTTTAATTCTTTGTTAATTGGGTAAGGCCCACTAGGCGCAAGTGACTTGTTCAGAGTCACACAGTATGCAAGTGGAGGTTTTGGGAATCAAACCCATGTCTGCTGGATGTACCAAGCCCATTCGCAGCTCATTACTCTAATCTCCAGGCTATACTGCCATATTTTTTTTCTCAATAAAGCTTTTTCTCTCTGAATGTCATACTGATCATCAGCCCTGTTCCTACAGACTCCTCACCAACCACCATCTGCCCTTGACATTACCTGCTAGCAAATCCCTCCTAGATTTCCCCATGGAGGGTCCAGAAGGAGAAGGGCTGCCCCCCCAAAGTCCAATCCAGATTTGGCAGGGGGTCCAGGCAATGGCATGGGTGAGAGGCAAGCAGACAGGGCTTCATTAAGCCCCCACTGCATTTTCATTTTCTCCCAGCCCACCTCCCCTGATGTCAGGCATATCCCTTTAGGCCCCGACACACACTGGCATCCCTGTGGAGAAGCAAGCTCCCTGGCCCATTATTGGGGTCCCCAGTTTAGAGAACACAATGCTGTCCCTCCCCGGGCTAGGACTGTCCCCAGCCTTCAGACCACCCTGTTGGCTCCTTCACAGGCTCATTCCTGAAGTCGGATCATCTGCATGGGAGGGTAACAGTCTATCTGTTGGGTCACTGGGCAGTCCACAAACCTATCTTCTTTGAGGGTATCACCACCACAGAGCAACAATACACTGGACAATTTCCAAAGCAGTACAGAACTCCATCACAGCAGGCTAGGAAATCAGAGACCCACATACTGAGGAAATAAGACATTGCAGAACAGCGAGGCAATATGCAGCCCTTACTGGAGAGGAAGACCTGGCTACAGGGTATAGCGAAATAAATACAGGTTACTCACCTGTAACAGAAGTTCTAGGAGTGGTATATGTTGTTCATCCACACTGTCTGGCAGGTTCCTTGCCGCTTTAAATCTTGCCGGAAGGTCTTCAAGCTGGCTCCTCCCACCCACCCGGGTGGTAAAACTCTTGGCTCCGCCCCATGACACCAGATCTGGCCCGCTGGAAGCTCAGGTTGTGCGTCGAAGCGGGGAGGTCGTAGGGATGAACAACATATACCATTCCTAGAACTCCTGTTACAGGTGAGTAACCTGTATTTCTAGGAACATGGATATGTTGTTCATCCACACTGTCTGGCAGACTCTAGCAGTTCTCCGGGAGGAGGGAGGCAAGACACCCCGATACTTACTTGGGAAAGAGACTGGAGAACCGAGGCCCCAAAACCAGCATCCGCGTGACTCAGGGTCGATGTGGTAATGGGTGATGAAGGTGTGCTGACTTCCAGGTAGCAGCCCTGCAGATATCCTGGATAGGGACGTCCTGGAAGCAGCCACCGATGCAGCAGTATGCACGGGTAGAATGAGCTCTTATCCCTCAGGAGGCTCCATGCCCGCCAACATGGAGAGATCTATGCAGGAGGTGACCCACCTGTTTATAAATCCGGCCTGGCTGCAGGTCTGCCAGGTGCGGCTTCAGCGTGGGTGACAAACAGCTGGTGAACCTCTCGAATTTTGGAAGTGCAACTCCTTATACAAGTGAGCGCCTCTAGGGTCCAGCATGGAGCCTGTATTCGGCCTCCCGAGGTGTGACTGGGGTAGAACACCAGCAGAGTCAACACCTGGTTAAGGTGAAACTCCGACACCACCTTCGGAAGGAATTTCGGGTGGGGGCGCAGGACAACCTTGTCCCTGTGGAAGACCAGGTAAGGAAACTCAATGCAGAGCGCCTGGAGTTCTCCCATCCTTCTGGCCGACGTGATAGCCACCAAGAAGGCGGTCTTCCACGACAGGTGAGAGAGTTCACACCTGTGCACTGGCTCGAATGGCTTGCCCATGAGCTTAGCCAGTACCAGCAGTAAATCCCATGGAGGTGGAGGTTCTCGCACCGGAGGGGAAATGTGATCAAGGCCTTTGAAAAACCGCCAGACCACCTTCTCCTGCGCCACCAACTGCTCCCCGGCCCGCGCCCGGTAAGCAGAGATGGCTGCCAGGTGCACCCTTAGGGTCGTCGACCTAAGCCCTTGACTAGAAAGGGACCATAAATAGTCCAAGATGCTTGCCAAAGGACAGGAGGAAGGGTACAAGCCCTTGCCCTGACACCAAATGGAAAATCTCTTCCATTTGAAGGCATAGCATTTCCTGGTCAACTCCTTACGGGACGCCTCAACCACATTGAGGACCTCGTCAGAAAGACCCAAGACCTGGAACTCTAGCCGCTCAGGAACCAGGCCGTCAGGTGCAGGGATTGAAGGTCCGGATGGAACACCTTCCCCTGATTGACTGAGAGCAGGTCCGGGCGAGCTGGAAGCTGCCTCGGGAGCCTGCAGCTGAGGCTGAGGAGATCTGGGTACCAGAACTGGCCGGGCCAGTCTGGGGCTATCAGGATCACCTGCGCCTTGTCCCTCCTTGCTTTGAGAAGCACCTTGTGAATCAAGGGAAATGGGGGAAAGGCGTAGAAGAGACCCGGGGTCCACAGCCTCGACAAGGCATCCCCCTGCAGCGAGCCCTGCTGAGGCGGGCATGAAACAGCCTCAGCTTTGCGTTCTCCCTGGAGGCAAACAGGTCCACCTGAGGTGTGCCCCAGTGGGAGAACAGATCTTGTACTACCTCCGGCAGGAGAGACCACTCGTGAGATGCAGCCCCTATCCGGCTCAGGGCATCAGCCAGGGTGTTGGAGGCTCCTGCCACATGAATGGCTAGGAGATCCGCCTCCAGGCTGTGCACGAGTGACCAAATGCGGAGAGCTTCCTTGCAAAGAAGCATGGAACGCGTCCCGCCCTGGCGGTTTAGGTAGTACATGGTCGTGGTATTGTCCGTCTGGACTCGGACCACTTGACCCCGTAGAAACGGAGCAAAAGCGGTGAGAGCTAGGCGGACCGCTCGGAGCTCCAGCAGGTTGATGTGGCTTCAGGACTCCCGCAGGGACCAGAGGCCGTGCGTTCGGTGTTCCCCCAGATGGGCACCCCAACCCATCAGAGAGGCATCGGTCGATAGAGAGACCGTCGGCTCGGGGCGGACAAACGGGATGCCCTCCTGCAGATGAGATGGAACGGTCCACCACCGGAGAGCGTTCCACATCTCCTGGGTCACCATCACTAGCTGGTCCAATGGATCGCAGCGTTGTGACCACTGGCTGGTCAGTCCCCACTGAATGGGGCGCATGTGCCAGCGTGCCCAACGGACCACGCTGGTACAGGCCGCCATGAGACCCAGGAGGCGCAGGAAGTCCCGGGCAGGGCGCAATTGCCCAACCAGAAATGATTGGGCAAAGGAGGTAAGAACCTCGGCCCTGTCCGCCGGGAGCCGTGCTCTGGCTCGAAGAGAGTCAAGCTCTGCCCCCGATAAACAGAATCACCTGCTTCAGCTCCAGTTCCGACTTGGCCTCGTTGATGAGAAGGTCGACTTGAGAGCAAACCTGGAGGGCCAGATCTCTGGACCGCTCCACCTCCTGTCTGGAGGGGGCTGCTATCAGCCAATCGTCCAGGTAAGGGTACACCCGGACCCCTCGGCGCCGCAGGAAAGCTGTCACCACTGCAATGCATTTGGTGAAGACCCTGGGAGCTGGA
The DNA here is from genome assembly GCA_016271365.2 of Neoceratodus forsteri. Taxonomy (NCBI): domain Eukaryota; kingdom Metazoa; phylum Chordata; order Ceratodontiformes; family Ceratodontidae; genus Neoceratodus; species Neoceratodus forsteri. The sequence continues at coordinate 456,388,369 of CM028132.1, forward strand.
GACAGGCGAAGGGCATGGCTCGAACTGAAGAGGATCCCTCCGCCTAAGCGAAGGAATCTCGATGTGACGGATGGATAGGGACGTGAAAGAACGCTCCCTGCAGGTCCAGAGAGCAGAACCACACGCCCGTGTTCAAGGGATGGTATTATCTGAGCCAGAGTGACCATCCTGAAGGTTCGAGACCTTAGGAACTTGTTCAGGTCGTAGGTCGAGAATGGGGCCAGCCCCTGTCCGCTTCGGAACCAGGAAGTACCTGGACACAAACCCCGGGTCTGAGGGAGGATCCGCTAGCTCCTGATCACCTCCTTTTGGAGGAAGAGGCGATATCGGCCCGATGGCCCGACAGTGAACTCTGGACCCAGGCCCCAGTGCGATGGCTCTGAAGGCGGAGCCTGCTCATTCTGAGGCAGGCCTTTTCCCACCACCTCCAGTACCCACCTGTCCGGGTAATAACGGACCAGGCGGAAGAAGTGCGGGCCGTCCCCCAGGGAACCTGGGGTGAGGTGGCGGGGTTGGGGCGACACCCCTCAGCCTGTCACTGGGCAGGCTTGGAGGAGGGACCGGCCGAGGGACCTCCTGGGCCTTCTCCTCTGCTTCCTGTTGGAGGAAGCTCCGGGCTGGTTTGGGATGCCAAGCCCGGCAGCCTTGGCCCCACGTTGCTGGGCGGGCCGACGAGGCGCAGAAGGACGAAAGGGCTTAGGCTGTGGTTTGCAGCCTTTGTCCTTCTGGAGCGGAAGAGACCGAGTCAAGGTAGCATTGGACTTCTCGATCCTCTGCAGATGACCTTCCACCCAGGGCCGAAGACGTCAGTCCCCAAAGGGAACATCCGCCAACTGTGCTGGGTATCCAGTAAAGGTGGATATCCTCAGCCAAGCCTTCGATGCATAGCCACTGCGGCCGCCACAGACCTAGCGAGTCCCAATATCTAAAACAGTCTGAAGCTGCTGTTTGGCCACTGCCCTGCCCTGGTCCCGCACCTGCCTGACCGTAGTCTGCAGATCCGCGGGAAGATGAGGGACGACCTCATCCAGGGAGCCCAACAGGGCATGAGAAAAATGTGCCATGAGGACGGCCGAACTGGCCTGGCGAAGGCCGAGAGAGGACGCAGCATAGACTTTTCGCCCGGCATAGTCCAATTTCTTGGACTCCTTGTCGGGAGGTTTGTCCACATCCCTAGCGTTCCCGGCACGCCGGAAAATGCTGTCGGTAACCAACCCCTCAGCCGAGGGATGTTCTGAAAAACCGGACAGGGAACTGGTAGGGACCGCATACTTCCTGGCCGAAGGTGCAGGACAGGAAGCAGGGCGCTGCCAGAGCTCCAAGGCTGGACCCACTATGGCCTCGGCCACCGGAAAGGCCTCTGTAGGGGAATCCCCTCGGTCCATAATCTCCGTGAGGGGATACCTGGCCCATTCAGAAACAGGTTCAAGCTTCATCCCGGTGGACTCCGAGATGAGCGGAAGTAAGCCTAGGAAGGATGAAGGGCTATCGTCCACCGACTGTCCTCCTGAGGACTCCAAGTCCATTCGCTTGGAGAAAAGGGAGGAATCATCCTCGGACTCGGAAGAGTCCTCAAAGAGCTGCCTCGGGCCTGAGCCACCCTCACCTGCTGAGGTCTATCGGGAGTGGGGTGACAGGCAACCTATGGGGCAGTCCCTGAGCCGACCGAGAATTTTTGGTCGGGCCCCAACTATGCTGTGGGCGGAGGTTCCACGGAATCAGTGGGGCAGCTGGAATTGGCCGAACAACCGGCCTGGGAACAGGCTCCTCGGCTAAAAGCGAGGGGTTGTTTCGGCGCTCGGTGACAACCAACTGGCTGGGGGAAGGCGACAGCATCGGCTTATTCCGGTCAGAAGGAACTGTTGCCACATGAGTTCCTCATACCTCCGGCGCAACTGGCGAAGCCTCCCTGGTCCGAGGAGGAGGAAGGGTGTAGCGCGCTTGCAGCGATGCGAGACCGAGACCGCCTATCGCAGCGGGATCGGCTGGACGCCTGAGCGTCAAGGCGAGAACCTCGGCTAGGCCGAGGGCGGTCGTGAGAGGTGTGGGAATCGGCCTCCCTCGATTCGGACGATTCCACGAAGGCTCCGGAACCGGAGGCACAGGCAGGCAGCGGGATCCTCAACTCCACCCGGGGGAACCGGGAGAGGATTCTCAGCTTCTCCAGCCAACAACCCGTCCAGGTCAAGAAAAATCTCGACGCGTCGATGGGAGTCTCGGTCAACTGGCCTGGCGGGGACACCGTGAAACCAGTGGCGAAGCGAGGTCGACGAAGTCGATGACCGACAACTAGGGAAGAGATCTTTCCCGCTCCCAAGGCGTCGACGGTGAGACTTACTCTTGTCTCTCTTTTGGACCGAACGGTCCAGAAGAGATGGACCTCACCTTTTGTCGAGAGGTCAGATAAAGCTCCTTAAAGAAGCCGAATAAGAGCGCAAGAGATAGCGGGACAAATGCCGGCGAGGTAGAGTGGCCGCCGCCTCCTCTTCAAGGGCGATCATTTGCTCGAGATTGATCCATGGGCCCTTGCTGACACCGCCGACCGGGCCTCTTTTGACTTAACCGAGGAAATTCTCTCGGGACGCCCCAGTTGTAAACAGGCAGCACGGTCTTTGAGGGACGTGGGTCGAAAAGGAAGAGCACAGATGCAGGCCTGCGGGTGGTGCTCAAGGCCCAAGCAGTAAATGCACGTGGAGTGCGGATCCGTCCAGACATCTTCTGCCGGTAAGGGCATCCCCGGAAACCGAGTCGATTTGGTCCATCGCAGCCGCTGAGGGAGAGAAGACCAAGTCTTTTAGCAAAACTTTTTAATTTGAAATTGAAGAATTGGAGCCAATCTTATCGCAGGAGCGTTAAGGAGGAACCTGAGCTTCCAAGCGGTAAGGAAGATCTGGCGTCATGGGGCGGAGCCGAGAGTTTTACCACCCGGGTGGGTGGGAGGAGCCAGCTTGAAGACCTTCCGGCAAAATTTAAAGCGGCAAGGAACCTGCCAGACAGTGTGGATGAACAACATATCCATGTCCCTAGAAAGGTCCATTTTTCAGGTAGTAGCTTGGCTGAAAATGGACTTGAGATGAACCACAGTACTGATCACAACCTTTGGTTAAATGTCCAGGGACCTTGCCAGATAAATCCTCAGTTTGCTGGCAGAAGACAGGAGGAAAACCACTTGGGGAGACACTTTATAGAGATCAGTGTACCCAATGTGCCTGGGGCAAGTGGGACAAACAACTGAGAGGACTGGCCAAAGCCCTTGGTGTGGTTCAAAAACAGATCTCATCATCAAAAACCTGTAGCTCCGATATCCCGCAGGCTGAGGTAAAGGCCACTGTAAAGAAAGGTTATTAGAACAAGAATCTGAAGCCATCGAAATGTGACTGGTGTAGAGGGAGCTCAGACCAGGTCCCAAGCACCAGAGGCGACCCCAAGACAGGGACAGAACTCAGTTGCTAGCAACATGTAAAGAACTACATCCCACATCCAGGCCTAACAGAGAAAAAACCTTCTGAGGTAAATCTGTCACCAAGGAATAGTGAAGACCTGCCTTGAACAGGAAACAAAGGCCACAAAGTATATGTTGAGCTGGGTCCTGTGTAAGGTTAAAGAGTAACAAAGTACTGTACATATGACCAAACACAACAACAATCTAGAAGAGGTGTGTTAGAGGGTTTGCCAGGCTGCCCAGAGGACAGCCTAATTAAAGATGGCCAGTCTGAGTGCAGCCAATGCCCAAGGACAGATGTCCTGGCTGGATGGCAGAGGAAATGAAGGCTTACATTGCCAATTCCAAAAGCAGAAATGACCAGCACTGTCTGGACCACCAAAGGGTTACCAAGAAAAAAAAGTGGCTGGATCTAGCCCGAGTCTGACCAGGATCCACTGAATCAGAGGGACAGGACTGAAATAGAAAGAAACTTTTCTTTCTTAGCAGAATAAAACACATAGAAAGAAACTTCTTTCTTAGCAGACTAAAACACATCTTGCCAAAAATACCAAGCCGGATGATTTGCATTCAGCATAGACGTACAAAGAAAAGACCAAACCAGGTCTGCTCCACATGATTTTATCATGATTATAATAATCTTTTGTTTTCAGACTGGAACCTGCTGAGACCCCACATGAGAATGCCACCCCAGGGATGAAATAGCCAAAGCTGCTTCTTCAGGAAGGGGTTCTTTCCAGGAAGTGCTCTTTGACCTTCCACCACAGGAGGACAGAGTGAAAAAAGGTATACACAGTTGCCAGATGGGTCAGGGACTGCAGGACCTGAGACCACAGTACCCTCAGCGTCCACTGTGAAATACATAACTGCAAGCGAGCCCAGGACACCATGAAAATGGGGGCTACTATAAAACCCAACAATCTGAGCGGTGTTATTGGCAAAAAGTTGTTGCTGCTAATGAGAGCTGCCTGCACCTTAGGTCTGATGCCGGGGACATGACCAAAAGGTAGTCGCTTTGAAAGTGCCCAGGACTGCTCTGCAGTGAAGTCTCTGGCATAGAACAAGTGCAGATTCTAATGTATTAACCAGATAACTGAGACTGTTCAGCCACTGTGTGGTATGAAGCAGGGAAAGGGTTGTCCGGACATTTGGATAAATACAAACCGAAGCGAGAAAGAAGTGCCTCAGCTGGGATTTGAACCCAGGCCACCCAGAATACTGTTACGGTTGCACTACCAGCTGCACCACCAGGGCAACTGGAACCTGGGCCATCCTGGAGCACATTACTCTGTCTCCAGTGCACCACCTGGTGCTGCCTGCACACAATGTGCACTGGAGAAAAGAGTAATGTGCTTCGGGACAGCCCAAGTTCCACTTGCCTTGGTGGCACAGCTGGTAGTGCAACAGGAACAGTATTACAGGCCGCCTGGGTTCTTTTTTTTCACTTATTATTTATTGAAATTGGGTTCCAGTCCCAGCTGAGGCACTTACTTCTTTCTCTCTTCTGTTTGTTATGTGTTCCGTAATTAAATCAAAGCACTCTTTATTTATAAAAAGGCGCCCTTCTAGAAACCAAGGCGCCTGTACAACATCTAATTAAAACATCAAAAAATGACCAATACAAAAAAGATCAAGACTAATAATAAATAAAGATAACAGCAACATTTAAAAATCAGGAAATGCTAGACTAAAAAAGGTAGGTTTTCAAAGCCTCCTTAAAACTTTCAACAGTCAGGCAATCTTGTACCCCACGAGGAAGAGAATTCCACAGCGTCGGGGCCATAAAACTAAACGCCCACACCACATCTGGATGAATCCTGCATGAACCAGCCGCATAATCTGAGAAGCTGGTCCTCTAGGCAAAAGCAAAGGTACTGCCTGGGGTTCTGTTAAAGTGTAAAGAGCTAGTAGGTGAGCCTTTATAGACAGAGTACACAGCCAGTCCTCTAAAATCATAGAGCTGAGATTTTAAGGATAACAGAAAAATGTAATGGACTCCCCAAACTGCTGAACAAACAGCTTACCTCTCGCCACTGAAGCTGAAGATTGCAGACAGCAGGCACGAGCACAGCAGAACCTCTCTCACTGCAGGGGACTTCCCAGATAAAATCCTTTACTTAGCCAGAGATTAGATCCAATTGCTCCAATAAATTAGTAGCAATAAATCACTTTATTTCTTATCTAAAAACACCACATAAACTCAGCACACACCCAACTTGGCCAGAGAAGCAACATTTCAGTGTTATGGAAACGCCTTCCTTAGGCAGCTGCTGTGTTCAGGCCTGCTGGCTGTAGTCTTCAGCTTTGGTGATGAGAGAGGGAAGATGCTTGTTTAGCGGTTTAGTAAGTTTGTTTTCTTTTTCTTGACCTGCCCTGCTGTGCACCCTCCGCACTAGTCCTGAAGCATAACATTTGCATGATTTCATTTTAGGGATAACATCTGGATCAGTATTGTACTCCACATGCTTTGGTCAGATGGCTTGAGCCCAGGATGAGACTGATAGTCCCTTACCAATCTGGAGATCAAGAAACATGCAAAAATCCAGAGTGAACACCAGAGAGAGAGAGCTGACATCTATACTTAATGGCAAGCAAAAAGGAACTGAAAGTGATTGGGCCAAGTCCACCTTATTGAGGTAGAGCCTCAGGGGGATGGATCCAGGCAGCACCAGGGGTACAGCCCTAGATATGGAAAAATTACCCAAGGAGTACTAGTGTCTGTTGACCCTAGTCCAACGTATTATGGTTCTATGACAGAGATACTCTTGAAGATCCCAGAACACTACCCTAGTCCACCTGCTTAATGCGTTATAGGCAGGTGCTCAACTCTTCGTTGACAAATTAACCCATCTGGGCCAACCTTGTGGTGCTGGCTGATAGTGCACTGCATTACCACATGGAAAGACCCAACTCCTGTGTTCAAAGCCTGTGGGGTCTTAAGTGCACTGCAGACGCAACATTCACAAGCTGGGAGGGGTTGGGGGGCTGAAGATCTCTAGCTCTTCAGTACCTAATGCAGAGAGTGAGAAGCACTGACATCATGGGTGATCATGTGACACTGGCTCCTCCTCCGCAGGCCAGTGCAAACACAGTGGCAGACTTAAGTCATTCCTGGGGAGGTGGCAAAACTGTGTTTTGAGGGGACAAAATGATTACCTGCCTTGTCTGTCAATGGTCGCCAGCCACCAACCTCATATTCACCGTCCTGGCCTATCCTGTGCCTACTCCCAGGCACTGACACTTCGTGGATGAATATTCTGGGATCACTGGCATCCCAGTCTGGGTGCACTGTAGGCGGCAAGCTCTAGGGTTTCGCTGGCAGCCAGGGATTTGACTAGGGAGGTTGCCAGGGTGGCCACTGACAGGATAGTTAACAGCAGGGGCAGAAGCGACCCGAGGAGTGTTAGGTGGGGTAAACAGGTGCAAATTAAGTAACAATTAATTGCTGGACTGGCCTTGTACCTAAGCGCAAGGCCCTCTTTTGAAACTGCTGCATCAACTGTCACCTGGTTGAGCATTTGGCACCTTCATCAGCTCTCCAAACTCATAAATTTAAGTACTGTAACACTAAAAAGGACCATCTATTTGGCAATCAGCTGTCCTCTGAGGCAGCAAGAATTCTCTGCATTTCAAACAGGCAGCTGAGGGGCAGGGTCTGGTTGCTGTTTTCCACTGTCGCCTGTTTAAAAGCTGAAAATGTATTTGTCTCTTCCAACTCAAATACTGCTATAGCTTTTAAGTCTGCAACTGAACAGTAGTGGAGTCTTGCTAAATGCAAGTCAAATGTATCCATTAATCAGGCTTATTCTTTTATTAAAGAGTATTCATTTAAGAGGATTTTTGAAACTACTGCACTGGTAACACTTGGTGCAGAGCAAAATTATTCATTTAACAGGTCTAGTCTTGTAATAGATCTGAAAACCATTATACTCTTCTGTTCTGAACACAGATCTTTTCTTTTAACAGGTGTACTCCTTTACTAGGTATTCACGTAAGAAGAATTCCCTATACCTAACAGACACTTATGTATCTTTGCACAGTAAAAGTATTCATTTAACTGGTTTGCTCTATTATCAGGCATTCTTTTAAAATGGGCGTCAGGTTTAAGTGACTTTTTCTAGTCAAAGATCTGGCAACACTGATCTGAATGATTGATTGACCTGTGAAATTACCAAACTGATAGACTCCACCTTGGCCTCAGTAAATACAGCTGAAGTTACTTTTTTATCACTGTACATGGGACATTATGTGCACCTGGGCTGAGTGCACTGTATTGAACATGGGTCATGTGCAAATGAGAATACGCAAGTGGAATATATCAGCAATAACACACGACAGGGTATGGGGTTATAGGTATTTAATCCATGCCTGGAGTGCACTGTGAGGCACAAGGCCGCAGACAGTGTCTCCTCACAGTGCCCCAGGCATGGACTAAATGCATATAACCCCGTACCCCGGAGTGGTTATTGTGCTTATAACATGGGGTATGTAAGACTCTGGGGACAACCCCCCAAAAAGGTGCTGCCCCATTTCAAAGCCAGAAAGGCACTGCATCCTGCCACCTTAGAAAATAGCCCCTAACACAAACTGCATACTGTCTTGTAGTTATACACATAGAAATGTCACAGACACATTACTGACATTGATCTGTCACATTCCTCTTGCATACCAATGTAGGATACTGTGCATGTGAGCTTCAATTTCAGCTCCCCCTAATTCCAAGAGGCACATTGTGACATGCAGCTTCCCGATGTGCCACTTGCTATCTCTCTGTCACTGTTTCTCTCTCAGTACCATCCATATCTGTGAGCTACCCACTGGGAAAAAAAACATCTCTTCCACAGACAGACAGACCCACAGCCACAGGACACTGCAGGGCTTGTGGAGTGCACCCACGCCTCTGTTTGTTTCTCTGCTGCGCAGCCACTCATAGTAAGAGATAGTTTCCATCACAACCCCACCTGCTCTACGCTTTCCTGTCTCACTCACTCTCTCTCTTCCTCTCGCACCATGGTCTATCACTCTGTCTCTCTTGCTGGCCACGGAGGCAAGATGTACTGTAAATGACAGTGCAGAGACTGAGACACAGAGAGTAAAGGAAACATGTCGCGCTACTAACCATCTTGCAGTCTGTCTCTCTCTCTCTCTGCATTTCCAGAAGAGAGAGAGGAGGATACTGGGGGAGGAATGCCGAGACAACTTTGGGATAATACTACGGAACGGCACTCTGGATTGCAGCTGCACTACTCCTGAATCTCTGATTCTGTCACTGTGCAGTGCAACTCGAGATCCTGCTGTCAGTCATCACAACACTGTGCACACACGCTGTACAGGTGGTAGTGCTGGGGGTAGTGGGGGCCATTGACACAGGGAGAAAAGCAAACATGTTGCACTAATAACAGACTCTCTCTCGTTGTCTATCTCTCTCTCTCTCTTGAACGCTCCCAGAAAGACAGAGAGAGAGAGTATACTGAAGGGAGATACAGAGAGAGAGAGAGAGAGAGAGAAGCGGTATGCCATGACAGTTTTGGGATAATACTACGGAACTGCAATCAGGTTCACGGCTGCACTGCTCTTGAATCTCTGTTTCTGTCATTGGTGCAGCAACTCATGGTGCTGCTGTCAGTCACCACAACACTCGGACACATGCTGTCGGGTGGGGGTGGGGGGTCGGGTGGCGGGACATGATCTTCAAGTGGCTGTCTCTTGGCTCTTACTCTGTCCCCAGGCATCCCAGGAAGAGACACACAGACAGACAGGTGTGTCGTGACAGCTTTGTTATTACAGGATGCAAGAACACTGAAAGCATGACATATACAATTCCGTTTGTCTGAAGTCCATGTGGGAGGGGGGGTATAGCTGGCACTACTACTACAGCACAGCACTTGGCAAACAGGGGAATTACATTCAGCACTGACAGGCTGCCACAAGCAGAGCGTTGTGGCTCTCTCTCGCTTAGGTACAGTTTTTAATGGCTGCCTGTCAGTGCTGAAGTTTCCGACATATAATAAGTGCTGCTCAGCCCAGGGATCTTGCTGGCTGGGCAGCTCACTCCAACTGTGGATTAAACAGTGAATTTAATCCACGGTCAGGTGATGCTGTTTAGCCAATTAGCTTTCCCCCTTTTCTGAACCCATGTTATAATATCATACAATATGAAGCTAACTCTGTGTTCTAAGAACTGTGTCCAAAGTCCCTTATATGAACATATGAAGAAGCCAGCGGTAGAAGGCCATTTGGTCTATCTAGTCTGCTAGAATTGCAGGGTCCACAGCTTGAGCCTACTAACCATGCCACCCCTCCTCACTCCTCCCAACCTTTCCATCCTCCCTACCCATGATCCTTAATTTCCCCCATGCCTATCCCAGCCTCTCAAAGCTCCCACCGTCTTCAGCAGGATCATAATATTATATAACCATAATGTAATACTGTATAACCATAACAGTATATAACAACAATGAATCATTCACAGAGTTAAGAGCATTTCACAGACAGTTTTATTAAATCATCTTAACTTTACACTTGATTTCTGCCCTGAGATGTGCCTTGACTGAATTTGAGTAAGTTGACCACCACTAAATAAATCTGGTATGCAATTCATGAGACACGAACTGGAGTACTTACTGATATTGATATACTTTCCTACCTGGATCTAACTTTTTTTTTTGGGGTGGGGGTACCAATAATGGAACATCACAGACCTTGTTTTAGGCAAATTACTATACAATTCAAAGGTCACATATCACTCAACTGCAACAGTCATCATAAACAATGCCCCAATCTTTAGTCAATAAAAAAAACAAAAAAAAAACAAAGCAGCATTATTTGTGGGGTGGCAAAAGATCTCCCCATACAGTTTTTATAATTATGTGTTCAGAGATGTGTCAATGGTGTAAGCCTGGGACACTGCATTACTAACGAGCAGACTCGATAGACCATTTTGGCCTTCCTCTGCTGGCTCTTTCGTATGTTCATATGTGTCTCTTATTGCAGAATAGCATCATCATGTGCAGTTTGGATGAGAGGAAAGCAAAGTGAAGTGAAGCTTGGCCAGCTTACACTAGAAGTAAGGAAACCTGCAGGGATGTTACCTGTTAAAGACCCCCTCCCCCACACACATACATTCCATGTTCGCCCCTCCTATCCAGGGATGATACCATAAACTCCCTGCTCTAACCTCCCCCCCCCGGTGGAGTCCAAAACATGATAACGCTGCTCATGACATACAGCCCTCCTGTGACTTATATATCAACAAATATAAGAATGAGCTTCCCATAAACTTTTAACACTGAGTGTATCGCAACTCATCATTTCCCTGCTACATTAGCTACTGTATGTCCATCTATCTAAGAAGGGGCTACAAGATGTCTCTTTCCCCTTCTCCAGAAGTTGATTTATTTTACCTTGCTGAAGAGCATGGACATGAAGAAGTAGTCTATCAAGAAGCCTTCTGAGAATCTGTTGTAGTCAACGCTGAAGAAAAGGATAGTGAAACTGAGTGTAACGTACTGCTGGGCTGGACTGCAGAAGGCGGAGCGTAGCAGTTTCATCCCTGCCACGGTGATCAGCAGCGTATGCCAGCTGAGGAATACAAACAAAATGGCTTCAGTGTGAGAAACAATGAGTAATGCACCATTACAGCAGTCCCTGGTGTCTCTTCTGAAGAGTGAGCCCTTTAACACCAAGAGAAGGAGGAAGAGGACAAGACTAGGATCTACTCCATAACCCATGGCATCACCTCCCCAGCTAATAAAAGGAGAAGGTACTCCCCACTTCATGTCTGATGAACTGAGGATTATAAAAAGTATCTGTCTCATAATAGGAGGGAGGGAGGGAGGTTAAAAAAGGGTGCTGAAGAAGCTTTACTTGGAAAAGAGAACCATGGACTACTACAATGGTGAGTAATTCACTTTTCTATCGTTTTCCTTTCTCCTTCACCATCTATGAGCTCTAACAAAGCATTCAACCCCAGGATGAGGAGGGGGTGGGCACACTTTAAATAAGACTGAGTGGGTTGACAGAACTACATAGATGATTGTAAAAGGGTTAAGAGAGCATTGCTGAAATCCAATGGTCTAATTGTATCACAAGACAATTGTTTAACTCCCAGTAAACTGCCAGTGAAACTATGCTTTACAACACGTAATGCACAATTGTTCTTTGAATAGGAACTTTTACATAGCTGTTTTAAAATAGAAATGAGGGTTACTTCCTGTAACCGTAGTTCTAGGAGTGGTATACGGTGCACATCCACATGTTCGCAGTCTTCCTTTCAAGTTCTGCCAAATGTTTTCAAGCTAAGCTCCTCCTACCCACACAGGTGGTATCCTTCTCGGCTCTGCACCATGGCATCAGATCTTGCACGCTGTAAGCAGGGATCTGTGTGCCACTTGCCAGGGGAGGTTGTGTGGGTCATATGGATGTGCACCATATATCACTCCTAGAACTACGGCTACAGGTGAGTAACCCTCATTTCTATGGACGTGGATATGGTGCACTTCTCCACACAATGGTAAACTTCTAGCAGTTCTCTGGGAGGAAGGGGCAAGACGCACACCCCAACTGTGGAAACAGGGAGCAGAGAACAGAGGCCCCAAAACCAGCATCCCGGCATGACTCAAGGTCGATGTGGTAATGGGGGAAGAAGGTGTATGCTGACTTCCAGGTAGTAGCCCTGCAAATCTCCTGGACAGGGATGTCCCTGGAAACAGCAACCGAGGCAGCGGTATGTCTGATGGAATGAGCCCTAAGTCCAACAGGAGGCTCCCTGCCAGCCAACCTATAGCAGAGGTTGATGCATAAGACTATCCACCTGCCAATCGTTTACTTAGCTGCCGGTCAGTCAGGTGCAGCTTCAGTGTAGGTGACAAAGAGCTGGTGAACATCTCCCTAAACTCCAGACATATGCTCTGTGTAATAAGCAAGCACTTCCCACAGGTCTAATGTGTGGAGCCTGTGCTCGGCCTCTGAGGATGGAATAGTGAAGTACACAAGGAGGTTAATCACCTGGTTAAGGTGAAACTCCAAAACAACCTTCAGAAGAAACTTTGAGTTGGGGTAGAGGACAGCACTGTCCCTGTAGAACATCAGATAGGGAGACTCCACCGAGAGCACCTGGAGCTCACAAATCCTTCTGGCAGAGGTGATAGCCACCAAGAAGGTGGTCTTCCATGACAGGTGAGAGATGCAACACCTGTGCACTGGTTTGAATGGCTTACCCATGAGCACTGCCAGTACCAGCAACAGGTCCAATGGTGGAGGTGGTTCTTGTACTGGTAGGAACAACTGGTCAAGGCCCTTAAAGAAGCGCCTGACCACCTTCTCCTGTGCCACCATCGGCATACCAGCCCATGCCTGGGATGCAGAGATGGCAGCTAGGTGCACCTTGAGGGTCACTGACCACAAGCCCAACTGAGAGAGAGAGATCACAAGTAGTCCAGGATGGCAGCCATGGGGCAGGATAAGAGGTCTAGCTCCCTTCCCCCTGGTACCAAATGGAAAAGCGCTTCCATTTGAAGGCATAGCACTGGCGAGTCGACTTCTTCCGAGAGGCCACTACGACATGGAGAATCTCGTCGGAGAGACACAAAGCCTAGAACTATAGCCGCTCAGGAACCAGACTGTCAGGTGCAGGGACTGAAGGTCCTGGTGCAAGACCTTCCCCTGATGGCAAGAAATCAGGTCCGGGTGCAGAGGCAGGCACCACAGAGGCCTGCTACTGAGGCAGAGGAGATCAGGGTACCAAAACTGGTGTGGTCAGACCAGGGCCACCAGGATCATCCATGCCTTGTCCCTCCACACCTTGACCAACACCTTGTAGATCAGGGTAAATGGAGGGAAGGCATACAGAGCCCGGGGTGCAGGGCCTTGGGAAGGCATCCCCTGTCAGTGTTCTGCACTGCGGGGGTGGGCACAGAGCAGTTTCAGCTTTGCGTTCTCCCAGGACATGAAAAGATCAACCACGGGAGTGCACCACTGGGAGAACAGGAGATTCACTACCTCCTGGTAGAGAGACCACTCGTGAGACGCCTCGCTTATTTGGCTAAGGCTCCAGCTATGTGGATCACCAGGAGATTGGCTCCCAAGCTGCACACAAGGATCCAGGTATGGAGGGCTTCCGGATATAATTGAATGGAATGTGTTCTGCCCTGTCTTGAGATAGTACATGGTCATGGTGTTGTCCGTCTGGACCTGCACGACCTGACCTCGAACAGATGAAGCAAAGGCCCTCAGAGCAAGACATACTACATGAAGCTTCAGCAGGTTGCTGTGGCACCGGGACTCCCTGTGGGTCCACAACCCTTGGGCCCTGTGGTCCCCCAGGTGTCCTCCCCATCCCTCCAGGGAGGTGTTGGTCAGAGGGACCATTGGCTATGGGCAGACAAACAAAATTCCTTCCTGCATGTGTTCTGAGATAAGCCACCACTGGATGGCATCCCATACTGGCTGTGTCACCATGATCAGCTGGTCCAGGTGACCAAAATGCTGAGACCACTGGTGCACCAGCTCCCACTGTAGGGGCTGCATCCACCAGCAGGTCCCCTGGACCACACTGATGTAGGATGTCACATACCCCAGCAGCCACAGGAAGTCCTGAGCAGGGCACGAGAGCCCAACCTGAAATGATCAGGCAAAGGAGACAAGATCCACCGCTTGGTCAGCAGTCAGGCACTAGCCTGAAGGCAGTTGAGCTCTGTCCCAGTGAAGTGAATGACCTGCGAGGGGTGAAGTTCTGACTTGGCCAGGTTGAACAGAAGGCCCAAGGCCAAGCAAGTCTGGAGGGCCAGATCCCTGGACCACTTCCCTTCCCTTCCTTCCCAGATGAACCTACAATCAGCCAGTCATCCAGTTAAGGGTACACCCAGGAGTGGAAATTACGTATGTACCGTAATTCTGATCTTTCTGTGCATCTTCACTATTGTGATGAATAGTGAAGATACACAGAAAGATCAGAATTACGGTAGGTACGTAATTTCCATATCTTATCTGTGTCAATCTTCACCATTCAACACCTTTGGGTGAGTGCGATTTTTTTTTTTTTGCACCGCTGTCCACCGTAATTGTAATCTTTTGAAGTGTACTATATTGTATTAATGCCCAGGACCACCTTGAAAATGAGCTTGCTCAATGGTGTTTATGCCTGGTTAAATAAAGTGATTGATTGATTGACTGAGTGCCGAGCCCCCCCAAAGGGGGCCCTAACCCTAAGGGACTAAGTCCCTTAGCTCTCAGTGGGTGACACCCTAAGAGAGAGAACCTTCATGGGTCTGGAGAGGCTTGGGAGTGGGGAGAGTGAGATGGGGACTCCTCAGAAGGAGTAGAAAGTTGCCCCGACAGACACCATCTCACTCTACGGGAGAAAAGATAGGTTGTCTGGTGAGCGGAGTTAATCACCCTACGCCGGGCCAAGGGTGACAACTGGGAGAGATGCAGCCATGCAGATCGCTGTCCCTACGACCCTGGAAGCTACCTATTTGGCATCGTAAGATGCCCTCGCTTGGTGCCTTGCTAGCTCCAGGCCACGTGCAGAGATTGCAATGGCTTGTCCGGTTACATCCGTGTCAGGCAAAGCGGCTAGGAACTGACCTAGCCTGGACCACAGGAACCTATCATAGGTACCATAGTGGGCCTGATGTGCTGTAATAGAGAGCAGCAACCATGCCGAGTAGAATGTCCTCCTCCCCCAGAAGTCAAAATCCATAGAATCTTGATCTGGGGTCCGGTCACGGTGAAGGGCACGAAGCCCATCAGGAGTGTCCAGCTGCGTCAGTCCAGACGGAGGATGAGGCACGGAACCTGGAGACTCGGGGGCTACCGCTGGCAGAGATCCCTAGGGGCTGAGACTCTGGAAAAGGGTCTCCGCCAGGAACGCAACGAAAAGGGAGCAGGCCAGGGGGGCACCACAAGGCTGTCCGCACTGAAACTGCCTAGGAAGGTGTGCACCGAGTGCCCTGGATTGTGTTGAGTTGGTGAGGTGATGTGCAGGTCCTCCAACATCCTCATGAGGAATCACTGATACTCTGCAAGATCAGCAGCTGGGGAGATGTGGACAGATGGCTTCTCTCCCCCAGGAGAGGGGGATGAGGAGTCGGAGGACCTCAAGAGTTCAGAAGCTGGCTGCTCAGGGGGAGGTTGAAAAACCTGTCTGTCCATAGCCCTAACATAAGAGGGCAATTGAGCAGCCACTGCTCTGAACTGCTCCCAGGAGACAGGACCGCTAGGACCCAAGAATACCTGAGAGTGCAGGAGAATGTGGCAAAGGAGAAGGGGCAGTGCCGACAACAGGAATCGGCTGCTGACCCAGGCCCTCCAAGCTGAGGGTACAACACGGGGGGAGCCTTCACCCCCGAAGGGGTGATTGCCAAGGTGGTGCCTCCCGCCCGTCCCCCAAGGGGAACAGACTGGGCGTCCTGCACTGCGGAAGGGGATTCTGCAAAGGCGAGGCTACAAGAAGCAGGAGCCCCCTCCTCCTTGGTCCGTACAGAACCGGGAGGGGACCCGGAGGAAAGGCCGAGAGAACGCGGCTTGGCCCAACGAGTGCGTGCCCATCCAACTTTCCACGCACGTTGTTCGATGACACGACGGTCCATGGAGAAGCAGGCATCTTACAAATCCATGTTGTGTAGCGGGCCAAGACACGCAAGGCAACGGTCATGTTGGTTGGTGATGGAATACTTACGGCCGCATGGGCACCAACGCATGGGGGAGTCGTCCCGTCTTCAAAGTTTGCTTGCCCCCCCTCACCAAGACATGACCTATGGAAAAAGAACACCAAACAAGACCGGATGTCGCAAAAGAAAATAAGGAACAGTCTTACCAGGCGACGTCAAGTGAAGTGAAACTGAATCGGCAGGAAAACGGAATTGGGGTCGACGAACTGCGACACGGAGTCGAAGGCTTCTTGAAAAGCAGCAGACCTCTCAAAGTTTCTCAGCTACCCACGAGGTGCAACCTCGACGGTGGGAGACGAAGAACTGGCAGGAGGGTGGAGTCGACAACACCTAACGGCCAAACCCGCGAGCACCACACAGTGTGTCGGCCTCGAGGGTGGCGCCGATAGTGCGACTCTGCCCACCAAAAAAAAAAAAAAAGCTTCTGCAAGGTCGTGACCTCCGGCCAGAACCCAAAGGTGATGAATGGTGAAGACTGACACAGATAAGATCCCTCAGTGCCGCAGTAATGCTGCCACCCACTGCAATGCACCTGGTAAAGACCCTGGGGGTCAAGGAGAGGCCGAATGGCATCACTTGAAATTCATAAAGCACCCTGTGTGCACGGAACCGAAGGGAATCACCAGTCAGATGGACAGACTAGGATGTGAAAGAAGGTGTCCTGGAGGTCCGGAGAGCAGAACCACATGTCCTGCTCCAGGGATAGCATGATCTGGTTCAGAGTGACCATCCAAAACTTGTGCATCCTCAATAACTGATTGACACTGTGAAGATCTAATATGGGGTGCCAGCCCCACATCCATTTGGGAACCAGAAGGTATCTGGAGATGAAGCCCTGATTTGCCACAGTTCCTTTCGGAAGGAGCAGAGCAGTGTCCTCCTGAAGGGCGGACAGCATGTCTGGAGACACCATGGCCCCCTGTGGGACATGGGCATGGTAAGGTGGGAGAGCCTCGAAGTCAAGCACCCATATGGTGAAGTCAACGCCTCCCCCCCCAAACGGGAACTCAAGGCTGAAGATGGGTGGGAGGGAGGCACCCTGCGGTCTGTCACTGAGCAGGCTTGGCAGAGGCTTTGGTTCGGGCTGCTGAAGGAGCACTGCTGCCTCAATCCCCGGGCTTCTTGGAGCTGGAGGCAGCGGGCTTAGGCTGCCAGACCTGGGACTGCCCTGATAGGGCCTGCGGCAGCTTGGGCTACGGGGCTGGGTAAGGCTGAAACTGAAAGGGCTTCTTTTTCTGTTTCGGGTCCTTCTGACAAGACATAACAGAATCCAATGTGGCACTGGACTTCTCAGTTCTAGTGGGATGGCTGTCCACTCCCAGATCAAACAGGTTGGTATTCAAGAAAGAGACATTCGCCAACTTATGTTGGATATCCGCCATAAAGATACTGCAGTGGCCACTGACCAGGCAGAGGAGTCGCCAATGTCCAAGGCCACCTGTAGCTGGTGCTTGGCAACCAAACGTCCCTGTTCTCAGACCTTCTTAACCACCGTCTGTAGAAAGGTGGGGAAGGACCTGGTCCAAGACAACCACGAGGGCATGGGTAAAGTTGGTCATCATGACAGCAGAGCTCGCCTGCTGAAGACAAAGGGAGAAGGCGGAATAGACCTTGTTTGCCACATGGTCTAGCTTCTTCGACACCTTGTTTGTTGACATCCCAGACATTACCCGTCCAACAGAAAAACAAATCCACTACCAACCCCTTGGCCAAAGGATGACTGGTAAAGCCAGGAAGAGACTTGGCAGGCACCACAAACTTGCAGACCATATGGGCTGAAGGTGCCGAGCAAGAGGCTAGATGCTGCCAAAGCTCCAGAGCAGGACCAAAATGTCTTCTGCCACCTGGAAGGCAACCCCCCACCCCACCCACCCCACGAGGACCATCCCAGTCAAGGATCTCTGCCAGGGGTATTTCGCCCACTTTTGGATCGACTCCAGCGGAAGCCCCATAGATTCAGAGATGATCATGTCATCATTTTTGTGCCATATAGTTATATCTGTTCATATAATTTTTGTGGACCTGTAATATGCCTTGCTTCATGTAGAAGACTTGGTTTGCTGGCCAAGGCACCTAGCTTCACCTGAGCTCTTTCCTTCTAAGACTGCTTGAAAGGCAGAGTAGAGAAACTTACCAGAGCAAGGGAGAAGGATTAAGACTTAGTTTGGCTAAGCAGATTTACTGTGTGGTGGTGTTTTTTATTTTCTACTCACAGGGATTGCTACTGTTTGTTGCTAACATTTCATTGCTTTATTTTTTCTCTGATTCAAATTGTTGTTGCTGGTATACCTTCTTCTGCATTATTACAAGGTGTGCCTACAGGTGTGTGCTAACAGATTACTGCTATAATCTTCTGGTTCAAATTGTCTTTTGCAAGGTATATCTTCTGTTACTGCTTTATTTTTCTCTGGAGCAAAGTGTTTCTTACAGGGTATATCTTCTCTGAAATTACTGTATTACAGGTGGAGCTTACATTTTTGTGACTTTTTTATCATTGGGCTAAGCAAAATTACTGTTTGACACTGTGTTTTATTTTATTCTTGTTTGTTGAAAAGGTTTGTTGTCTCAGAGGTGTTTCAGTCTCCTTCTCACATTGAAGGAGCTAATTGCTTTTCCTCCCACAGCTCTTCCAAAGGATTAGGTGTGTATGTGGGGGTGGAGCTAGCAAACTGTCAGTAATTTCCAACAGAAAGAAGGGTTAAAAAGTCAGGTTAGTTGATATCTTGGAGGTAGAAGACTTGGTTTGCTGGCCAAGGCACCTAGCTTCACCTGAGCTCTTTCCTTCTAAGACTTTTTTGCAAGGTATATCTTCTGTTACTGCTTTATTTTTCTCTGGAGCAAAGTGTTTCTTACAGGGTATATCTTCTCTGAAATTATTACAGGTGGTGCTTTACAGGTTTTACAGTTTTATCTAACATTAGGATAAGCTTTCAGGGTTACTGCATTTGTTGTTGACTGATTGTTTCTGCTCTTACCTCCTTGTTCTTTCGTCTGTGGTTCTTCTTTTTAGGCAGGGGAAGGGTCAGCCACCCACCCTCATCCCCAACCACCACGCTACACTCCTTTTATAGGGTACCACAGTTGTGACATTTCCTGTGGCAGAGCAGGAAGGGGCGGATCAGTGGGGCCTCCACAAGGTGATCTCATTTACAGGGGCACTAGTAATTTAACTTGTTATAACAAGTTAAACAAAGCACAATTAAACCATTACTTGCATTTGTTTTCCTTTTTTTTTCTAATTACTCTGACTAGGTTACAAACCCAGCAACTTATTTGGAATGGATTTCATTAACTGCAGGTACTGTGGAACAATTTTCAGAAGGACAGTCTTACAGGATTTAGGACACTGTCCTACATGCTGGGCCTTTGGAGATCTTAGGGCTCAGCTCCGGGCAGCATGGGCAGAGATTGCACGCCTCAAATTTCATATTGAAGAGGAAATACATTATAAGAACCACCCGCCATTTCCCCAGCATCCAACAGAAAAACCTCAACCGCAGAGGGTAGTTGGTCCAGGAGGTTGGCAGGTGGTTAGGAGGAGCAAATCAGGTGCCCCATCACTCTCTGCTCTCCATCACATTGCCTCCAAAACCATATAAACACTACAAACAGGTATCTGCCTCTATCTCTGAAATCAAATAAAGAGGCAGAAGACACTGCAGAGCAGGACACCGCGCACAGGAGCTAGCACAACAAAACTCACCCAAATCAGGAACCAAAACTAAACAAGCACAAAGGAAATCCAAAACTTCTGATCATAGGAGACTCCATGATTCGGGAGTTGATACGCATCTCCAGCCAGGTGATGGTCAGATGTCTCCCAGGTACATCAGCATGGAGAGACACTGACCGCATTACTAAAATTGTTCACAAAACAGGAGAAAACATTGATGTCCTAGTACATAGGGACTATGATCTGCCAGCCGGTCAGTTGTGGAGACCAAGGAACACCTGACTAGGCTGGGTGACAAACTATCATCTATTTCGTCCGGCATCTCCTTCTCTGAGATCCTGCCAGTCTGGGAGAGGGGGCAGATGGACGGAAGGTCAGAGAAGGGAGATAGGGAGCTAAACACGTGGCTCAAGGACTGGTGCCAGGAAAAGGACACAGATTTGTGAGGAACTGGCAACAGTTCTGGGAGCGAAAGTTCTTTAAATTTGATGGACTGCATCTGACTAAAGAGAGTCAGTGCATTGGGGCAGAAGTTTGACGTCTTTGCAGAATATTTAAACTAGCAAATGGGAGAGGGTGCAGCACCCCATACGTGAATGGGAAAACACCCCTCCCCTCAGCTAGTGGTCAAACAGGAATTCAGCGTGTTTGCCGCTCATTTGCATCACCAGGTAAGAAAAAGTTTGTCTCCCATACGATGCACAGGGTAATGCCAAACTTCACCCAACAACTAACACACCAAAATCTGCCAATGGAAAATCATGTACACAAATGCTCACAGCCTGGGAAATAAGATCCCAGACCTGCAGGCAATAATGTCAGAGGCTAAACTGGACATAGTAGCAATTAGTGAGACGTGGTTTACCAGTAACCACACTAGGAGACTTCAGTACCTGGCTATGTATTGTTCAGAAGAGACCGAGGTGCAAAAGGGGAGGAGTGGCCTGTATGTTAATGAAAATATCAAAGCTACAGAAATTCAGAATACACATAAGGAGCCAGAAGAACTGTGGGTCACCCTGGAAACAGGAAATGGGACAGCCATAAGAACTGGGGTTGTCTACAGGCCCCCAGACCAGAGGGAGGACATAGACACATTACTGTTAGAAGATATACAAAACATGACAGCTAAAGGGAGGTTCTGATAATGGGAGACTTCAACATGCCAGATACAGATTGGTCAATACCAGCAGGAACATCTGCCAGAACTAGACTCATAGTGGATTCCTGCAGGGAGGGCCTCAAACAACTGGTACAGCAACCCACAAGAGACAGGGCTATCCTAGATCTAGTACTGACTAACAAAGAAGGGATCACAGATCTCCAGGTAGAAGGTCACCTGGGGGCCAGTGACCATCACATGGTATGGTTCAATTTGGCTACTACATCTAAATCATCCCATTCCAAGGCAAAAATATGGGACTTCAGAGGAGCTGACTTTGATAAGATGGCCAACAGAGTTAAGCTAGCCCTGGCAAAAAGAAACACAGGTGAGGGGGTACAGGCAAAGTGGGCAAGCATTAAGGCTGCAATACTTGAAGCAACATCCCATTGTGTTAGACAGAAAAGGAAGTGCAAAAGAAGAAGGAAACCACTTTGGTTCTCAAATACAGTAGCAGAAAAGGTCAGAGCCAAAAGGCTGGCCTTCAGGAAATAAAAGGAACACAGCGGGATGAAGATAGGGAGGCATACCAAACTGCCCTAAGGGAAGCAGGTAAGGCAGTAAGGCAGGCAAAAGTCCCAAACTGAGGAAACACTAGCACTGAACAGTAAAAGAAGGTGACAAGACTTTCTATAGATACATTAGTGAAAGGAGAAAGTCCAGAGGGGTATTGCTAAGCTTAATGGAGAAAAGGGAGCATGTGAGGAGGAGGACCATGTAAAGGCATCTATCCTAAATAGATACTTTGCTCAGTATTTACTGAAGAGAAGGTAGGGCAGGGCCCACAGCTCAGCATCATGGACACAGGGGAGGAGGTGAGCACTACTCCTTCACAAAGAAAGGGTCCTACAAGAGCTTGCTAAGCTCAGGGTGGATAAGGCAATGGGACCTGATGGCATACCTCCCAGGGTACCTAAGGAGCTAAAGGAGGAACTAGCAGAGCCATTAGCAGAATTGTTTAGTGAGTCTCTGAGCACAGGAGAGGTCCCAGAAGACTGGAGAAGGGCTCATGTGATCCCGCTCCACAAGAGTGGTAGCAGGGAGGAGGCGGGAACTACAGACCGTCAGTCTTACCTCAGTAGTGGGCAAGATTAGGAGTCACCCTTAAGGAAAGGATAGTGCAACACCTGGAATCCATAGGGGCACAGGATCCAAGACAGCATGGGTTTACAAAGGAAGGTCCTGTCAAACTAATCTCATAGATTTCTTTGACTGGGTCAACCAGAGTGGTGGACCAGGGGAGCAGCTGATACGCCTACCTTGACTTCAGCAAAGCTTTTGACACTGTTCCACATAGAAGATTGATTAATAAGCTGGGTAGGCTCGGGTGGGTCAGAAGTTGGTCAACTGGGTGGCAAACTGGTTGACTGGAAGAAAACAGAGAGTGGTGGTAAATGGTATACAGTCAGAAGAGATGCAAGTCACAAGTGGGTACCTCAGGGATCAGTCCTGGGGCCAGTCCTATTCAACATCTTCATTAGTGACCTTGCAGATGGACTAGAGGTGAAGGCTTGTCTGTTTGCAGATGACACCAAGATCTGCAACAGAGTAGATGAGCCAGATGGGGTGGGCAGAATGAGAAGAGATCTGGATAAACTAGCAGAATGGTCAGAAGAGTGGCAACTGGGATTTAATGCAAAGTGCAAAATCATGCACATAGGGAAGAGAAACCCTGAAGCCACTTATAGGCTGGGAGGAGTTGCTAGCAGTCACAAAGGAAGAAAGAGACTTGGGCATCATCATCATCACTGATGACCTAAAATCATCCAAGCAGACCTCTAAAGCAGTAGGTAAGGCTAGGGGTGTTTGGGTGTATTAGTAGGGTATCACAAGTCGTGAAGAGGGAGGTAATATCCTCTGTACAAGACATTGGTTAGGCCCCATCTGGAGTACTCGTGCAGTATTGGAGGCCACACCTTCACAAGGACATTAACCAAATTGAGGCAGTCCAGAGAAGCAACCAAAATGGTGCAGGGACTGCATCAGAAGACATATGAGGACAGATTAACGAGCTCAATATGTATACCCTTGAGCAAAGGAGGAGAGAGGTGATATGACCGAGGCATTCAAACACCTTAAGGGTATAAACAAGGTGAAAGAGTCTAACATGTTTAAATATAAGAAAAATAGCAGGACAAGAGGACACAGCATGAGATTAGAGGAGGCCGATTAAGGGGAATGTGAGGAAATTCTTTTCACAGAAACGGTGGTGGATGCATGGAATGGCTTACCACAAGAAGTGGTGGCTATGAATACAGTGCAGGGCTTCAAACGGGCATGGGATAGGCATAAGGGAGCAATACAAATGACTATGAATAGATAGGTCACTGACAGAGCAAAGGCCGATGGCACATTTATAAGGTAGAAAAAGAAATGGGCAGACTGGATGGGCCTTGCGGTCCTTATCTGCCGTCAACTTCTATGTTTCTATGTTTCTATGTCTGAGGTCACTCTGTAGTGCAGGTGTACTTCAAGAATGTGCACTTTGTTACCTGTGTACTTCTATTTTTGTTCTTTGAAGAAACCAAATGTATCAGTCATTTAAGTTATTTATACAATGGGCGTAATCCATCATGGTCTTGAGTTTGTTTTATTGCTCTTTTTGAAGTCTGACTTTCTAGATAAATTCCGTTATGTATTTTTTGAAAATGGAGAAAATATCTTTAAATCAGAAAAAATAAAGTACTTTAGGCTGCTTAACATGAGAAGCACCTAACCTATACATACTGTAAATCAAATTTTAGTAGACACAGGTGGCAATATGGCAACAACTTCACAAATTAAAGAAACTGCCTTCTTTGAAATGAATTATGTTCAAGACAATGTGGCTTTCTTTTTTCAGTTCATCGATCATACAGAAAAGGTCAAACTTGATACTCACAAGATGCTGTGCTTGTTGAGCTGCTTGCTGAACTCCGTAGCATCAGTTGTAAGTGCGCTCAGAATCACTGCCGGGTAGATGAAATACTTCTCCACACACTGAAGCCAGGCATACACCTTCTCAAACAACATCAACTGCGCTGCATCTGCAAAGGAATAGGTGATAAAAAAATGAAAATTACATACTTAACTGTAACTGTTGATCTTTCAGAATATCTTCACCACTGATTACCACTTATGGGTCTGGGACAAGAGGCACTAGGACACTGCGGGAGCAAAATTTCTGTTACAAGTGAGCCGGCCACGGCTACTGAGTATGGAACCTGCACATCCCCGTGTAGTGCACACCAGCCAATAGCTGTTGCCAGCTCCCTTACTT
The DNA here is from genome assembly GCA_016271365.2 of Neoceratodus forsteri. Classification (NCBI taxonomy): domain Eukaryota; kingdom Metazoa; phylum Chordata; order Ceratodontiformes; family Ceratodontidae; genus Neoceratodus; species Neoceratodus forsteri. The sequence goes on from CM028132.1 coordinate 456,412,576, forward strand.
CAGCTCTGTTCATCAGGGCAGAAACAAAGTGGGGAAGAAAGAGAGGACTAAGAAGTTTCCTACCCCACAGGAAAAGGGTAAGGATATAGGGGTTAAAATAAACAAAAAATAAAACCCAACTACCAAACTCTGGATATAACAACAGGGCACACTAGGTGGCACAAGAGGTAGTTGGGTATACGGCCAGAGTCTCACACCACTAGCCAGACAGGACTTGGTAATGATCTTAAAGGCAGCATATCCTTGAAGCACTTTACTCTAGCAGAAAGAGGGGGATGCCCAGAGTTGGGAAACCCCAGTAGTTAAGATGGCACAATGTGCCAAAATAGGAATGAAACACATGGACTCCCGTAAAAAACAATCCCTTGCTACCAGACAGAGGACTAACTTGGGGTGAAAAAGGGAATTCCAGGTGCATGTGGAGTTGTAAGACTGGACAGCCCGAAAAGAGTCAAGATGTGTTCATCTCCTCAGGTACCCCTAAGAGTAGAGGTTTACCGGCCTAACTGGCATAAAGAAAGGAAAGGGGCATGCTAAGCAAAAAGACAGTCTGACATAGTGAGAAGAAAAAGTTAGAGAAAAAGTCATGCTTCTCCTGCAACCAGAGGGATGTACCGTATGTAAGAGTTAGAACTAAAAAAGAAGAGCTCACATATATACTAAAAACACAAAATATATCAGTCTGTGGAGTTACAAAAACCTGGAATAAGGATGGGACTGGAATATGGATATTACAGGATACAATAGGTTCCAAAAGAATAGAGACAAAAAAGGAGGTGGTATAGCATTATACATTGAGGAAAGTCTTAAAGCATATGCAATAAAAACTAAAACAAATAAAAATGAGAGTCTATGCATCCAAACCAAACTGCATTCTGACTCTAACTATTGGCCTAATATATAGATTGCCCAGCCTAATATCTGAGGTGAACCAAGAACTAATCACTGAAATTAGTGTAATAGAAGCAAACAATGACTATATATTAATGGGAGATTTTAACCTTCCCACTATAAATTGGGAAAATGGAAATTACGTACCTACTGTAATTCTGATCTTTCTGTGTATCTTCACCATTCAACACCTTTGGGTACTTGGACGGAGGCCATGACCTGAGAGACTTTTTTTTTTTGGGATGGGCAGTCGGCCTTTCTCGGCACCGCCTCGCAAGGTCAACGTTGGTTGTTGGTGTTGTCGACTCAGCCCTCCCGCCAGTTCTGAGTTGCCGAGAGGCGGAAAAAAAGGGGGTGGGAGGGTGGGACAAGGAAGTCCACGGGACAGACAAAGGAAAAGATATATAAACTAAAAGGAGAAATAAACGACTGAGAGGACAGTATAAGTTTGAAGACTAAGGGGATTGGGTAGGGGCCCCAATCTCTGGAAGTAGAAAAGGAGGAGGGAGGGTGGGTTAAGGATTTTTAGAAATAAGGATAAGAGTGAGAAGGGGAAAACATGAGAAACATACCCTGTAACCTTGACCCATCTCCAGTTTGTATAGGAACTTCGAAGGAGTACCCAAGAGGCTAACTGCCAGAATTCAAGCACAGAATCACTGCCAATAACTCCCAAAAAGCAGAATCTGCTATTCTGGAAGAAAAGACAGGATACAAGGATATCTCCCCCCTCTCAAAAGGAGATTTTGGTGCAAGAAACCTAGTTTCTTAAATTAACTGAGGTTATGTCCAAAGGACAAGGAAATCAAAGGATTGACGGGGAGAAGGGAAGAAGGAAAGAAAGGAGGGCAACTGCCAACCCCCACCTCACAGAGGTGGAGCCAAAGCACTGAAGAAGGAGTGCTCCCACTCCTGACCACTCTGCCCCTAAAGAAAATTATCCCATGTGCCCCAGTTTACCCCACTCCTGACTAACAGAAAGGAGGGGGGCGAGGATGGGCACAGAGAGGGAGGAGGACCCAGAGACTGAGGCCCCAGAGAGATGGAGGGCAGGATTGTAATGAATAGTGAAGATACACAGAAAGATCAGAATTATGGTAGGTATGTAATTTCCATATCTTATCTGTGTCAATCTTCACCATTCATCACCTTTGGGTGAGTGCCAAGCCCCCCCCCGAAGGGAGCTTTAACCCTAAGGGACTGAGTCCCTTAGTTCTCAGTGGGTGACACACTAAGAGGAGCTTCACAAGCCTGGAGAGGCCCAAGAATCGGGAGAGTGGGCAGGGGACCCCGAGTGGGAAGTTGCCGATATCGCCATCTCACCCTCACGGGAGAAAAGATAGGTTCTCTGGTGAGCGGAGTTAATCACCCTGCGCCGGGTCAAGGGTAACAACCAGGAGAGCCGCAGCAATGCCGTCCTCCTAGTGCAGATCACTGTCCCTGTGACCCTGGTAGCTACCTCACTGGCGTCATACAATGCCCTTGCTTGGTGCAGTGCTAGCTCCAGGCCACGCGCAGGGAGTGCAATGGCTTGTCTGGTTTCCTCCATGTCAGGCATCAAAGCTAGGAGTTGACCTAGCCTGGACCCCAAGAACCTGTCATAGGATGCATAGTGGGCCTGATGTGCTGCAATAGAAAGCAGCAACTGTGCCGAATAGAATGTCCTCCTCCCACAGAAGTCAAAATCCAAGAAATCTTGATCTGGGGGTTGGTCACGGTGCAGGGTGCGAAGCCCATCGGCAGCATCCAAATGCATCAATCCTGAGCTATGATGAGACATGGAACCTGGATACTCCGGGCGCACAATACAGCTGGCAGAGATCACTAGGGGCTGGAACTCCGGAAAAGGGTTTCTGCCGGAGCATAATGGCGCCTCCCAAAGGAAGCAGGCCGGGGGGGGCACAGGGTGTCCGCACTGAAATCGCCCTGGGAAGGCGCGCATCGAGTGCTCTGGATTGAGTTGAGTGGGAGGGGTAATATGCAGGTCCTCCAACATCCTCATGAGGAATCGCTGATACTCTGCAAGATCAGCAGCTGGAGAGATGTGGACAGATGGCTCCTCTCCTCCAGAAGAGGGGGATGAGGAGTTAGAGGACCTCAAGAGTTCAGAAGATGGCTGCTCAGGGGGAGGTTGAAAAACCTGTCTGTCCATAGCCCTAACATAAGAGGGAAACTGAGCAGCCACCACTCTGAAATGCTTCCAGGAGAGGGGACTGCTAGGACCAAGAATACCTGGGAGTGCAGGAGAATGCGGCAGAGCAGTGGGGACACAGCCGACAACAGGAATCGGCTGACCTGCGCCTGGGCTAGGGAGCCCTAAGGTAAGAAGGAGCTCCGGAAAACTCCACAGCCGACAGCTGATCAACCAAACTGTAACTGCCTAAGCTGCGCCCTGGAGAATCCCCCTGTGAGGTGACTGGGGCTGAGAAAGTCCAAAAGGACAGTTCCCTACCTCCAAAGAACGGGGCCCTCTTGAGGAAACCAAAAGGGAAATGCGGAGATCTGTGCTACGGCTTCTCACAGAGCCCGGGTGGGCCCTGGAAAAAGGCCACTGCATGTACACCATACCCCTCAACCCCTCGGAATCTGAGAGTGCCCTCCTCTAGACAGAGTCAGCCTAGGTAGCTGGCAGCCCTGGTCGGCCCCCGAAGGAGCTATCCAGGGAGCAGCACCATCCCCTCCCATGGGTGCTCTGATCGGCCCCAAAGTTGGGCGATCCAGGCACACCACATGAGGGGGTACCACCACTGAGGGGTCAGAGAACCCTCCAAGACCAGGCTGCAGAGCAATGGTGGCCTGCACCACTGTCTGCTGGTCAGCACCCCTGACCCTGGCCCTGGGAGTCACCGTCCGCTCCTCAGAGGGGGGCTGGCCACAGCCTGTTAAGGACACTACCAAGGTGTCCATGTGAGCAGCCAACTCCAAACAGCCAGACTGCCTGTCTGACTCAGAGTCAGATTCCTTCTCCGAAGAGGTGGAGATCGAAGTTCTGTGCCAAACAGTGCGTGGACGCCCGCTACCATCTCGACTGAAAAGGGCACCAGAACGAGAGACTGCACCAGAGTCGGTGCCGGTGTCCTCAGCCATACTGTGAACAGTGCCAGATGAAGACACGGCTCCAACGATGGCAGCAGCCTCAGAGCTGGAGCCTGTCACGGCGCAGTCTTGGCCCACGTCGCAGTAAGTGGCACAGAGACCAGAGGCGGCGCCGACAACAGCTCCGACCGCACTCTCAACACTGAGGTCGGAGACACCCATGGCGCCGACCTGCCCCATGGCACCACGAGCAGTGTCGAGGACAGAGATGGCGCCGACAGCCCTGACTGCACTCTTGGTGCCGAGCTCTGAAACCCGCATGGCGCCATGTCCACTCTCGGAGCCGTGAGCAGCTTCAGAACTGGACATAGCACCGTGCTCAACCACGGTGCTGCGGATGGCACCAGGGCGAGAGACAGTCAGGGATGGCGCTGTAGAGCCTCCCACGGCGCCGCTAGCACCATCGGTGCCGCAACCGGTGCCAACAGCAGCAACGGCACCGAGTGATGGACCTTTTTTCAGCATGGTTTTGTGTCTGCGAGGTCACGTCTAACTAATCTTTTACAATTCTTTGAGCCGGTTAGCGCAGCTTTGGATAAGAGTATACTGGTGGATGTTGTGTTTTTGGACTTCGCTAAGGCATTTGATAAAGTCTCACATAAAATCTTATTACAAGAACTAATGAGAATCAACATACATCCTAACATTATCAACTGGGTACAATCGTGGTTGGAGAATAGGACCCAGAGAGTGTCAGTGAAAGGTCATCTGTCTGATGAGGATGTGGTATCTAGTGAGGTCCCCCAGGGCTCTGTCGTGGGGCCCATTCTTTTTAACATTTTAGTCTCCACAGTGTCTGCAGCTGACAAAATATGGATATCTAAGTATGCAGACGATTGCAAGATTGGAAGTCTTATAAGTTCATTATCATATGGTTTACTCCTGCAAACTCAACTAAATAGTCTAGCAACCTGAGCCACCTCATACAAAATGTTTTTTAATGAGGACAAATGTAAGGTTTTACATTTAGGTAGGAACAATATGCTCATCAATGATAATTTGAACAATATAACCCTAAAAAATATTGCTGAGGAAAAAGACTTGGGAGTCAATCTCTAACAATTTAACCTTTGACAGAAATACCATAATTATTATTCAAAAATGTAATAATTGTGGGATCAATTTTGGGTAATATCAAAAGCAGAGACCCTGAACTAATTATGCTACTCTATACCAGTCTGGTACATCCACATCTGGAGTACTGTTCCCAATTCTGTGCTCCAATTTCTATCAGGAGTCTGAAATTAATTGAGGGTGTTCAACGTAGATTAACCAAGAAAATCATATCTTTAAAACACAGAAGTTATGACGATAGATTAAGAAAACAAACTCTTCTCTGCTAAATATAGACAGATAAGGGGAGCTTTATGCCTCATATACAAAACATTAATGGATGACTATTTAAAAACAACAATAGGATTAACATCATCTACAAGCACCACATCTACTAGGAGTCACAGTTATAAACGTATTGGTACAAAGTATGCTACAACCAAATGGAGTTAATTCTATACCCAAAGAGTAGCTGGAATGTGGAACACCTTGCCAGATAATATTGTTAACAGTAGAAATATAACAACTTTTAAGCAAAATCTGGACGAATATATGGGAGACAAAAAGTTTGAATTCCACCTATAAGGCATATGGGTGGCGAGTCCAATAAAGGACGTCATGCCTACAGTACTCATAAAATCCTATGAACCAAGTGTACTTGATCCAATAGTGCATAGTACCTCTCAATGCAACTGTCAAGTGGAGTTATACTGGATAGTGCTCAAAGGCACATACTGCATTTAGAAACTATTAGGGATACACCCTGAACATAGAGAAGGAGGACAAGAAAGAAAGGGAGGAAGGGAACTGTCTTTACTCCTCTTTTTATTTATTAGCGGGCCAGTGGCGCAGAGGGCTGAAGTGCTGCGCTTTACCTCTCGCCACGCCCAGCCAATTTCGTGGTTCCGAACAAGCACAGGCTGTCAAGTTGGCTGGGTGAGGGCTAGAGTGGATAGAGCAGCTGTCAGGTAGTTCTCCTATCCAAGATAGGGGACGTAGACCTCTCTGGCTCTTGACAGTCATTGAGTGGAGACTCACTGGTAGCATCAGAGCACTCGAAGAGCTGGCATTAGACTGGGTGCGCAGATCATGGCTGCACCTCCGTGCACATGCGCTGCGAAGAATGCCCAAGGTCCTGAGAATGTAAGGGGTGAAAACCAGGCAGAAAAAGAAGACCCCTGGAGGCAGGATTTATTTTAGTTTTTGATAACCGGGTGGGTGTGCTACACACAAGCTGTGACTATTTTCAGACACGACCCAGGAGGTTACAAAGTTACAAACAGTGTCACATCAAAGTAATACAGTTTCAGATTAGGAGCATCAACACAGTACAGTGCATACAATGGTATGGCAAGGTACGTTATACAAATTAACAATTACATTTGGTCACTGACAAAAACTGACATCACAAAAATTGTGCAGCAGGATTTTAAAAACAAATGGTAATACAAAGCAATAGGCAGACATAGTAATTAAGGCAGGTGCTATAACAGTTGTCAGCAGAGGGTCACGTTATACAGCATATATACATGAGTCACCACTGAGTCAGCGCCAACTGTGCAAAAACAGAACTAAATGGCATAAGAATCGGTTTACAGATAGCATCATAAGTACTGTGAGTAAACTCAGTGGTAGTAACAGCAGAAAGGGAAGGAGATAGGCATAAGTAGGGAGGGGAGGCTATAATGCAGGTGGAAATGGAGGTGAATGTTTGGAGGAGAATGTGAGTGATAGGGTTGCAGCTTGAGAAGATTAGGGAGATTTAAAGCAGGTGCAGGATTCAGGGTTGACGAGGACACTGTGTATTTTGTATCTGAAGATGGTATGTGTGGGTGCAATACGAGCTTCCATGGGTGTGGCGTTCCAGTGCTTAGGGGCTGCAAGAAAACCATGCCACCCTTTGTGGTTTTGCACCTGGGCACATGTAGTAGGGCTAGGTCAGCAGAATGTAGGCCATGGGTGGAGGAGTGAGGCATTAGAAGGGTGTTTAGTGACACTGGGGTGTTAGACCTGATTATGTTGTCAACCAGAGAGCAGAGGGAGAGGAGCCGATGGGCGGAGGGAGAAGGCCAGTTGAGGTCAGCATAGAGTTGACATTGGTGTTTTAACCAAGGGGAAGCAGAGGCATATCAGCAGTTGCTGTTGTGGGTGGTGTCCCATTTGTAAAGCGAGGCTTCAGAGGTACTGATGTAAGTGACGGAACCATAGGCAAGTGATGGTAACAGAATACCACATGAAATGGCCAGTCTAGCGGAGGGAGTAAGCGCATGACCTGTTTTGTAGGCAACCCCAATTTTGCTGTTTACTGCCTTGCAGGTGGTCTGCATATGTTGGTCAAAGTCTAGTGTTTCATCGAGTAGTACCCCAAGGTGTTTAAATGCACTCACAGTGTCCAAGAGGGAGCCATCAGGACCAGAAATCTTAAGCTGACCACGGCAAGTTTTTAGTTTGGCAGCAGAGCCAAAGAGCATGGCCTGTGTCTTGTAGACATTGAGAAGAAGTTTGTTGTTAGTGAGCCAGAACTGGACATGAAGAAAAGCAGAGGATAGTTTCAGGTTTATGTCCTGTACAGAGCTGGAACTATAATACAGGACAATATCATCTGCATAGAGGATGGCCAAGCAAGAGGGGATGTTGGGCGCAATCCGGTTTATGAAAACAGAAAAGAGGAGAGGCCCTAGTATTGACCCCTGGGGGACACCGAGTTTAACAGGGGATTCACCAGACATTGCACAGTTGAATTTAACAACTTCATATCGATTGGATAGATAGCTATTTATCCAAGTAACACAGCTTTGTGAGAAGCCAAGGGACATAAGACTGGTCAGTAGAATGGAGTGGTCAACAAGATTGAAAGCTTTTGTGAGGTCAATAAATATGGCCCCAGTTAGAAGGCTAGAGTCCGTAGCACAAAGTATGTCATTTATGAGCTGGAGCAGGGCAGTGAAGGTGCTATGCCCTTTATGGAAACCATGCTGATATGGTGACAGCAAGTTGTAGTTGGAGAGGAATTCAGTGATTTGGGTGGCTACAATCTTTTCAAGGATCTTGCTCAGTACCGATAGAATGGCAATGGGATGGTAGTGGGAGAGGTCCTTTTTATCCCCTTTCTTGTAAACTGGGGTGACTGGTGATTTTCCAGATGCTTGGGACATGTCCTTGGCAAAGAGACAGGGTGAAAATTCTAGCTAGTGGTGCTGCAATGAAGGGGGCCATCAGTCTGAGCAGTTTTGGCTCAAGGCCATCAGACCCAACTCCTGTGTAGTCTGAGATGATGCCTAAATGCTCGATGACGTTAAGTCTGGAGATGGCTTTAAAGTGGAAAGGGGGATGTTTAGGCAAGTGGTTCTGTTTCATGGCTGTTGATGGGTGGTGATGATGGGAAAACTGCTGTGTATTTGGGGAGGTCGGAGAAATGAATGTTAAAAGCATTAGCAATAGTAGATGGATTGTTACAGTGGGTATCATTCAGGACCATGTTGTTATCCGAGTGATGTTGTTTAGAGCCCAGAACTTTCTAGAGTCTCCAGATGCATCCAATAGGAGGTCTTTACAACAGGAGCTTTTGGCTAGCCTGATTTGCTTTTTGCAGGTGTTTCATAGGGCTCTGTAGTTACTGAAGTCAGACACGAGGCCTGATTTTTTAAAGCTTCTCCAGCTTTTGTCCCTGGTCCGAAGGGAGACCAGAAGATCTTTGTGAAGCCATCTGGTTTGTTTTGCTCAGACATGCCGTGAGGTGAGCAGAAGGTGTTTATCCTGTAGGGTCATACATTTTTCAATAAAGAAGTCGAGGGCTGCTTGAGTATTGAGAGTCTGACATAAATAGGTCCAATCAATAGAGGAGCTCTCATAAAAGAAGATAGCGTGGTTTAGTTTTGCACAGTCACGGAAGGTAATTACCCGTGGTGGAGGGGAAGGAGTCACAGAGGGACTCCAAATGCACAGGATCGGAGCGTGGACAGAGACAGCATCAGGCAGAGTACCTGCAGCTGTGATAATGTCAATGTTATTAGATAGTATCCAGTTAATAAGTGTACTAGACGCAGAGGTGGATGTCACTCTAGTTGGATCAGAGATGATATGGTGAAGGTTAAAATCTTGGACCAGGGAGAGAAGAGCGTTCTGTGCGAGCCCCATCCAGTTCAGATTCAGATCCCCAGGAATGAGCAGTTCATTGCGGCCAGATATGGAGACAGAGAGCTCAAATAGCTCAGTGAGACCTGAGGTGCCACTACAGGGTGGGTTGTAGGCGCATATTATGTGCAGCTTTTTAAAGCCAAGTAGGAGGACAGTGTGGAGAGATTCACATGAATGTTCTGAGGGGGTTGGGGCTAGGGAAGAGATTAAGATGATTCCTAAAATAGATTGCCACTCCTCCGCCCTGTTTACAGGACGGTCTGTCCTTCCTAATAAAGGTTGTAGTTGTTTAGTGTGCACATAGCATCAATGATGGTGGGCTTGAGCCAGGTCTTAAATAGACAGAGGATGTCAGGATGATATAGAGCCACGAAGGCCTCTAGTTCATAAAGATTTTTTATGAGGCTTCTGATATTGAGGTGTACGATTCGTAGTCCTTCTTGATTGGACCAATTCCCTATTTCACCTCTAGGTGGTGACAGAGGGCCTGGATTTGATCTATGTACCCAGATAGCAATAGGGCAAGGAGCAGCAGGTACCAGAGCTTGCGGTGTATAAACGAGTGGGTCAGAAGAGATTTGATTCTTATTTGTTTGACTGTAATTAACAAGGCATGGTACAGTGGGAACCTCAGGAGGAGCATAAAGGTAAGATCGGCACGGTTATGAGAGGCAGTAATCATGTTGGAGAAAGTAAAGTCATTTAAATTCAAAGCTGATTTTGGTATGGCTATGGGGCAAAAACTGACAGAGAGCTGGTGTAGGATGAGTATTGTTAGCCCAGTGATCAACAGGGATCTCATCAGTTTGGTCATGCTATTAAAAAGGTAGGTAGGGATACACAAGAAAAGGAGAACTGCCATCATCTGTAACAGCAGGGAAAGAAGGGTTAAAGAAGGGTGTAGCTTGGATAGAGGTGGGGTATGTACTGCAGGAAGAGTATTTAATAAGGAGCTGAGGTGGGGGGGCGAAAACATGCATACATGTTTGTCACAGAAAGTGCCCGCAGGGACAGTGCCAAAGCGGCAAGGCCCAGCTAGTTTAAAATAAGATAGGATGAAGACCAAGCCCCCACAGGCTCGCACTGGTGGCTGGGCACACACCACAAGTCCTGTGGCAGAGGACACTGATGTAATGCAAGTCTCAGGGGAGCCGGGTGACTGCGCTGTGGGGTCGGTCAGATGGGGGCAGCCGGAGGAAGGAGACTAAAGAAATATTTATTTATTTTTGCATAAGGGCCCCAAAAGGAAACCTCACCTCACCTCAGTTTTTAAGTTTTTTGGGTGGCGTGGGGATCAAAGAATGAGTCCCAAAAACCCCCTTTATAATTTTTTGAAAAGCTACTCTCTAGGGACTGGGAAGATGCCCTAGCACTAGTTGTGCTGGCTAACACTGATAGGGTGAGCTGCCCAGAGACTCTGGCTCTGCTGGAGAGGGGGATGTTGGGCGGGTGTGGTACTCAATGGTGGAGATATTCTGGAAGATCAACAGTTACGGTAAGTACGTAACTTTCATATCGTCCAAGAATCAATCTTCATCATTAATTCCCGCTTATGGGGTCAGAGTGCCATGCTTTCCTTTCTTCTGGGGAGGAGCTGGCTCACCCTGAGGGTAAAAGATAACCACAGCCCTCTTGTGGGGGAGAACACTGGAGGGCAGGGACTTCTTACAGGTCTGGTAAGACCGAAGGCTGGCAGGGCCAGGCAGGGGCTCCCGTGGCAGAGAAGCAGTAGGGTTTCCCCACAGTTACTGCCTGGCCCTAGGGGAGCAGAAATGAGCCCCCTGGAAATGCGAGTTAACACTTTGCGCCAGGCCAAAGGTACCAGTTTGGAGAGGTAAAGCCATGACGTCCGCCTGATGCAGACTGCAGTTCTAACTTGGAGGAAACTCTGTTAGCATCGTATGATGCCCTTAACTTCTGCCAAGCTACCTCAAGGCCCCGAGTAGAAACATAATGGCCTGCCTAACTGATTCGCTCTGAGGCAGTGTAGCTCAGAGCTGACTTGCTGCAACCATAGGTGATGGCTGAAGGTTGCCATGTGTGCCTGGTGTGCAGAGATGTACAAGAGTGAATGTCGAGGTGAAAGCCTGTCTGTCTGCCAAGGGCATCTATCTGAGCAGAATCTGCCTCTGGAGGTCATTCACATGTGAGGCATTGAGGCCCTTATGGGGTCTGCAATACCACAAGTCCTGAAGAGGGGTTAAGTACCTCACCTTAACGTTGTGGGTGCATGATACCACACGAGGAGATCCCAGGTGACGGCTGGAGAGGAGAAGGGATGCCTCCATACTGGCCTGGATGGCTCCTCAAAAGAAAGACAACTGAGGCAAAACTGGGAACTCCAAGGTGTCCCAATGGCAGGGCTGCAGGACTGCAACTTGTGAATGCATTCATGTCGAACACCTGAAGCATCTCCACCAAGAACCTCTGGTACAGTGCGTACTCAGCTGCTGAAGGCAGGTGGAATTATGACTCATTGCCCTCTGCGGAGGACATCGAAGGAGATGAGGTGCCAACTTCAGAGGTTGTTGGTGCTGCAGAAAAGAACCTGAACTGGGCCCTATCAGACTCCCTGTTAAAACTATCTAAAGCAACAACAAACTCCCCGGTATGTGCTTCGACACTGACACTAGAGTTATCCCCCAATCTGGTGCTGCAAATGGCACCGGAGTTAGGGACCACCCCGGGGATGACACTTTTATTGATGCCTTGCCCAGGACCAACACAATGCCCCTTGTCACATCCATGACTGTGGTTAGCTCTGTTTCCCTCCTCAGTGTTGCTGGCCACACCATGGACAGCGACAACCTCCGACTTGGCAACAGCATGAATAACAGCCTCAGTGTTGGTCCCTCTCCTCACACCGCAAACAGTGTCAGAAGACGGCCTAGCATAGGCTCCAGTGCCACCCGCAGCACTGTCACTGCAAATGGTGACAACGGCATGAGTGATGCTGAAGACAATACCGAGATGTCTACCGGTGTACACCAAGCTTATAGCTGTGACCTTGCCACCAGGGACATCTGCTGCTCAGAGCAGACAGACTGCGAAGGGTTCTCAGTCAGCTGTCTCACAAACCCCACCATCAGGGCCTCGAATGACTCAGCACGATGAGGTCAAGAAGCATCTTGTGCTTCCATGGAACCAGAAATCCAAGGAAGAGGCGCAGGAGAATGGCACAAAGACCTAACCTTAGACACACATTGCAACACCTGCCTCTGAAGGTGGGGATCAGACAACCCCACCTTAACATGCGGTTCTCCAAGATGCGGGCATCCATATCATGCTCTGGTCCAAGGCAGGTCGTGTAGGACTGATGCTGGTCTGAAGCGGCCATAGGTTTTCCATAGGGGTGTCCAAAACAAAAAGCAGTGCACACACCAAGCACGTTACTTTAGCAATTTATTGCTGCAAAAGAACTGCCAACCAGATACCCTTACATATTGACTCTAATGAGTCTTCCTCAGGGGGCTGTACTGGACCATGAATAAAGCAGTTCGACACTGCTAACTATTAACACATATTCAACTATTGACATTTACAGGAAAAATGTGCAAGTGAAAAATAAATAGAAAAACTATTAAAAGTCCAACAATCATAAGACAGGAAATGTACTAACTCATAATGAATGCATACTGAGAATTATTCTATAGTGACTGAACCAGCACCAATATAGCTTTTAGCTAGTCCATAGTTACAGTCATCTAGTAATTTCCATGGAGAGTCCTCCATTCAAAATAATACATGGATCAGTCACCATTTATTAAATTCATTTGGAAATACAAACATAATATTGGGGGCAGCTTTATGAGAGGAGGAATAATCAAAAATGATGCTTGGTGCAGTTTAGTCTAGTCCATAACGGAAAGAACAGTTACGTACTCACCGTAAAGAACAGCTACGTAAGAACTTACTGTAACAGTAGATCTTTGAGGGAATCTTAGTCATCAGGTCACACCTATGGATCTACTGCCATAGGAGCCATGATCATATGGAAGCTTTTTCTGTGGCAATCTGCTAGGGGCCACCCACTCCGACGTCATACACCGACGTTGCCTCTGCTATACACTGTATATGTGGGTGGCCTTGATCTTTCCCTGCCGAGGCAAGCCAGGCCTCACAGTAGGAATCCAAGAAGACAGAAAGGGTGCCCAGCTGCAAAAAGGGCTGGAGCAACCAGACAGCCGGTCCAGAGGCATAAATAGAAGGGGGATGGAGGGTGGGATTGCATGACCTGATGAAAGAGATTCCCTCGAAGATTTACTGTTAAGTTCTTACGTAACTGTTCTATCTTCTTCGGGGATATCTCTTTCATCAGGTCACACTTATACAGTACCTGGAGGCAGTACAGCGCAGTGGTTTAAGTCTCTCAGCTGCAAATCTGGAGACCTGGGTTTGAATCCCACAGCCCCCACTTGCATATACTGTGTGACCCTGAGCAAGTCACTTAACTTCCCTGTGCTCCCAGGTTGCACCTGTAAAAAAGCTTTCAGCTTAGTCTGTCTCATCTGGTTAAACAATTGAAAAAAAAAATTATATATAACGAGCACCAAGCAGTTCTGATAGTGAGACAGTCTGGGTGGCAGGAGGCCAAAAGCCTAAGAAGGCCTTGTAGTACAGCTAGGCCAGAACCCGCCTGCATTCTAGAGGCAATGTCCAGACTGCAGTGCTTTGTAAAAGTGTGGACAGTACTCCAAGTAGCAGCAGCACAGATTTCTGTGACTGATGTATTCCTGAAACAGGAGGCCAAAGTGGCCATGCCTCTGGTTGAGTGGCCATTAACAACTCCAGGAAGATCCTTACCATACCTCCTGTAACAAAAAGTAATACAGCTGGCCAATCATTTGGACAGGCACTGTTTAGAAACTGGAATGCCCTCTTTCCTAGGAGCGAAAGAAACGATCAACTGGGAGGACTTCCTGCACTCCTTCATGCAGTGTGTACAGTACCTGAGAATTCTATGTACATCCAAAGTATGGAGCAATGCCTCCCCTGGATTGGCATGCTCGGGATAATAAATGAGAAGGTGGATAGATTGATTTAAAGTAAACTCATAAACCACCTTAGGAAGAAACTTGGCGGCTTGTACACAAAGACACCTTGTCTTTTTGGAAAATCAAATAAGACTGCTCATACATGAGAGCCTGTAGCCCTGAAATCCTTTGAGTAGAAGTAACAGCAACTAAAAACAATGCTTTCCATGACAGGAAGCATAGCTCACAAGATGCAACAGGCTCAAAAAAAGGCAGTATCAATTTCTGTAATACAAAATTCAGATCCCAAGCTAGGACTGGGTTTTGAATAGGAATCTTCAGATGATGAATACCTTGCAAAAAAGGTACTGGTCATCTCAAGCTGGGCCAAGGTGCACCCTTCAGTGGGCTCATGGAAGGACAAATGGCAGAAGGGTACACCTCAATAGAGCAGTATTGGAGACCCAATTCTGACAGGGACAGGAGGTACTCCAGAACATGGTTAACTGAACAGGAAAAAGGGTCCAAATGGCTAGGAAGTAGCCCAAATAGCAAATCTCTTCCATTTCGAGTAAGTGGCCCTGTTGAATGGTTTCCTATCAGGCACTAGAACATCCGCCACCTTCCGGGAAACCCCAAACTAGGCAATGGCTACATCTTCAGGAGCCATGCATGTTCCCCACGCCTGTCTCAACAGGTCCACGCAAGGGGAGTGGGGGTGCCACAGTCAAGTGCTGTAGTAAAGGAAACTGTCCCTGATGTGGCCAGAATAGCGCTACCAGAATCAAAATGGCCTCTTCCATCTGGAGCTTGATGAGCACCCTCTGAATCAGAGGAAAGGGGGGCATAGAGAAACCTCCCTTTCCAGGATAGGAACAACGCATCTCACCAGAAAAGTTGAGGCCCTGGATCTAGCAAGCAGAAACGTGGCAGTTTTGCATTGAGCAGGGATGCAAAAAGGTCCAACTCTGGAAGACTCCATCTGCCAAACAGGTCTTCCACGACCGAGAAGAGCAGTTCCCACTTGTGCGTTCTGGACTGCAATCAGCTGACGCTGTCTGCCAAGGCATTTTGGTCACCTGGAACATGGATGGCTGACAGTTCTAGACCATGATCTAGAGCCCAATACCAGACTCTCATCGCCTCCCGACATACGGGGTATGAACAAATCCCCCCTTGCTTGTTGATGTATTACACTACACAGGTTGTCTGACTGCACCAGCAGGGGACCAGGAGAGAGATGGTTCTGGAAGGCCTGAAGGGCATACAGGACCACCCACATATCTAGAATGTTGATATGGAGGTCGGTCTCCCTCACGAACCAGGTGCACTCCCCAACCGAGGCCCAAGGCAACCGTGGTGAGGATCTGCTGGCGAGATGCAATAAGGAAGAGAATCCCTTTTAGGAGGTTGCTGGGTTCCCTCCACCACTGAAGCACCTTGTGCACCAGGGAAGAGACCAGGACCTGCTGTTCCAGATTGTCGGTATGTTGGTCCCACTGGACCCTTAATATCCATTGGAGAATCCGCATGTGCAGTCTGGCCAGAGGTACAGTCACAATGGCGGCTGCCACCAGACCCAACAGCCTCAGAAATTCCCTGGCTGTAACATACTGGTTCTGGGCCATGAATTGGGCCTGAGCCATTAAACATTCTTCACTGTCCTGCAGAAGGAAGGCCTTTAGCGGAGCAGAATCCAGAACCACACCTATGTATTGCAGCCTTTGGAATGGAGTCAATACAGAGTTGGGCAAGTCGGCAGTTATCCTAAGGAATGGAACAACTGAAGGGTACGCTCCAGGGTCAGCAGCAGCATGTCCTGGGACTGAACTTTCAGCAGCCAGTTGTCCAGATGTGGAAAGATGTACAAGCCATTGTCTCTGAGGGCCGCAGCTACTGCCGCTATGCATTTAGTAAATATCCATGGCACAGAGCATAAGCCAAAGGCCAAAACCCTGAACTGGTACTGTTCCCCCGGAACAGGAAACTGTGGAACCTCCTATACAGGGGGCAGACCTTGATATGCAGATAGGCATTCTGCATATTAAGGGAGCACAACCAATCACCCTGTTTCAACAGAGGGAGAAGGCCCAGTAGGGTGACCATCTGGAACTTTCTGTCCTGGATGTAACAATTTAGCTTTTTTTTTTTGTTTATGTTTTA
The DNA here is from genome assembly GCA_016271365.2 of Neoceratodus forsteri. Lineage (NCBI taxonomy): Eukaryota > Metazoa > Chordata > Ceratodontiformes > Ceratodontidae > Neoceratodus > Neoceratodus forsteri. The sequence continues at coordinate 456,428,889 of CM028132.1, forward strand.
TTCATTTTAAAATAAAATGCACAAATACAAGTGTCCCGTGCAAGGAACAGCAAATGATTTACAAACATGTAGAGAAATCTCATACTTTATACAGGATGCAGTAACCCTTGCTTATTTCAGCACAGAGAAACTTACTAAATGCCTGAATGCATTTATATAGATTATTCCTAAATGCTGTGGGTTAACAACCGAGGAGAACATGGCATATATTCCTGGAAATAAAAATACACCAAAGATGTGAAACTAATTATCCAGCACCCAATGGGCTATTATAACATGCCATGCTTTTCCCCACATGTATTAAAATCTTTAATATATAAAAAGAACAGTGGCTATTTGCTAAGTTAAAGACCTCAAGATCAAAATAATTATAAATATTTATATGTGAGCAAATCATGTTAACTAGGAATATTAATAACAACTTCATGTTGATCTTAGAACCTTATAAAGGTATAATGTGTCTACTGGAGGGAGTACTTAACTATGAATAACCAAATAAACGGAGCATCGCTTCAGACCTGAGACTATTGAAGTAGCTATTGATTAAGAACAAAAGAACAGAGAGCTAAAAATCACTGATTCATAGATCTCTGAACTGCATCTGCTCAAGTCAAATATATAAGTACTTACCCCTCTGACACATAACACTCTTAATTTAAACATTAAACTTGGTATCAACTCCAAAATATACTGACATTTTTCTAAAAAGATGAAACTTTTCGAAGTACATTAGACCAAAGTCCCGGTATAGAAAATGTAAGTTAAGGAAAGTACAGTTATGTAAGAACTTACCGTAACAGTACATCTTCGAGAACGGCTCTTGCAGCAGGTTACACCATTAGGACTGAAGCCGGCAGGCGTCAGGACCCCACCGAAATTTTCTAGATAGCAGTCTTCAGCGGGGACCGCCTCCGACGTCAGTCCCGCCCCCAACGTCAGGCGTAGTACATAAGGAGGCGGTCCCCTCATAATCCCCAGTTCTCCTGCCGGAGACTCCCGGCCGCTGGATGACATCAGAAGAGGAGACCGAGGATCCGCCACCAGATGGCCAAGACTATAGAAAAAGAACATCCCATCTCATAAGATGGGTGTTTGACTACGACCTACCTCCAAAAGAAGGGGGATGGTGGGCAGGAAGGTACCTGCTGCAAGAGCTGTTCTCAAAGATCTACTGTTACGGTAAGTTCTTACGTAACTGTACTATCTTACTTCGAGATACTGCTCTTGCAGCAGGTTACACCATTAGGACTGATTTCCAAGCAATAGTGGCAATCATGCGCCACTGGGAGGAGGAAAGGCAGAGATCTCGATATTACTCGAGCCTAGGACAGAAGTCCCTGAAGGACGGCTAGACCGAACCCTGCTTTTCGCCTCGATGCAATGTCCAGACTGTAATGCCTGATAAAGGTATGCACAGAGCTCCAAGTAGCTGCAGCGCAAATAGCTGAGGTGGAGACGTTGTTTAACGCCGCAAAAGTAGCAGCCACCCCTCTTGTGGAATGACCCTTGACCGCGCCAGGTAAGGGTTTATTGCGCTTGTCATAACAGAAAGTGATGCACTGGATGAGCCACCTCGAGAGTGACTGTTTGGAGACAGGAGCTCCTTTCATCCTGTGAACAAAGCAGATGAAAAGTTGGTCCGCCTTTCGAAACTGTTTGGTTCTGGTCAGATAGTATCTGAGGCACCGATGTACGTCGAGGGTGTGCAGAAGGGCTTCTCCTCGGTTAGTGTACCTTGGGAAATACACTGGTAAATCAATATCCTGGTTAAGGGTGAGGGCTGAAACCACCTTAGGCAGAAACTTTGGGTTTGTCCTTAGGGATACCCTGTCCTGATGGAAAACCAAATAAAGGCTCTTTGCACATAAGGGCATGCAATACCGAGATCCTTCTCGCCAAAGTAACAGCAACTAAAAATAACGTTTTCCAAGAGAGAAAACGTAGCTCGCAATCTGCGGCTGGTTCAAAAGGTGGCAGCGTAAGCTGCTCCAGGACGAAGGGAAAGTCCCAAGGAGGAATTGGATCCTTGATGGGCGGCCTAAGGTGGAGGACTCCCCTTAAGAAGGCACGAGTAGTGTCCAGCTGGGCCACCGTCCGATGGTCTACTGGGGCATGGTGGCAGAAATTGCACAAGGTGCACTTTAATCAAGGAGTAAGCCAGTCGGTGGAAAAGGAAAGCAGGTAGTCCAGAACCAGCTTTGGGGCAGTCTAACGCAGAAAACCACGCTTGAGCCCAAAACAGAATCTACGCCATTTCATGGCGTACTTTGCCGGTTTTCTGGCGGCAGAGAGTACGTCTGCCACTTCTTGAGAGACCCCGTATCGCATCATGGCTATGTCTCTAGGAGCCAAGCGTGCAGGTTCAATGAACATAAGTCTGGGTGGACCAATGAACCCGCCTCCTGCGACAATAGATGGGAGCTGATTGGCAAAGGAACTGGAGGTTCCCGGGATAGCTGGTGCAGAAGAGGGAACCAAATTTGTCTGGGCCAGAAAGGCACGATCAAAATGAGCGTCGCTTGCTCCTTGTGAAGTTTTAAGAGAACTCTCTGGATCAACGGGAAAGGAGAGAAGGCATAGAGGAATCTGCCCGCCCAGGAGAGGGACAACGCATCTCGCCAGAAAACACCAGGCCCTGGATCTAGCGAGCAAAAATTGGGCAGTTTTGCATTGGATGGGGACGCGAAAAGGTCTAACTCTGAAGTGCCCCATCTGTGAAACAGATCCTCTGCTACCTCCTGTAGAAGTTCCCACTCGTGGACTCTGGCCTGAGAGCGGCTCAGACTGTCTGCGACAGTGTTGTCCACTCCCGGGACGTGTACTGCAATTAGGTTTGTGCCATGTTGCAATATTCACTCCCACACTCTCATGACCTCCCTGCAAAGTGGGTAGGAGTGAGTGCCTCCTTGTTTGTTGAGGTAATACATCACCGCGGTATTGTCTGTTTGTTGCAGGAGTGTACCCGGTGGAATCTCCAACTGGAAGGCTTGCAGAGCGTAAAGGACTGCCCTCATTTCCAAAATGTTGATGTGAAGATGAGACTCCTGGGCTGTCCAAAGGCCCTGAGACCGAACACCGTCCAGGTGTGCTCCCCACACGAGCCCTGAGGCGTCTGTGGAGAGTGTCACAGTCGGAGTTGGTGCTATGAAGGGAACCTCCGCGGAGAGGTTCCCCGGATTTAGCCACCATTGCCAATCCCGAATCATGGCATTTGTGATTCGGATTGGCTGCTGCAGATGGTCTTGCCTTTGGTCCCATTGCACCCTTAGCATCCACTGGGTTATCTGCATGGGCAGAGGAGGGGGCGGGGCGTAGGCAGTGAAGGAGTAGGAGGAGGATGTGTGGCGACCACATCTTTTCTGATGGCGTCCCACCAGAAGGTAAAGAGCTCCTTTACCTCTGCTAAGTTCATATGACAGACAGACCGGCGCGATGGCCTTCTGCTGAGGTGGGGCGTTGGGTCCCCGCTCCGGGAAGGTTCCCGTGGGAGCCCGGCGTCTCCTGGTCCTCGGGCTGTGTAGTATCCTCCTCCGATGAGTCCTTCTGACCGGCGTCAGCCGGCATCGGTGGTGCGGTCCTCTTCTCTGGGGTAGCAGATGTCGGTACCCTGGCCGACACCCTCAGAGGCGAACGCCTCGCTGGCAACAGGTGTTTTGGTGTCGCCGACTCCTGGGAGTGCCAGTGATGCTTAGTCAACGTCGGGTCCGACGTCTGTTTGAGGGACGCCAGGTCCTTGGTCTTGCGAGAACCGATCCAAATCCCACGCTGGAGGCTGGGAAACCGACCTAGCATCGGAGTCCCGCCGGCGGGAAGAAGATTTATGGCACTCCCTGGACTTCGATGAGGCCTTAGATGGAGTGGAAGATGCCGATGACCTGGAAGTCTTCAGGGGCTGCAAAGAAGAGGAACCGCTGGAGGATCTGACCTGAACCAGGGGAGGTTGCGATTGAGCCCTGGAAGGAGAGCAGTCCGATCACGAGCTTCGGGAGTCCAAGACCCTCACAGGGGACCTGGGCCTTTCCTTTTCCCAGTGTTTATCCCGGTGCTTGTGGGTTTTACCCGACGACTCCCCCCTGGAAGAAGGTTCTTTTTCTCCATGGTTTTCAGTTTCTCCTCTAAGAGAAATGCTTGAAGGGCCTTCTGGCGGCAGATCCTGGTGCGACTGTTGAAGCCCTGGCAGAAGGAGTAGGCCTTAGTGTCGTGTTCCGGGCCTAGGCAGCGCACGCAGGCCAAATGTGGATCCTTGAAGGGGATCTGTTTGCCGCAGGCACACTTCAATTGGTGACCCTCCTGAGAAGTAGTTGGAGAGGACATCAGTTGAAACCAAAGTCATGAAGGAAGACGAAATCGTTGTAGCTCTAAAGGTCATCGCACGCTAGAAAAAGGACAGAGAGGCCGATACTTGAGATGTCGACGGCGGGAAAAGAACTGGGGATTATGGGGGTACCGACTCCTTATGTACTATGCCTGACGTCGGGGCCGGGACCGACGTCGGAGGCGGTCCCCGCTGAAGACTGCTAGCTAGAAAATTTCCATGGGGTCCTGACGCTTGCCGGCTTTAGTCCTAATGGTGTAAAATGATGCAAGAGCTGTATCTCGAAGTAAGATCAAGACCCTCAGCCTTCTGCTGGTGAGAAATAGAAGAAAGAGACCCATGGCTGATTCCAAGAAAAGCCTAAGGTTGGGGAGAGCTAGGAGGTGTCCCCCGAAGACCAGAGGATGGAGGGAGCCCCTGTAAAAGTCTCCTAGCCCTGGAGGAAAACAAACGGGTCCCTCGGAAGACGGAGTGAATCACCCTTTGGCTAGGGGTGACAATCTAGATAGACGAAGCCATGCCATCCGTCTGGTACAGATCACTGTCCCTGCAAGCCTGGAAGCTACCTCATTGGTGTCATAAGATGCCCTTGCTTGGTGTCTTGCCTGCTCCAGACCTATAGCAGAGAGGGCAATGGCCCATCTAGATTGCTCCGAATCAGGCACTGATGCTAGAAGCTGGGATAGCATCGACCATAAATGCCTGCTGTAGGCAGCATGGTGTGCCTGATGTGATGCAATGCAGAGCATTGCATGAGAAGAAGAGAACACTCTTCGCCCCCACCAGTCACATTGTAGAGAATCTGAGTCTGGTGGACAGTCGTGCGCCAGGCGGCATCCGGAAGGAGTCTCTAGGAAAGCCAATCTGGAGGGTGGGTTGGGGAGAGAACCTAAGGACTCAGATGGGGCACAATACCATCTCCTGCAGTCTGCCGGGGCTGGGTTAGGGGCAGCTGGAGACTGCCAGGAACGGATAGACGCCTCCTGGAATGGAACAGGCCAGGATGGCACCACCAAATGCTGAGCACTGAATTCACTAAGGAATTCACGCATCTCCCGTTCGGTATTGTCTCGCCTAACAAAGGAGATATGAAGATCCCTCACCATCCTCGAAAGGAATCGTTGATAATCAGCGAAGTCAGCATCGGAGGAGATATGAGCAGGGGGTTCCTTTTCCTCTGAGGAGGAAGACGAGAATGATGGAGAGCTCGAATGTCCAGAGGACTCCTGCGGCGGAGGAGATAAGGAAACACCCGCTCATGCATACATCTAATGTATGATGGGAAGGCCGCCGCAGTAGCTCTGAATGTCTCCAAGGATAACGGACCCATAGGACTGACGTGGCTTGAGGGGGTGGCTGCAGAGGAATGGGAGAGGGACACCTGCGAAGAGGCAACTGTCCTCTGCTCTGGCTCTGAAATCTGGAAAACAGAGCCCAAGCTGGCAGGGTTCCGGACAACAAACCAGACCGCAGAACGGAACCCTGGGGATGTGAAACCTGGGAAAGCCTAGAAGGGGATACTGCCCTGTGACGAACCTGAAGCTGCATAGGTCCAGAAGGGCAGCCCACAGCAATGCCACCGGAGGAGTCCCTGAAGCCCAAGAGGGAAAGGCAGAGTCCAGCACTACAGTTCCTACCCACACCCCGAGGGGTGGCAGGCGAAGACCGACGCACCTCCCCTCGGCCTCTCAACTGCTCAGACTCCAAGGACACCCTCCTCCTCTACCTCAGTGAAGAGACCTGTCAATCCGGGGTTTTCCCGAGGGAACCACCCGAAGACATGGTCCCCGACCCACCCTGAGGCAGCGCAGCAGCCCTGGGAACGGCAGCTACAGCAACCCCCTCAGGGCGAGCAACCTCTTCCCCAGCCTCCACTGCCTCCCCCTCCAAGGACTCCAGACCACCCCCAGTCTGGGGGTTTTCCGAAGGAGAAAGCTGGGGGGACTGAGGAATAGGAGTGCTGGGTCACCTGGCACCACATCTCACCGGAGACCATGACCCCGAAGAATCAGGGCACCAGAACGGGTCCACATCTGAATCATCCTCCCTGGATGAAGAGGAGACCAGCTGGACCTCAATACTGGCGACCCCTGGGCACTCCCGAGAAACGGCACAGCGAGCAGTGCCGGTTAGGCCCACAGCACCGCCATCTGCACCGGAAGCCAGCACAGTGCCGCCAACAGAGCCGACCGGGCCCACGACGCCGCAGGTGGCGCCGAGAACTGAAACAGCGCCGCGAATGGCACCAGGATCCAGAGCGGCGCAGGAGGGCAGCATCGGGGGTCCAATGGTGCCAGGCCCAGAAACCTTGGGCCGCAACACTGCCGAGGCGGTGTCCCCAACGCGGCCCTGGGAGGGACCACGGTGTTCCCCTGACACTGCAAAAGAGGCCTCCTCCTTGGCGAGACTAGAAGATGAGGAGGCCTCCTCCTCCTCAGACCAGTATAGGCCTGGGAGGGATCAGAGGAAAGGTCTAAAGTTCTTACCTGGGAAGCCCTAGAAGCGTCGTCACGGTCGAGGCGGAGCCCTGCTGATCTTAAGCAGCGGACTTCAAGGACTCAGCGGTCCACGAGAAACAGCGTCCGCACGAATCCATATCATGGTTGGGTCCCAGGCAACGTAGACAAACATCATGCTGGTCCGTGACAGAAAAATGCCGGCCACAGGAGCACCAACGCATATGGGCACGGCCCACCTTCGACTTACGTTTGGCTCCCGAACCCGACATGATGAGAAATAAACAGAAAAACACAGCAAAAAGATCCCAGCGCCCTAAAAAATAAACAGAACAGTCTTACCGGCTAATAACAACTTTAACGGCGTCAGGATGAGCAGAAAACGGAGAAGAAGTCACCACAAGTAGGCCTCTGATGCAGCTGTAAATCTCACACATGGAGCAGGTGCAGCCTCGACGGCGGGAGAAACAGAACTGAGATGGAGGAGTAGTCTGTGACACCTAACAGCATCCTTGTGCATAGCAATGCACATCACTCTTGAGTAGCAGCGCCGTAGGTGCAGCTCAAAAAAAATCTCCGTGGCGGGTGTGCGCCTCAGCGCAGCCAACAGTAATGAATGGTGAAGATTGACAAGGAAGATCTACTGTTACAGGAGGAGGCAAGCGCACACCCCCTACTTAGGGAACAGAGACTGGAGAACTGAGGCCCCAAAACCAGCATCCCAGTGTGACTCAACGTCGATGTGGTAGTGGGTGATGAAGGTGTTTGCTGACTTCCAGGTAGCAGCCTGGCAGATTTCCTGGATAGGGATGTCCCTGGAAGCAGTCACGATGCAGAAGTATGGGGGGTAGAATGAGCTATTATCCCTCTGGGAGGCTCCTTGCCCACCAACTCATAACACAGACCTATGCATGATATAATCCATCTAGCAATGGTATGCTTTGCTGCAGGTCTGCCAGAAGTGGCTTCAATGTAGGTGACAAACAACTGTCGAACCTCTCCCCGAAATTCTGCCATCCTCTCCTTATAGTAGGAGACAGCACATCTCAGGTCCAAGGTATGGAGCGTGTACTCGGCCTCCGAGGTGTAGGTTGGGTAGTAAACTGGCAGAGTTAACACCTGGTTAAGGTGAAACTCTGACACCACCTTTGGAAGGAATTTTGGGTGTAGGCACAGGACAGCTTTGTTCCTGTGGAAGACCAGATAAGGGGACTCCACTGAAAGTGCCTGGAGCTCCCCTGTCATTCTGGCTGATATGATAGCAACCAGGAAGGCCATCTTTGACAAGTGTGACAACTCACACTTGTGCATGAGTTTGAATGGCTTGCCCATGAGCTTTGCCAGTACCAGCAGTAAATCCCACGGAGGTGGAGGTTCACGGATCTGAGGGGATATGTGATCCATGCCTTTGAAAAAGCACCCGACCACTGTCTCCTGCGCCGTCGGCTGACCGGCCTGTGCCCGATAAGCAGAGATGGCTGCCAGGTGCACCCTAAGGGTTGTTGACCGAAGACTTCCTATGGAAAGCGACCAAAGGTAGTCGAGAATGTTAGCCACTGGACAGGACAAAGGGTCCAGGCCCTTGCCCGGACACCAAATGGAAAACCTTTTCCATTTGAAGGCATATCATTTCCTGGTTGATTCCTATCTAGATGCCTCCTCCACAGTGCAGACTTCTTCAGAAAGACCCAAAGACTGGAACTTTAGCCACTCAGGTACCAGGCTGTGAGGTGCAGCGATTGAAGGTCCGGATGGAATACCTTCCCCTCATTGAGAGAGATCAGGTCCGGGCATGTGCAAAGCCGCTCTGGGGGCCTGCAGCTGAGGCTGAAGAGATCTGGATACCAGAACTGGCGCAGCCAGTCTTGGGCTACCATGATCACCTTCACCTTGTCCTTCCTCACCTTGAGGAACACCTTGTGGATCAAGGGAAATGGAGGGAAGGCGTAGAGGAGGCCTGGGGTCCATGGCCTCGAGAAGGCATCCCCCTGCAGCAAGCCCTGCTGAGGGGGGTGGGCATGAAACAGCCTCAGCATGGTGTTTTCCCTGGAGGCAAACAGGTCCATCATCAGTTTGCCCCAATGGGAGAACAGGCTGTAAGCTACCTCTCGATGAAGAGACCACTCGTGGGATGTCTGGCCTAGACAGCTGAGAGCATCTACCAGATGGTTCGAGGCTCCTGCCACATGGATGGCTAGGAGAACCACCTCCAATCGGCCCACGAGGGTCCAGATGTGGAGCGCCTCCTTGCACAGCAGACGGCAGTGCGTGCCACCCTGTTTGTTGAGGTAGTACATGGTCATGGTATCATCCGTCTGGACTTGAACCACTTGACCCCGGGAGCTGAGGAGTGAAAGCTGACAGTGCCAGTCTGACTGCTCTGAGCTCCAACAGGTTAATGTGGCATCGGGACTCCTCGGAGGTCCAGAGCCTGTTGGCCCTTTTGTCCCCCATGTGGGCTCCCCAGCCCATGACAGAGGCATTGGTTGTGAGAATGACCGTCGGCTAGGGGCGGACAAACGGGATCCCTTCCTGCAACTGGTCTGCGGTGGTCCACCACTGGAGAGCGTCCCACATCTTCTGGGATACAGTGATCAGCTGGTCGAATTGACCATGGTGCTGAGTCCACTGGGTGGCCAGCTCCCACTAGAGGGGGCACATGTGCCACCGGGCCCAACAGACCACTGAGGTGCACGCCGCCATGTAACCCAGAAAGGCGCAGAAAGTCCCAGGCAGGGCACAACTGCCCAACCAGAAATGACTGGGCAAAGGAGGAAAGAACCTCAGCCCTGTCTGCCAGGAGCCAAGCTCTGCCCCAGTGAAGCCTATCACCTAAGAAGGCATGTGTTCCGACTTGGCCTTGTTGATTAGAAGGCCGAGTTGGGAGCAGGTCTGGAGGGAAGGATCTCTGGACCTCTCCACCTCCTGTAGAGAGTGACCTGACAGAAGCCAGTCGTCAAGGTAGGGGTAAATTCTGATTCCCCCAATGCCATAGATGGGACGCCACCACTGCAATGCATTTGGTGAAGACCTGTGGTGCCGATGACAGGCCAAACTGCATGGCTCAGAACTCGTACAGGGTCTCTTCGACCCTGAAGCGGAGGAACCGCTGATAGGACAGATGGATTGGGACGTGAAAGAACGCATCCTGCAGATCCAGTGAACAAAACCACATGTTTCGCTCCAAGAATGGAATGATCTGGGACAGAGCGACCATCCGAAAGGTGCGAGACCTGAGATACTGATTCAGGTCATGGAGATCTAGAATGGAGCACTAGGCCCCTGTCCGACTGGGCAACAGGAAGTACCTGGAGACAAAGCCTGGGTCTGCTGGAGGATCTGTCATGGGAACTATTGCCTCTTTGAGGAGGAGCTGAGCAACGACGTCTCAAAGAGCCGACTGGGTGTGAGTGGCTATCTGTTCCTCCCGAGGGGCGCGGGCTCGACTGGGAGGGTACTGCTCGAACTCTAGAGGCAGTCCCTGACTGACCACTTCAAGAACCCACCTGTCCAAAGTGACATTGGACCAGGAGGAAAGGAAGTGACGGAGCTGGCCCCTCACAGGAGGAACCAGAGCTGCAGTGACGGGAGTAGGAGTGGCAGCCCCACCCCGTCACTAAGCAATCTTGGAGGAGGCTCCAGGACCTGAGCCTCAGCCTCCTTTACGGTCCTGTTGGGGTCCAGGCTTGGGCCAAGGGTGCCAAGCTTGAGCCTGCTGCTGATGCTGGTGCTGCTGTCCCCCTTGGAAGGAGGTCTGCTGAGCCGCAGGAGAAGAGTGCCAAAAGGGCTTCTTCTTCTTCTGCTGGTTCTTGCCCAAAGAACCGTTGGTAGAAGTGGCGTCCAAGGAGGCATGGGACTGTTCTATGCGCTGAAGGTGACCGGCCACTCCTGGGCCGAACAAGTCGGTCCCGAGGAAGGGCACATCAGCTAATTTGTGCTGAGTATCCACTGGGAAAGAGGAGAGCCTCAGCCAAGGCCTACGGCGAGAGGCAACTGCGGCAGCCATCGAGCGGACACAAGAGTCCCCAATGGCCAGGGCCATCTGGAGCTGCTGTTTGGCAACAGCTCAGCCCTGGTCTTGGACCTGCTTGACCATGGTCTGCATGTCTGCAGGGAGATGTGGGAGAACTTCGTCTAACAACCCGAGAAGGGCATGAGAGAAGTCTGCCATGATGATGGACAAACTTGCCTGATGAAGGCCCAAGGAGGAAGCCGCATAGACCTTCCTCGCCGAATGGTCCAAGAGCTTGGACTCTTTGTCAGGAGGTTGGTCCATGTTGGCAGAAAGACCAGTACCCCTGAACACAGAGGTGGTCACCAGGCTCTCGCCTGAAGGGTGCTCTGTGAACCCTGCAAGGGACTCTATGGGTACCGTATACTTGCAGGCCATGCGGGCAGATGGGGCTGGACAAGAGGCAGGACACTGCCAGAGTTCAAGTGCCGGATCAACAATGGCCTAAGCCACAGGAAAGGCCTCCGTTGGGGTATCCCCTCTTTCAAGGATTTCCGTAAGAGGGTACTCCGCCTTTTTCTGGATGGGTTCCAGGGGCATCCCTGTGGACTCAGAGATGAGGCAAAGGACCCTTGGAAGGCGGAATGACCTTCCTCCATCCCTAGGCCAACGGACGACTCATCATCCCCAGGATGAGAGTGAAGCCGGTGGACGTCGAATCAGAGTCGGGATACAGCGGCCTACCACCCAAATCACCCTCGACACGCCGAGGGTGGTCCGGGGTGACCATGCGCGATAAACACCGGGGAAGACTGGTGTCTGATCTGTCTTCTTTCGAAGGAGCCCCTCCCACAGGCTGCTTAGGTGGCGGTTCCACCACGATGGGTGGAGAGAGACCGGTTTAGGCTGAAGAGGTGGACTTGCCAGCCCTGCGGGCGGGGGAACCAAAGATTTCAGCTCCAGAGGGGTCGGCTTAGGCTTAGGAGGGAAAAGCCAAGTAATGGACGGGGAAGGAGCCAGAGTCGGCTTGTGCCCGGACAAGATGAACAGGTTACTCACCTGTAACAGTAGTTCTAGGAGTGGTATATCTTGTTCATCCACACTTTTTGGCATGTCTCTTTCCACTTTAAATCTTGCCGGAAAGTCTTCAAACTGGCTCCTCCCACCCAACCGGGTGGTAAATACCTCGGCTCCGCCCCATGATGCCAGATCTTAGCCTGCTGGAAGCAAGGTTGTGCACCTAAAGCCAGGGAGGTCGGGTGGGTGCGTGTGGATGAACAACATACCACTCCTAGAACTACTGTTACAGGTGAGTAACCTGTTGTTCTAGGATCGTGGATATGTTGTTCATCCACACTTCTTGGCAGACTCCTAGCAGTTCTCCAGGAGGAAGGAGGCAAGGCGCACACCTCCTACTTAGGAAAGAGAGATTGGAGAACCGAGGCCCCAAAACCAGCATCCTGGCATGACCCAAGGTTGATGTGATAGTGGGTAATAAAGGTGTTTGCTGACTTCCAGGTAGCAGTCCGACAGATTTCCTGGATGGGGATATCCCTGGAAGCAGCCGTCGAAGCAGCAGTATGGTGGGTAGAATGAGCTCTTATCCCTCTGGAAGGCTCCTTGCCCACCAACTCACAGTACAGACCTATGCATGATGTAATCCACCTTGCAATGGTCCATTTGGCTGCAGGTCTGCCAGAAGCGGCTTCAGCGTAGATGACAAACAGCTGGCGAACCTCTCCACAAATTTCTGCCATTCTCTCCTTAAAATGAGAGACAGCACATCTCAGATCCAGAGTATGGAGCCTGTACTCGACGTCCAAGGTGTAGTTAGGGTAGGATACCAGCAGAGACAGCACCTGGTTAAGGAGAAACTCTCATACCACCTTCGGAAGGAATTTCGGGTGGGAGCGGAGGACAACTTTGTCCCTGTGAAAGACCAGATAAGGGGAGTCCACCGAAAGCGCCTGGAGCTTCCCTGTCCTTCTGGCTGACATGACAGCCACCAGGAAGGACATCTTCCACGACAAATATGAGAGCTCACACTTGTGCATGGGTTCGAATGGCTTGCCCGTTCACGCACCGGAGGGGATATGTGATCCAGGCCGTTGAAAAAGCACCCGACCACTGTCTCCTGCACCAATGATGGCTGACCGGTCCGCGCCCGGTAAGCAGAAATGGCTGCCAGGTGCACCCTAAGGGTCGATGACCATAGACCCCCTTTGGAGAGTGACCAAAGATAGTCCAGAATGTCGGCCACAGAGCAGGATAAGGGGTCCAGACCCTTACCATGGCATCAAATGGAAAACCTTTTCCATTTGAAGGCATAGCATTTCTTGGTCGATTCCTTATGAGATGCCTCCACCACGGTGTACACATCCTCAGAAAGACCCAGAGCCTGGAACTCTAGCTGCTCAGCTACCAAGTTGTGAAGTGCAGGGATTGAAGGTCCAGATGGAATACCTTCCCCTGGTTCAATGATATCAGGTCCGGGCGTGTACAAAGCCGATCTGGGGGCCTGCAGCTGAGGCTGAGGAGATCTGGGTACCAGAACTGGCACGGCCAATCTGGGGCTACCAGGATCACCTTTGCCTTGTCACTCCTCACCTTGAGTAACACCTTGTGGATCAAGGGAAATGGAGGGAAGGTGTATAGGAGGCCTGGGGTCCATGGCCTCGAGAAGGCATCCCCCTGCAGCGAACCTTGCTGAGGGGGGCGGGCATGGTACAGCCTCAGCTTGGTGTTTTCCCTGGAGGCAAACAGGTCCACCAATGGTTTGCCCCAATGGGAGAACTGACTGTAAGCTACCTCTGGATGGAGAGACCACTCATGGGATGCATGGCCTAGATGGCTGAGAGCATCTGCCAACTGGTTCGAGACTCCTGCCACATGAACGGCCAGGAGATCCGCCTCCAGCCGGCTTACGAGGGTCCAGATGCGGAGCGCCTCCTTGCACAGCAGACGGGAGTGCGTGCCGCCCTGTTTGTTGAGGTAGTACATGGTCATGGTATTGTTCGTCTGGACTTGAACCACTTGACCCCGCTGAGGAGTAGCTGAGGACCGAAAGCTGACTATGCAGTCTGAGTGCTCTGAGCTCCAACAGGTTGATGTGGCATCAGGACTCCTCGGGTGTGCAGAAACCGTGGGCTCCCCAGCCTGTGAGAAAAGCATCATTCGCAAGAATGACTGTCGGCTCGGGGCAGACACATGGGATCCCTTCCTGCAACCGTTCTGGGGTGGTCCACCATTGGAGAGCGTCCCATATCTTCTGGGTTACAGTGATCAGCTGGTCGAAATGACCGTGGCGCTGAGTCCAATGGGCGGCCAGCTCCCATTGGAGGAGGCGCATGTGCCACCTGGCCCAACAGACCACTGAGATGCACGCTGCCATGTAACCCAGAAAGCGCAGAAAGTCCCGGGCGAGGCACCAGAAATGATCGGGCAAAGGAGGAAAGAACCTCTGCCCTGTACACCAGGAGCAGAGCTCTGGCTTGACAAAAGTCGAGCTCTACCCCGATGAAGCCCATCACCTGAGAGGGCACGAGTTCCGACCAGGCCTCTTTGATCAGGAGGCCGAGTTGGGAGCAGGTTCGGAGGGCCAGATCCCTGGACCTCTCCACCTCCTAAAGGGAGGAACCTGCCAAGAGGCAGTCGTCGAGATAAGGGTAGATTCGTACTCCTCAACGTCGAAGATGGGCTGCCACCACTGCAATGCACTTGGTGAAGACCCGTGGGGCCGATGATAGGCCGAACGGCATGGCTTGGAACTCGTACAGGGTCCCCTCGACCCTGAAGCAGAGGAACCGCTGATGGGACAGACGGATCAGGACGTGAAAGAACGCGTCCTGCAGATCCAGTGAACAGAACCACATGTTTCGCTCCAGGGATGGTATGATCTGGTTCACAGATACCATCCAGAAGGTGCGAGACCTGAGATACTGATTCAGGTCATGGAGATCTAGGATGGGGCACCAACCCCCCATCCGCTTGGGCACCAGGAAGTACCTGGACACAAAGCCTGGGTCTGTAGGAGGATCCGGCACTGGAGCTACTGCCTCCTTGCGGAGGAGCTGAGCTATGTCATCTCGGAGAGCCGATTGGGTGCAAGCTTAGATCCTTTCCTCCCGAGGGGTGCGGGCTTGGCTGGGAGGGTACTGTTCGAACTCTAGAGACAGTCCCTTACTGACCCCCGTCGAGAACCCACCTGTCCAAGGTGATATCAGACCAGGCGGAAAGAAAGTGACGGAGCTAGCCCCCCCACAGGAGAACCCAGAGCTGGCGTGATGGGTGTAGGGGTGGCAACCCCCAACCCATCACTGAGCAGGCTTAGAGGAGGAGGAGGTGGCTCCTGGACCTGCGTCTCGGCCTCCTTTACGGGGCTATTGTGGACCCTGCTTGGGCCTTGGGCACCAAGCTTGAGCCTGCTGCTGCTGGCCTCATTGATAGGAGGGTTGCCTGACTACAGGGGAAGAGTGCCAAAAAAGGCTCTTCTTACGCTTCTGCTGGTTCTTGCCCGAAGAACCCTTCGCAGAAGTAGCATCCAAGGTGGCATTGGACTGCTCTGTGTGCTGAAAGTGACTGGCCACTCCTGGACCGAACAGGTCGGTGTCTAGGAAGGGCACGTTAGCTAACTTGTGCTGAGTATCTGCCGGGAAGGAGGAAAGCCTTAGCCAAGCCCTGCGGCGAGTGGCCACTGCGGCTGCTAAAGAGCGGGTACGAGAATCCCCGATGTCCAGGGTCATCTGGAGCTGCTGTTTTGCAACAGCACGGCCCTGATCATGGACTTGCTTCACTGTGGTCTGCATGTCTGCCAGGAGATGAGGGAGGACTTTGTCTATTGATCCCAGGAGAGCATGAGAGAAGTGTGCCATTATAACAGCCGAGCTGGCCTGACGAAGGCCTAAAGTAGAGGCCACATAAACCTTATGGGCGGAATGGTCCATAGTTTTGGACTTCTTGTCCAGGGGGGTCAGTCAGTGTCGGCTGAGCTACCAGTACACCTGAACACAGAAGCGGTCACCAGGCTCTCGGACGAAGGATGTTCTGTGAACCCCGCCAGGAACACCATGGGCACCACGTACATGCAGGCCATGAGGGCAGATGGTGTTGGGCAGGAAGCTGGGCGCTGCCTAAGCCCAAGGGCCGGGCCAACAATGGCTTCTGCCACTGGAAAGGCCTCCGTCGGGGTATCCCCTGTTTTAGGATATCTGTAAGGGGGTACTCCGCCTTCTTCTGGTTGGACTCCAGGGGCATTCCGGTGGATTCGGAGATCAGGCAGAGAATGCCCCGAAAAGAGGAAGAGCCTTCCTCAGGGAGTGCAATCCGGTGGCGTCTGAGTCCGAAGAGTCAGGATACAATGGCCTCCCACCTAGGTCTCCCTCGATATGCCAAGGGCGACTGGGGACGACCGTAATCAACAGACGTTGGGTAAGCCCGGTGTCTGTTTGGTCCTCTTTCGAGGAAGCCCCTCCCTGAGGCTGTTTAGGCAGTGGTTCCACCAAAATCGGTGGAGAGACCGAGGCAGGCCGAACCGGGACATGGGCCGGCCCCACGGGCAAGGGAACCGAAGACTTCAGTTCCGGAGGGGTCGGCCTAGGAGGTGGAAACCAAGCGATGGCTGGGGTGGCCGGTGGGGCCGGCTTCTGCCCAGACAAAATCAGCAGTTGCCACATGAGATCTTCATAGCATCGACAGAGTTCCCGCCGAAGCCTCTCCTCGTCTGAGGAGGATGAAGATCTGTGGCGATGCCTCTTCTAAGAGTGTTTATGACTCTTTTTCAGCCGTTCGGCCGAAGGGGTTCTGACCCCAATCAAGACCAAAGGAGTCGACCTGATCGATCAGGAGACACCAGTGTCGGTGAAAACCGAGGATCCAGAACAGTTTCCTTCTTGATGGGGACACCAGTGGGCTGGGTCTCCTCATCCGGAAAAACAAGGACCGGAGTCCTTTCCAAAGAGTCATCGACCGGGGTCGGCGACGGAGGGTCGATAGTAATCTCAGCCTCATCGGCCATTTCCTTGGTCCCCTGGCCAGACGGGATGTCTGAGAAGCCAGCGGCTGAGGATGCGATCTTGACCGAGGCTGAGACTGCGTGCTCTTGGGACTCAGACCTTTCTCGGTCCCAAGAACGTCTTAGCTTAGATGAAGACTTCAGATCCTTATCCCTGTTGCGAGGGCAGGAGAAGTGCAAGCCCGAGGGTACCTCACCCCTGGTGGGGAGAGACTGGCACAACTCCTTGAAGGAGCCCGTAAAGGTGGAGCCAAGGTTAAGCAGAACAAAAAAAGCTTCGACTGGCCAAAGCATGAGCTGCTTCCTCCTCGAATGCCTTCATTTGCTCCAGCTGCTCGGTGGATCCTGCGGCCGTGGATACCGCCTGCCTCACCTCCTTCGATTTCACCGGCGGGTTCCTTTTCTCTGGTCTCCCCAGTTTTAGGCGTATTTGCGGTCGTCCAGGATGTTGGGATGGAAGGCCAGGCAGAAAGTGCAAGACGAGGTGTCATGTCCAACACCTAGGAAATAAATGCACGTTAGGTGGGGATCGGTGCGCGACACCTTCTGGCCGCAGGTACACCGGGGAAATCTGGGGGACAATTTATACTCCTTGTCTGATGTGCTACAATCGGAATCGCTAACTCGAATGAGTTTTAAGGTTAGTTTCAGTAAAAACCGACGCTTTGAATCCAGGGCCTACGAATTGTTGTGAGAGCACAAGGGAACCTGTATCTTCCAACGGAAAGGAAGATCTTGCATCATGGGGTGGAGCCGAGGTATTTACCACCCGGGTGGTTGGGAGGAGCCAGCTTGAAGACTTTCCAGCAAGATTTAAAGGGGAAAGGGACATGCCAAGAAGTGTGGATGAAAAACATATCCACGCTCCTAGAACAGCTGTTGCCACATGAGGTCCTCGTAGCACTGGAGTTTCTGCCGGAGCCTCTCCTCATCCGAGGAGGACGAGGACAACTGATGGCGTCGCCTCTTCCTCGGCCTGTCAGTCGAGGAGGTTCTAGACCTCGACCGAGATTGGGCGGGCCGACTCGGTCGCTCTGGAGACACCGGCGGGACCGGTGACTTCTGGAGATCCAGAACTGGGTCCTCGATGGGAACACCAGTGGGCTGGGTCTCCTCATCGGGGAAGACAAGGACCGGAGTCCTTTCCAAGGAGTCGTCGGCCGGAGCCAAACAGTGGGTTAATGCGGTTGATGACAATCTCGACCTCGTCGACCGCATGTTCGGTCATCTGGACTGATGGAAGTTCTGAAAAGCCAGCGGCTGAAGAAGTGATCTCGACCGAAGTCGGGAACGCATGCTCTTGGGACTGGGACCTCTCTCAGTCCTAAGAGCGCCTTCGCCAAGACAAAGGTTTACTCAGTTCCTTCTCCTGCTTATGGAATTGGGAGGAGTGCGAGCCCACAGGCGCCTCTCCCCGGGTGGGAAGAGACTGGCACAACTCCCGGAAGGAGCCCAAAAAAGTAGAGCCTAGGTCAAGAGGAATGAAGAAGCCCCAAGTGTCAGTGGGACGAGCCGCTTCTTCCTTGAATGCCGTCATGTGTTCCAATTGTTTGGCGGAGCCCGCGACTGCGGAAACCGCCCACCTAGCCTCCTTGGACTTCACTGGAGTGTTCCTTTTCTCCGGTCACCCCAACTTTAGGCGTGCCAGGCGGTCATCCAGAATGTTGGGATGGAAGGCCAAGCAAAAGCTGCAGGACGAGGTGTCATGGCCTACACCTAGGCAGTGAGGCATGCGTGAGATGGGGATCAGTGCAAGCGACATCTTCTGGCCACAAGGACACTGGCGAAACTGGGGAAGATTCATCTTAATCAAGAGGCAAAGCCATCACCATCCCCGAATCGAGTTTTAATTTCGGTAAATCCGAAGTTTTGATAGCCAGGGCCTACAAAATGCGTGAGCATGAGGGAGGCAACCTGAATCTTCCAGTGGAAAGGAAGATCTGGCGTCATTGGGCGGAGCTGAGGTATATACCACCCGGGTGGGTGGGAGAAGCAAGCTTGAAGACTTCCAGTCATCCTTAAAGTGGAAAGGGACATTCCAATAAGAGTGGATGAACAACATATCCACGATCCTAGAAATGCTTTTTTCAGTCTATTCAGGTGTTTATCCCTGTCTTCCTCACTTGAACAGATACAATGGTATCAAAGTGGTTGACTGTACATTACAGACTTTGCAGTATGCCTAGGGTGATTACTGTTTCTATGCAAGTACCTTTGTCTGTCTGTTGGTTTCCTGTAACTACAGGTCTGTAAGCTTCTATCTTTGATGGTAGTTGTGGTGTCCAGGAAATTAACGCCGTGTCAGAGTACTCCAGAGAAAGTTTAATACATGGGTGGAGGTTGTTAATTTCCTGATGGAATTTTTTGAGTGTGTGCAGGTGCCCTCTGTCCAAATTATAAAAAAATATCAATATAATGGAAATAGGCAAAGGGTTTGTGTGTACATTGTTTTAGGAAATCATCCTCTAAATTCGCCATGAAACGGTTGGCGTACTGTGGAGCCATCCTGGTGCCCACTGCTGTTCCCATAGTTACATTATACATACATACTACATTAAGGTAGGCATCCTTCATGTCGAGGGAACAGATCCCCTACTTCTAGCAGTGAAGCAGGCCCTGTAGGGTGACCATCCTGAACTTTTTGTACTCTATAAAAAAGTTCAGGTCCCTGAGATCCAAAATAGGTCTCAGGTCTCCTGTCCATTTTTGGGACTAGAAAATACTAAAAGTAGAACCCTGTGTTTCTCTATTTCACATGTACAGGTTCTATGGCCCTCATCTGCAACAAAGTATGAACTTCCTCCTGGAGCAGAGGAATATGATCTGGAGGATAGTGTGTAGTGACTGGTGGATGATCTGAAGGTAGTTCTAGAAGTTTCAAAGCATGATCTTGTGCTATTTCCAGGATCCAGGCATCTGAGGTCACCTACTTCCACAGATTTAGATCCCCGACAATTACCCCTTGAGGCAATGGTGGTTCGGGGGTGCAGAAGGAGTCAGGCAGAGCCAGTTGTGGTGGCTCCTGCTGCTCCACCACTTCTAGAGGCTTCTGAGTGGGCACCTGGAGTAGTTCCTGGAGTGGGCAAGGCTCCTAATCCCTTGCCTTTACTTTGTTGTCTGATGGTGGTATGTTGTCTGGTAGTGGTATGTTGCCTAGTACTGGCAAGATGAAAAGGTATCTTCTGTCTATCCACTGGTTGGGTATGATAGAGGGAATGTACTGACTTCAAGGTCCTATATGAGGCCTAGAGATTAAAGAGGACATCCTGAGCATCTGAGCCAAATGACTTGTATCCTCTAAAGGGGGCACTTAGAATGGACTGTTGTACATCATTCACAAAGCCTGCCACCTTGAGCCAGGAGTACCTCTTTAGGCATATTACCGAGACAGCTGCTTTGGCTGAAGCATTAGATTAGGTCATAGGCCATATGTAGTAGATGTTTTCCTGCATTACCCCCACCAGATGTTGGAACTTTGAGAAGCTCCTGTTTAGGTGCACCTTCTGGTAAGGCTTGAGTAGCTGCTTTAGCCTTTTTCCAGAATGTATTCTGGTATTTGACTATATGAGCCTTGTAATTTGCAATTCTGAGACCCAGAGAGGATGAGGCAAGGCATATGTTCTCTTGCCCAGCACATCTAGACCTCTGGATTCCTTATCAGGAGGAAGTGAGCTAAGGTGTTTTGGTGCCCTGGATCTATCATGGGCAACATCTACTACAGAGTCTGCCTCAGGTTGACCAGCAAAAAAAAGATTTCCCTGAGGGGGACATATACATCTTATCTACCTTTCTAGGTATGGCAGGAATCACATTTGGCCTATGTCTGGCAGAAAAGGTGGCATCCTCCAGGGCACGGAGGAGGGGTAGTATTACTATAGGAGGGGCATCAGGCAGTTCCAAGAAATCAACAAGGTTTTTCTTGGTTGTATCCTGTTCGTCCAAATCAAACCCCATGGTAGCCTGTAACTGCTGCATCTTGATGATAAAGATATGTCCTCTGGGGGGAACCTTGGAGAGTAAACCACGGAGTCCTCACTGCAAATACATAGTGGAACTAGTTCTTTCATAAGGACTTTCCAAATAGTCTTCAGCCTCCTCCCCATCATCCTGCATCATGAGATCAGGATTGTACTTGATGTCATTGTCGGTCTGGTCGTCGGGTCAGAGGCAGCATGTTGGCGAAGCCATTGGCACTCGAGGAGGGGGCTGAGATATGGTCCTAGGATGCCCCTAGGATGCGTCGGCACAGGGGTTTGAATTAGAGGCCTGTTGATAAACCTCCTGGTACAGGAAGAGGAAGTAATAAGTACTTAAACATGTCCATAAAGGACGACAGCATCGCCTGGACATCGGTGCCTGTGTAATCGATGGGAGCGCCAACAGAAGTCGATGGAGGAGGCAAGGCCCTGGCATTGACGGTGACGTACCAGCTGTACTGGGCCTGGTGGTGCTTACGGCTTACCTTGACCTGGAAGTGAGGTCGACGGTCTGCGAGGCGGGCGGCGGCACTGCCAGAGTGGTTGACGGCAAGGAAGTGGTGGTACCAGTGTGAAGGGATAACCTGGAATGTACTGGGGAGGTTCTCTCCTTTTCTCATTCCCTCTCCCAGTGCTTATGCTTATGAGACCCAGATGATTTTTCCCAGGATTTTGAAGATTTAGACCCTGAAGAGTGAGCCACTGACACGGTGGAACTCTTTCATTGGAGCTCCTTCTCCATTCAGGCTACCTGCTGTTTTAAGAGGTGCTTCTCCAAAATGCTGTGTTGAACCCTTTGGAAATCAAGCATGCCTGCACGTTATGGTCCAGGCCGAGGGAAAGCACGCAAAGGTTGTGTGAATCTTAAGTATATATCTAGTCACCACATTCACAATAACGGAACAGTTTCAACGGCTCCTTAGATGACATATATGCTGTTGAAAATCACTTATGAAAGTGACTGCTTACTATGGTGATAAAAAGAGAAAGCAGCAACTGTAACAGTGTTGCTTCTGTGCACTGTCAGACGAGTATAGTTGACAGCGGGAAGAAAACTGAGGAAGGAAGAGGTCACCCATGTTTATATGGGAGAGCTGACGCCTGACGTCATTGTGGGTGGCCCCTAGTGGACTGCTTGTATAAGTCTCCATGTGGTCCTAGTGCCCCGTGGCTGTAAGCTCCATAGGTGTGGCTGGATGAAAGAGATATCCTCAGAGAAGATCTAGTAATATAAATAGACCAGCAGCCAAAAGGGCATCAGTAATCATGGCAATGGCCTCTGCCAGAGTACAGATACCTCCAAAAAAGTCCTCAACCCCAAGAAAGTGTTAAAAAGTTATGGAAAGATCCACATTCTGTCGTAATACAATCTGTCACTAACCTGCAGTGTTAGCAATGCCCTATAGCATTAATATGATATTAATAATATATAGTGACAGAAAAAAATTTAAAACGGGACAAGGGTAATTGGCTGAAGAACTACATACTATTTCCTAGACTTCATATATTTTAAATGGCATTAATACAAGGTAAGAGAAGTGAAGCATTAGAAATGTGATAAGAGAGGGGCGCAGTGAGAGAAGCGGGAGAGGGAGGGAGGAAAGATAAAAACATTAAGGGAATCTATAAGTTACTCAGAAAGCAGTTTTAACTCAGTTTTACATATATTTTTTCAAGGAGGACACAAAAGGATGAGGACAGGGAAACTTACAGGGAAAAAAGAAAGGAGGCAGGACAAAAGATAATGAGGGCTAAGGAGGCCACTGAGAAGAGGATAGTGAAACAGGCAAGGGGGGGGGGAACAAAACCTTCTTTAGGTACGTTGGAGAAAGGAGGAGGGCACAGCATGGGATTGGAAGGATAAGGGGGGAAAGTGGAACAATACCGGAAGGAGATTTTGAAAAAGCAGAGGCATTAAATAGCTATTTCACCTCAATCTTCATGGAGGAAAGAGAGGTCAGGGGACCAGAATGGGGTGGGGAGGGTGACAGTCACAGGCAGGTGGGTGTGGCAGAATTCACAGCTGAAGGAGTAAGGCAAGAGCTGGGTAGACTTAGGGTGAACAAGGCAATGAGGCCTGATGGAATACACCCAAGGGTTCTCAAGGAGGTGAAGGATGAACCGGCGCTGAATCTGGCAAGGCTGTTTAACTTGTCCTTGGTCACAGGGGTGGTGCCAATGGACTGAAAGAGGGCAGAGGTGGTCACACTACATAAGGGGTGGCGGAAGGACGAGGTAAACAACTACCATCCCATTAGTCTTACCTCAGTGGTGGGGAAGGTAATGGAAACATTACTTAAGAGCAGGTTGATAGAATACTTGGAGATGAATGGCATGCAGGATGACAGGCAACATGGCTTCACCAAGGGAAGGTCCTGTCAGAGTAACCTGATAGAGTTTTTCGATGGGGTGACACAGATCATGGACCTGGGAGGAGCTGTGGACATGGCCTATCTGGATTTCAATAAGGTCTTCGACACTGTTCTGCATGGTGGAATGGTGCATAAGCTGGACAGACTAGGAGTGGACCGCAGGATCACCAGGTGGGTGGAAAACTGGTTGAAGGGAAGGAGTCCGACGGTGCTGGTAAATGGGACACATTCCAGGGAATAGGCGGTGACCAGTGGGGTACCACAGGTTGTCAGTGCTAGGAACAATATTCTTTAACATCTATGTTAGTGACCTAGCAGAGGGTCTGGAGGGACGGGTGTGCCTGTTCGCAGACAATACAAAGGTCTGCAATAGGGTGGATTCACCTAGTGGGGTGCAAGCCATGAGGCGGGACCTGGAGAGGCTGGAGAGGTGGTCTGACACCTGGAAATTAAAGTTTAATGCACAAAAGTGCTCGCCGATGCACCTGGGGAGGAGGAATTGGAGGGAAACTTACTCCCCGGGGGGGGGGTGATTAAGGAGAAGGAAACAGAAAGGGACCTGTGGATTATGGTATCGCGTGACCTCAAGGTGGGCAGCCAGTGTAGCAGGGCGGTGGGAAAGGCAAATGGAATGTTGGCCTGCACTGCGAGGGGTTTTAATAGCAGGAAGAGGGAGGTGTTAATGCCGTTATACAGAACCATGATCAGGCCGCATCTGGAGTATAGGGTGCAGTTCTGGAGGCCTCACCTACGAAGAGATGTTGAGTTGATGGAGAGGGTACAGAGAAAGGCAACCAAAATGATACGAGGGATGCAGGATGTACCCTATGAGAGGAGATTGAGGGGGCTGAATTTATACCCTCTGGAGACTAGGAGGGAGAGGGGGGACATGACTGAGACCTTTAAGTATCTGAAGGGAATAAATAAGGTGGAGGGTGACAGCTTGTTCAAATTGAAGAAGGGAGCGAACACGAGGGGACATAGCCTCAGACTGGAAGGTGGGCAATACAGAGGTAATGTCGGGGGCAGTTTTTCATGGAGAGGGAGGTGGTGGAGGCCTGAAACAAGCTGCCAGAGGAGGTAGTGGCAGCTGAAACAGTGGAGGGGTTCAAGAGGGCTTGGGATAGATTTAAGGGGTTGGGAAAAGAGGGTGGAAGCATAACAGAAGGGGGAGGTAGGGTGTTGGGCAGACTAGATGTGCCGTGGGGCCTTTCTCTTCCGTCACATTTCTGTGTACCTGTGTAAATACCAGGTTACGTAATATCGAATTAAAGAAAGGGTTTATAATCTAGATGGTCACTGAGGCCATCTGGTGCTAAAGCATTTAATGCAGAAATCCACCTTGTTTCACACTGGAGCAAGACACGTGTTCCGTCACCTCCTCAAACCGGGGGGGTGACAAACTTTAAAGCTCTAAATCTGAAATCTGCAGTATTCGAACTGTGCACTTTGTCGAAGTGCAGTCCCACAGCTTTAGTGTGAGTATAGTTTACAACTGCACAGATATATTCTTGTATTCTGCACTTCATCAATCGCACTGTCCTCTGAACGTAGATAAAACTGCAGGTTCACCAGCACACATAACACAGAAAGGGGTCTGGTAGTCTATGTAGGTGTTGAATTTGTAGCCCACCCCTGTGACGGGATGCACAAAGATTAATCCCGCGCTTGCAAAGGTGCAAACATTATGACAATGACATTTACTGAAACCAAGTCTGTTGCTTTTTATCTGAAAAAAAGTGACTGTTGGGCACAGTCTTCACACTTTTTCCTTTCCTAAGGGAGACTCTGGGTTCTGGTCCTACTATCATTTTGAGTGAAGCATCTGCTGTGAGAATGCACCATCTACTTTTAATAGTTTTTCTCACCTCAATCGCTCTAGAGCTTTAGTTCTTAGACTTTGTCATAGTGAGCCTCCCCCAAGCCATGGAAAAGATTTTGAGCCTCCCCTAAATATTAAAATAATCTTGGGCCTCCACATAGAAAGATACCATACTTTACACAGTACATCTGGAACAAACAAACTCCTTTGAGTAGCAGGCTCTCATTTTATTCAGCTCTTTGTAACCCCCCCCCCCCCGGTAAACTCCCACTTCAGGGCAACCTACTTGCTCTGCTATTTTAACTCTTGAACCATTGTTACCCCTTGTTGCAGTACCTTGTTTTCTCTCTATCAAGAATAGCTTTCCTTCCCACCTCTGCCTCTCCCTGTCACATCCTCCCGTTAAGCAACTTCTCTGGGATCCTTTTGCTCCCAGTATGTCTCTGCTTAACCCTTGTATTTGGCCTGTTCTGCCCCCAGTCTAATTTGTCAATTATTACCTCTCATTATTTGTTGATTGTTATTATTTGTTTGCATTACTCTTTACTGTATTTTCTATTGCTCGACTATTTTGCAGTTACCCTTTGAACTGTATTCACTCTCTACCCTTCCCCAGGTACACAAGAAATTAGCTTTGGCACAGTGTGTGCCTTTCGAGGTCACTGATTTGTAAATGAATACTGTATATACATTCACTACTGTTATCCTCTTTCAGTTCACCTCATTCCTTCACACAAGATATTAAAAACTGAAAATTTAAAGTACTTTTTTCAGACTTGCTTGAGCCTCCCTTGGAATAGGTTGGGGCCTCCCCAGAGAGGCTGGCCTCACCCATTTGAGAACCCCTGAACTAGAGTAAAAATCAGTTACAAATGTAATGGGTTGTAAAAATCTCTGTCTTCTTTTGTTGACCTGTTGTGGCCAAAAGGTTTCTCTTCTCTGTCTCTGACCCTTTTGTGAGACACTGTCACAGACCTTTTAACAATACCCTCTTTCTCTGAGGTGCAACATCCTCTGATTGGCTTCTTGCTTAAATGTTATATTCGATGTACAACTGCGTCTCAATCGAAGTAATTTACTGCAGGGTATGTTAGACACCACGGGGTAAGAGTGTGAGCTATCTGCTCGCAGAAATGAAAATTACATACCTACCATAATTCTTGATATTCTTGGACAAGTCTTCACCGTTTAGTAACACTTCTGGGTTCTACGCCGGAGATGCTAGGACCTCGCGGGAGTGAAAAATCTTAAGGAGGGTCGGCATCGAGATAGGACCGTGCATGTGTGGCATCATGAGATTGGCTCGCGTTATACAGGCTATCTCAGCATCAACCCACCCAACCGCCTTATTACCTTTTTTGCCAAAGAGGTGCAGTGTAATAAAACTAGGAAAACCTAACCTAACAAGGGCATGAGATATCCCGATTGACCTGCGTAAGAAGGGTCAACTGAAACAATGTCTTCACAGCCCAAACCCAATGAGGGAGTGAAGACCAGAAACAGAATGAGTGCACCTGGCGGGGGGATGGTGGGTGAGTGGATGTGTGACTAAACAGTGAAGAGTTGTCCAAGAAGATTAAGAATTATGGTAGGTATGTAATTTTCACATCTTCCTGGATTTTAAGTCTTCACTGTTAAGTCACACTTCTGCATTAGAGTACCAAGCTAAACCAATCCCCTGAGCTGGGCGACAGGAGACGGAGCTCATTTAGGACAGAATCCTGCTAAGAATCATCCTTCCAAAGGAAGCATGCTTTCTGGCATGGACATCCAGAGCACAGTGTTTCACAAATGTGTGTACTGAGCTCCAAATTGCCACTTTGCTAATCTCTGTTATAGGAACAGAGCGTTACTCTGCCAGAGACGCAGCAACCGCTCTAGTTGAGTGGGCGCGTACCTGGCCTTCCAAGTTAGTCTATGCCACGGAACAGCAATGACGAAGGAACGCCACTATTCAGGCAGAGATGCATTGGATGGATACCAGCTGACCCAGCCATGCCATGATAAAGAGACAAAGAGTTGCTTTGCCTGATGGATGTCCCTAGTTCTATCGATATAGAATCGTAGAGCTCTCTTGACATCCAGGGAATGAAGGGTGCATTCCCCTTCATTTTGGAAGTTAGCAAAGTAAGTTGGCAGAACCAAGGGCTGGTTGAGGTGGAACTCTAAAACCACTTTGGGTAGGAACTTAGGGTGAGTACGAAGTACCACCTTGTCTCTGTGAAAGATGGTGTACGGAGGGTCTGTGACGAGAGCATATATCTCAGAGACCCTGCAAGTAAAAGTGATGGCCACCAAGAAGTTGGTCTTCCAGATCAGGAACTTGAAATCGCAAGTAGCTAGAGGCTAAAATGGTTTATGAGTGAGTATATCCAACACGAGATTAATGTCCCAGGCAGCAACCAGCTTCCTAACCGGGGGCCTAGTATGCAGAATGCCCTTGAGGAATCTTTTGAACAAAGGAAGCTGAGCCAAGGACATGTGCTGGACTGGCTTATGAAAGGCAGAAAGCACACAGAGATGTACCCTGACCATAGAATATTGCAGTCCTGCATCTGAAAGGTCTAACACGTACTCCAAAACTTTATTCTGTGGGCACTGGAAAGGATCCAGGGGGATCTAAGCACACCAAATCAAAAAGTGCTTCCATTTAGCTGCGTATGTTTTCCTGGTGGAGGGTTTACGCACTGCCAAGAGAATTCGGGAAATTCTCTGAGAATCTTTAAACCTGCCTACCTCTATCTCCTCAGGAGACAGGCGTGGAGATGAAGGAAGTGCAGATTAGAATGAACTAGAGATCCCTGTGTCAGGAGGTCCATCAGTAGAGGTAGCTGCCTCGGAGGACAGTCCAACAGTTTGTTAATCAATGGAAAATGGATCTGATTACGCCAATATGGTGCAATTAAGATCATCTTGCCCCCTGCACCTCTAATCTGAGCAGAGCCCTCTGAATTAGGGGTAGCAGGGGAAATGAGTACAGAAAGCATCTTGTCCATTGCAGTCTGAATGCATCCTAACAGAAAATGCCAGGTTCTGTTTTTCTGGAGCAAAACAGAGGCAGTTTTGCGTTGAGTGGGGATGCAAAAAGGTCCACATCCGGACTGCCCCACTCGTCGAAAAGCAAATGCACATCTGGTGAGAGCAACCACTCATGAGGGTCCGCCTCTGTCCTGCTGAGGTGGTCTGCTACATTCTTCTGGGCTCCTGGCAGGTAAACTGCCTGGATCAGAGCGCTATGTTCTAGACACCACTCCCATACCCTCATCACTTCTCTGCACAGGGGAAGGAGTGCAGTCCTCCCTGCTTGCTGATATAATATATCACCATCTGGCTGTCCATCTGAAGAATTACCTTGTGACACAGAACTTTCTCTAGGGCTCGAACAGCGTACAAGACTGCTCTCATTTTCAAAACAGTGATGTGCAGATGAGATTCCTTCTGAGTCCACACTAGTTGAGTGTGGAGGTCCTGGCAGTAAGCCTCCCACCTGAGCAGAGATGCATCTGTGGTGATGGTAATCAGACTCCAGCAGGGCAAAGGGGAGACCCTGAAGAAGGTTGTCCTCCTGAATCCACCATGCAAGTGACCTTGTCAGAGGCTGTTGAGATAAGACTGCGGATGTATCATCAGGGACCACCACATGCTAAGCATCCACTGAGTGATCCTCATGTGTAATTGGGCCAGAGGCACTGTGAAAACAGAAGAAGCCATTAGGCCTAGCATCCGCTGCATGAAGTGGGCTCGTACAGGGTTGTTTTCTCAGATGAAGCGAGCCATCTGGAGAATATCGCTCCTCCTGTCCTCCAGGAGTAAGGTCCTCACTTTGGAGGTATCCAGGAGGACTCCTATGAAGAGGACCTGCTGAGAGGCTTGAAGCTGTAAACTTCTACAAGTTCAGCAGTACTCCCATGGATGTGAGGAACTGAGATGACACGGATACTGCTTCTTGAGTCTGTTCCCTTGATGGACTGGCGATGAGCCAATTGTCCAGGTAGGGAAAGACTTGGGCACCAGTTTTCGAAGGTGTGCGGTGAGAACTGCAAAACACATCGTAAAGACTTGAAGCACCAAGGACAGCCCAAAAGGCAGGACTCTGAACTGGTAGTACTGACCCAAGGCCACAAAGCGAAGGTACTTGCGGTGACTTGGGTGCACTAGAACATGCTGGTAAGCATCCTGCATGTCCAGGGATTTGTGCCAACAGTTTTGCTGGAGAAGTGATAGAACAGTCCCCAAGGAGACCATCTTGAACTTCTCCCTGAACTCATACTTGTTCAGCTTTCTGAGGTCGAAAATAGGGTGCATGCCACCTGTTTTTCTTTGGGACCAGAAAGTAATGGTAGTAGAACCCTGTATTCCTTTCTTCCCAGGGAACTAGCTCCACTGACCTGTTTCAAAGTAGGCCCTGAATCTCTGAAGAGAGAAGGTCTGACTCTATAGTGGGGTGACTGTGCTGCCGGTTGGGTGGACAGTTGGGGGGAATCTCTGACAGGTTGAGGGAGTATCCCTCCCGGATGATAGAGAGGATCCACTTGTCTGTTGTAACCAACTGCCACTGGCTGTAAAAGTGAGTCAAATGACCTCCTACTGCTGAGGGTAGCTCCACCTCAGGCAGTTGAGGTAGGATCCGGGCCAATATTTTAGAGGGTGGCACTTGGCGCTTTTGGGCTCTGTACCTTTTGCTGTATTTTCTTTTACAGCTGATGGGGCTGGTTTTTATTAAAAGCCTCTCGGCCCTTACCTCAACAGGACTGCCTGTTGCAAAACTGATGGTTCCCACTCCTTCTAGGGCAGAAGGAGCCAGCCTGGCTGTCTTGATGGCAGTCCTGGTTTTCTGAACAGCCTCTAGAGCTTGCTCCACTTGAGTGCTGAACAGGTGAGAACCATTAAAGGGAATATTCATCACCTGTTGTTGAAGCGCCAGAAGAAAATCCTGATGTTCTGTGCCAGGAGTGTTGCCTGACACAGATCCCTGCGGCAGCTTCCCTGGAGGCAGTGTCGTAGGCATCCATTGAAGCTTTGAGTTGAATCTATTGGACTTTATGCCCCGGGGAGTCTGCAGCAGCTCCATTTTGGAGTCAGACACTGGGAGGTTCTTCACCATGGTCTTGAGGGAGTCCCAAAGGATGTACCTGTACAGAGAGAAATGCCCCTGATAACTTACAATCCGCATGCCCAAGGTTGTGGCAGCAAAAGCTCATTTCCCCAAATGTATCAATTTTACTAGATTCCTTGTTGATAGGATGGGCTGTTGTCTCCTGAGGAAGAACAGCCTTGTCAGTCTCAGCAAGGACAACCAGGGCATCTGCGATGGGCTGTGAAGCTAAGAAGGGCCTCTCCTAGGGGGAAGACATATTTCTGGTCTATGGATGTGGCCACTGAAGAAATTAGGGCTGGCCTCTCCCACACAGCCC
Organism: Neoceratodus forsteri; assembly: GCA_016271365.2. Lineage (NCBI taxonomy): Eukaryota > Metazoa > Chordata > Ceratodontiformes > Ceratodontidae > Neoceratodus > Neoceratodus forsteri. The sequence continues at coordinate 456,459,207 of CM028132.1, forward strand.
TTGACAAGGTCTCAGAACTGGGTGGTACATGAGGCATGAGGTTCTTTGGAATGTTAAGAATATGGAGAAATTCGAGTCACAAAAGCCTTCGTGGGTCTACATCAGAGATCTGCAGACCCCATGTTTTTAAGAAGAGATTGGGAAAGACAGGTTTCCAGCTACGGGTTCAGCTGGAAGTGAGGGCTTCTCACCCAAACTATAAAATGAGTCACTGTCGCCATTGTCAGAGATGATGAGGTCAGGATCTGACTCAAGTTCCACATCTGCCCAAGAGAAATCAGGAATTGCTCCACCAAGGCCAAACCTAGGCAAGCGATATACCGGCGACACCAGCACCGAAGCCTACAGCACTGAATGTGGCACCAAAGCCTACGGCACCACCCACTGCACCGAAGCAGACAGCACCGCATGTGCCACTGAAGATGGCACTGAACGCAGTACCGATGATCCCGGTGCTGCCTGTGGCACCGAAGTGCCCGGCAACTGGCCATCCCTGGAAAAAGAGAAGGAGGAAGTAGGTACCTGTGCCAACCCCTGCAGGAAAACAGAGTGAGGGGGAGATTCACGTGGGGCCAGTATTGACCGCACCAGCACTGGAGAAGGCACAGAACACAGATTCCGGCCTGGAAGCTCCAGTCACGGCTCAATGGTGCTGAGGCCCAAAGGCCCAGGCACGGATATGCCAGCAAGGGCAAACAAGTCAAATGCTGAAACTACTGCTCCATAAGAGTGGTCCAATGATGAAACTGTCCACCAGAATCCTTGCAAGTGGACAGAGAAGGGCTCTAGTGGCGATAGTCTAGACCGTCGACAGCAGAAGCCACGGGGGAACCTGGAGGGCTCTCAACTATCAGAGACTCTCTGGCAAACATATCAGAGGGCGACCTCAAGCAGTACTGTTCTTCTTCAGATGGAAAGAGGAGGAGCTCGAGGTTGAGCGGCGCCAAATCCCCAAGAATGGGCCTGCTTCTTTTTGTGTATACGGTGGACACCGGACTGCCTGTGGTTGCCCCCGCAGAGACGGCAGCAGACCGGACACAGCCCTGCTGCCAGAGCTGCCTTCCACAGAAGCATCCCTACTGTCACCAAGACCGTCCATGGTCAACTCCATCGATGGGCAGGGCTGAGAGAAGATCTTCATTCTTCTTTTTTTTTTTTTTTAAATAACAAAGGATAACTGCAAAACTAACAAAACTGAACTATTAATGCTGCTCTCGTATAGACGTGAAGTTCTGACTCCCGGCGGGCAAGGGACGTTGTCACTGAAGCACACTCGACGGTGGGGAAAAAAGGAACTGAGATGGTTGGGGGGGGGTCGACATTAAGATAGCTTATATGGTGCGAGCCAGTCTCACGGTGCTCTGCATGCGCAGTCCTATCTCGGCGCCGACCCTCCTGAAGATTTTTGGCTCCCACGGGGTCCTAGTGCCTCCAGCATAAAACCAAGAAGTGTGACTAAACAGTGAAGACTTAAAGTCCAGGAAGATCATTATTGCCTGCTGTAGGTTTCCGGTAGGGGGAACTTTGAACAACTGAATCACTACTGACAGAGAGTATAATGTCCAAAAAAATCTATTCTGTCAACATTTGCCCTATACAAGCATTTTAAATTCCAATCACTGACATTTAGCCAGGCAGTGAAATCTGCCACCGACTCCAAACCCCTACTACAGACACAGACGATATCATCAATATAACGGTATCATCTGTAGATGTGTCTGAGGCCAGGGTTCAAATCTGATAAAAACACTTCCTGTTCCCAATACAACATGAATAGATTCACACAGGATGGTGCTAAGGCCACCCCCATGGCTGTGCCCTGACACTGTATACTCCAATAAATCCAAAATAAGTTGTCCAAGAGAAGAACAGAAATTCCTCTCCTGCTCCAGCTAATAATGAGTAACACAAATCTCTTTATGATGTTCAGTAGACATATAGAGTGAAGCTGCATCAATAGCAATCCAACATTAGTCTTGCAAAGACTCCATTCCTTCAAGTTTTTATAAAACATCTATGGTGCCCCTGAGGTATGTGTTTTTTTTTTTCTACCAGTTGTTTCAAAAAATAACTCACAAGTCTAGATGGACCCCCACTGAGCAACCCAATCCCAGAAACAATCGGTCACCCAAGAGGGTCCTCCATTGACTTGTGGATTTTGGGGAGGATATAAAACATGGTACAGACTGAGGAGTCTTGCTTGAGAAACTGAAATTCGATCTCACTGATCCAGCCTTTATCAAGCGCACCATCTAACAGATTTAACAAGATGCTTTTAAATGCATTTGTAGGTTCAAATGTTAATTTTTTTTATGGCAATGATCATCTAATTGTCATTCCACTTCTGTATACATTTCAAAGTATCCTTTTCCACTACAACACCACCCTTGTCCGACGACTTGATTGTGATATTTTTCATATTAATTCTTGCAATGCTATCAGCGGAGGGCATATTGTGGTGCCACAGTGGTTCCTTTAGAACCCTAAGTTGAGCAATGTCATCTTTGACCAACCTTTCAAAAACTTTATGTATGTACAGTTACACTTTCGAGAATTAGGTGTGCTCTTTACCTTCTCCCTTTTTGAGTTTCTCACAGGGGCAATGTCGCATTATGGAAGGCTGTCGGACTTTTTTCGGCAATTTAGCCCCTTTCTTTTTGGACTTTGGCATTGCAGAAAATAATAAGGAAAAATCTGCACCACACAAGACAAGACAAATAGCTGTGATGCAGCAGAAAAATATAGTGACGAGTCAAGCTGAGGCGCTGTGGCTCCCAGGATGTGCACTCAACAGCAGGAAGAACAGAACTCGGGTAAGTGAGGGAGCTGACAGAAGTTATTTGCTGACGCACACCATCACCTGGGGGTGCGTAGGTGGCATGCTCAGCAGCCATGGCCAGCTCCCTCCTAGTACAACTTTGCTCCTGCAGAGTCCTAGTACCTCTGGCCCCAGACCCATAAGAGGAAATGAATGGTGAAGATTGAGTTTTGGAAGATCTAATGTAACAGCTCACACTTTGACCTCAAATCGAGTGTTCTCCTCAGCAATGTAACACACGCCTGCTAACACACCCCTGCTCATTTTACTTCACATAAATTGTAGAAGGGTGTTTAACAGTTCTTCACTGCACTGGCCCACTACAACTGTGCAGCAATATGGGAGATCCTCTGACACTAGACTGCCATGCCCAACTTAGAAACACAGAATCTGTTGGCATAAAAAGGCCTGTTGGCCCATCATGACTGTCCATTCCTACCTAATCCTGAATGAGAGGGCCCTAGAAGCTCCTCACTCACCTCCTTCCTTTCTGGTGTGGTCTTTTTTTTTTTTTTTAAACTTTGTTTGTTTTCAACTGAACCCTCAGAAACAAGGTTACATAGTCATAAGAGGCTTTCACATAGATTACAGAGACAGGGATCTCGCATATAAACATTACAGGCAGTAAACATAGCCCCCTAATCTATACCAGCATTTACTAAGGAAAGAAAACTAATGTTAATACCAGCCAGGACAATGACTATGTCAGTGTAGATATTTATTATTATAAAGAGATATCAACTAACTAGCTGAAGTTTAAACCATAACAACCCGCTGAGTTAGTTAATGTTTAAGTGCCCCCATGTGGTCCCCGCAGACAGGTTTCTAAACTAGAGCTATAGTATGTCAAGGTAATAGCTTCACCTTGGTAGCTGACTAAGTATGTTGATATCAGTAAACAACTGAGCATTAAGAAATAACCTTACATCAAACGTAACTACCTCCAAAATGAGACATGTTTTTGGAGATCAAAAGGTAACAAGGGCTTACCTGCAGACGGGTAACGGAACCCCCAATGCCTGGATTATAAGCAACATGAGGCGACCACCTGCTCAGACCACCACTACATGAGCATGTTATTTTGGCAGGGCAGTGCTCAACAGCTCATTCACACTTTTTTTTTTTTTTCAAGATTTAAAGAAAACATTACTTTGCATTATGTGCAACAACTTTTGTAAGCTTACATCAGATATTTAGAGTCGGGCAAAATGGGACCCTATCTGGCCCCGCACTGCATTTAATCAGCCATTAAAAGTTATTGGAATAAAAGTGTCTCAGTCTTCAATTTCAAGTAGTGTAGCCATAACCTCCGCATGTGAGCGTGATTCCCTTGCAGTCTTCTCTGTCCATCATCCTGCATCATGGGCACCCGAAAACTGAAATTGTTTGCCCCATAAATGATTTGTAGTCATGTTGGGAATAACAGTGACTTCACAATGCTCAGCGATCGCAACTTTGCACGCACAGCATCGAATCGCTTCCTTTTATTTCTTGTAGCAAAGGACAGCTCAGGGTAGATTTTAATGTCGTGTCCCTGTATGGTTAACGGGTTCGCACTTCTTGCTGCCACAATGATCCTCTCTTTGATCTCTTCATTGGCCACCTTTCGCAGTACTGCTCGTGTAGTACTAGCAGTACTATGTGCCCCCCTCATATTGATATTGTGTGCTTCCAAAAAGGAAGTTGCTTGTAAATTTTGTAATGGTTGTATGTTACTTCTCAGCCACTCGACGAGATACTGCAGTAAATCCTCTCCCTCCACACCTTCTGGGATTCCCTCCAGCCAAACGTGTGAGGCCCGTGCCACATTCTCTAGGGCCTCCATCTGTGTGCTTAGCTGCGTGTTCTCTGTTGTGAGTTTTGTCACCACTGCTAAGGCTGTTGTTAACACAGAAACAAAGAAGTTGACGGCAGATAAGGACCACAAGGCCCATCCAGTCTGCCCATTTTTTCTACCTTATGAATGTGCCATAGGCCTTTACTCTGTCAATGGCCTATCTATTCATCCATCTGTATTGCTCCCTTATGCCTATCCCAAGCCTGTTTGAAGCCCTGCACTGTATTAATATCCACCACTTCCTGAGGTAGGCCGTTCCATGCATACACCACCCTTTCTGTGAAAAACAACTTCCTCACGTTACCCCTTAACCAGCTTCCCACTAATCTCATGCTGTGTCCTCCTGTCCTGCTATTTTTCTTATATTGAAACATGTTAGACTCTTTCACCTTGTTAATGCCCTTAAGATGTTTGAATGTTTCGATGATATCACCTCTCTCCCTTCTTTGCTCGAGGGTATACATATTGAGCTTAGTTAAACTGTCCTCATGTGTTTTCTGATGCAGTCCCTGCACCATTTTTGGTTGCCCTTCTCTGGACTGCCTCCATTTTGTTAATGTCCTTATGCAGGTGCGGCCTCCAGTACTGCATGCAGTACTCCAGATGGGGCCTAACCAGTGTCTTGTAAAGAGGGATTATTACCTCCCTCTTACGACTTGCAATATCTCTACTAATACACCCCAACATCCCTCTAGCCCTACCTACTGCTTTAGTGGTCTGCTTGGATGATTTCAGGTCATCTGTGATGACGATGCCCAAGTCTCTTTCTTCCCTTGTGATTGCCAGCAACTCCCCTCCCAACCTATAGTTGGCTTCAGGGTTTCTCTTCCCTATGTGCATAATCTTGTACTTCTTTGCGTTAAACCCCAGTTGCCAATCTTCCGACCATTTTGCCAGTTTATCCAGATCTCGTCTCATTCTACCCACCCCATCTGGATCATCTACTCTGTTGCAGATCTTGGTGTCATCAGTAAACAGATAAACCTTACCCTCCTGTCCATCTGCAATGTCACTGATGGAAGACACCGAAGAGGACTGGCCCCAGGACTGATCCCTGAGGTACCCCACTTGTGACCTGCATCTCTTCTGACTATACCGTTTAGCACCACTCTCTGTTTTCTGCCCACCAACCAGTTTGCCACCCAGCTGACCAACTTCTGACCCATCCAGAGCCTATTCAGCATATTAATCAATCTTCTATGTGGAACAGTATCGAAATGTTTACTGAAGTCAAGGTAGGCGACATCAACTGCACCCCCCCGGTCCACCAGTCTGGTTACCCAGTCAAGGAAATCTATGAGATTAGTTTGACAGGACCTTCCTGTTGTAAACCCATGCTGTCTTGGATCCTGTGCTCCTATGGATTCCAGGTGTTGCACTATCCTTTCCTTAAGGAGTGCCTCCACATTGTTGACTGGGTGTCCGCTGCAGGCACTGTGGGTGATAAAAGTTTTTAGTTAGGCATCCTGGCTTTCCATTCGCTGCAGGGCTTTTTCAATTTTTAAGTTCACTGCCCTGACCGCTTCTCATACTGTGGTCCACAGAGGCTCTACTCCCGTGTTCTCAGGCCTCGCAGTATTCAGGCTTATGGATGGCTCAACTGGAGGCCGTTGCTCCTGACCTTCGTCGGTCACTCCTTTTTGCTTACCCATGCCAATTTTCTGATCAAACTTTTGGTCAAGAGTAAGCTACTTGAATTTAGGACTGGAGTAAGTAAAAAAAAATGTATTTACCCATTGTTTTTATAGAATTTAAAGTCCGTCGGCGAGAGCCCACGTGAAGCACGTCTGGTCTAGTCTCTGGCTCTCTAGCACCCCTCCTGGTGTGGTCTTTAACCAAGAGTCCCTTGGATCTGCCGCAGCCTCTTCTGAATACCACCCCCCAATACTGCACAGACCACCCCCTCTGCTGCCTATTCCATCCACCCTTCCACCACCCTCTTCATGAAAAAGTACTTTTTGGTATCTCTCTTAAATTTGTACCTGCTAACTTCATGGGGTTGTTCCTGGTGCTTGTGTTCCCACCAAGTCTATAAAACTCCCCACCATTCACCCTATTTAACCCATGAAGGTATCTGTATGTTTCAATCATGCCCTCTCTTTCCCTTTTTGCTGCATGCATGTACATGTTTAGATCTGCAAACCTCTCCTTGTAAGTCCCTTCCTTCTGTTCTTGGATCATCTCGGCTACCCTCCTCTGCACTGCCTTTACCTTGTCCCTGTCCTCCTTCAGATGTGACTCCAAAACTCTAAATTAATCTAAGTGAGGCCAAACCAGAGACCTATGCAATGGCAGCAGCACCTACCTTCTCCTGCTGGCAATCTCTCTTCCTATGCAACTCAGCATCCTATCTGTCCTTCCCACTGCCCTACTACAGTGTGCTGATGCCTTTGGGCTATCTGATATTACTCCCAAGTCCTTTTTCCTCTGTAGTGCTTTCCACTGCTACCTCCACCATCCAATATTCTGTGCTAGGAGTTTGTGCCCTTATGTGCCCAGAGTTTGAACCACAGCATGACTAGACAAGACAGATCTAAAAACTCATTGTACTACAACAAGCTGAAAGACCATGGCCCACCAAGTGAAGGAGTTACTTTTTGCTTAGCAGTTTCCTTCTAAGAGGAAGGAGTGATGGAAAAAGTAGAGTGGAGAATCACGGACTAGTGGAGTGTCATTACAGCAGCAGCACTAGAAGCTCATTCAAGGGACAGAAAGGGGATACTGGAGACTGGAAATAAGAAAATTGTAATAGGTAGACATCAGCACTTACCTCGGACTTCAAACTGGCTGTACTCTTGAGATTTCAAAATAGGGTGTGAAAAGCAGAACCAAGGCAGCTGCTTGCGTAGCTGAGGAAAGAGGTAGTGTGCTACAAATCCAACCAAACCAGCAAGGATGCACAGGACAATTCTTAAGATGGGCTGTGCAAAAATAAGATAGTAAAATGAATCAGTACAAACGTATCGGTCAGTTTTTAAATTCTATTTAACCCATTTTTTTCTTTCTCCTACTAGATACAAGGGGCTTCCTTTAGACGAATTCCTCACTACATGACAGCATAGAAAATCCTCTATCAACGTGCCACATGCTTCCACCAGTGCCCGGGTTGCATTTACTCACACTCTGACTTGTGACCCACCTAACTCTATCTTACTCCCACATTCTGGACCTTCGTCGCAGGTACAGTCAAGCTCCTCCGTGTCCCATCCATTGTGACTTACTATCTCACCCAGCAGGGGCTGAGCAAGCTCCTCTCAGATGAGCTCTGGACCAACTGGGACAAGTTCCTTTCAAATAGGATGCGGGAGTTGTGGCCAGTTAAGCATGGTGGTGAGCTTCCACATCATAGTCTTGGCCTCTGTTATGGAGTGCTATATCCCCCACTCCTGCTTAAGACACAGAGGTGGGTGCATACACTGACACATCAACACAACACACCACACTTGCGTCCTCACCTCTCACAAGTGCTTTCTGGCAAACTGCTGTCCATGTGTATCCAGCTGGCAATCTTACAGTGGTCAAGAGCTACCTCTCCCTTACTCCAAAAGACAGCATCCTATGGGGTGCTCCATTCTATTCCTGGTGATCCTGGATATGGGTCACCAGAGTTTTAGGAATGCCTGCTGCCACCATGACATCATGGCGGCCTGTATTTTGACTTTTACACCACCTGCAAACATTTTACTGCTATATAATAGGAGGGGGACAAAAACATGCCTCTAACGTTTTCCTCACTTTTATGGATTTACAAGGCAATCACCGGATTCCTCAAAATTGACCCACTCCAGGTTCATTTTAGCTTATGGTGCTATGAACCCACAGTCTTTTTAGCAGCACTCAATTAAACCCCAAATCAATCAAATGTAATAATGACCTACCTCAAGTGCAGTGAAGACAGTGCTAGCACTTATAGCAAATGTTATAACTGCGATTACAAAGCACATCACCAAATCAGAATGTAAGATTTCAACCTAAAAAAAAACGAATAAAATATAAATTAGACAAATTGCATGCATACAGTATGTCATTTCTAACAAAAAATTGCATCAGCAATAAAAGATCCACAATATGTTTTCTAACTTGGCAGCATTGCAGGAGAGAGTCTGACAAACTACCAGACAGGCATGGGAAAGGGTTGTCAAAGTGTGAATTCAGGGGCAAAGGGAAACTAGGCTAATACTGTTGCACAGATTCACTTTGCAGCAACATATTTTCATCAAATATTCTGTGACACTTTCACAAGGACAGGTAGACTTTTTTTTCTTTTCCAGCTCCATTTTTATTCCTTACCTGTAGCAGTCAGGATCTCCTACAGCTAGCCAATGGCCCTACTCTCCAAGTCTGGAAGACTTGCTGTTTACCCCAGGAATCACCACTGGCCTACTGTAAGTCTCTAGGGACGTATACCTCCCTGGCAGTCAAAAGGGCAAGCCCAGGGTATCATGAGAAGGGATCTGGTGAAGATGGTGGCAGGGCCCAGAGATCAGTTTGCTTGTGTGATGATGTGTGTGTGTGTGTGTTGGGGGGGGCACATGGTTTTCTACACAAGCAGCTCCCGATTTACCACAATTTTCTGACCCACCCTGTCCCAGGCAATCACAAACTCTCTGGAACACTGGCAGCAGTGCTGCAGTAGAGCATCACTCTCACTCACCCTGGAAAACAGTGTCCAACAAGCTGCTTAATCCTCATCATGACAGCCGACTGCAACTTCTTGGGCTTCTGAACTGAGAACACTCTTATGGTGGCTACAAAGCCACAGCTCCATCAGGCTAACAGTTTTGGGTTTTTAAAATCTATCATCTGTGCCCATAGTCAAGAGCAGTCTCACACAAATGGCCACAAAGTAGCCAGAACCATCACAAATGCAGCAACTAAAATAAAACTCTATATGTCTCCCATAATGCAGCCAACTAGTCAAACCTTGTAAGACTTTTCAGACCCTTTGGAAATCGGGCCAAAGAAAATGCAAAGGTTGCTCCTCACCACCCATCCCCCATGCACTAATGTGGACACCCTCTGTTAGAACAACAGGTGCCAAGAGCAGACTCTAGTAGTGCCTGTCAAGTCTAACCTAGAACACAGGACTCAGCAAGAAGATTCTGGATCTAGATGCTGCGGGGGGGGGTCCTTACTTAAAGAGCAGTTTCACCTGCGTGTGTGTGTTGAGGGGAGGGTGAGAAAAGACAACTCATATGCAACCAGAGAACCACTCAGCTGGCTTCGATGAGACTCTGTCCTGACATCCATTGGCAGGGTTTCCACTGGGGTAACACAGCCCTGCTGTCATCAATGGGTGCTGATGTGGGCCAGGGTTGGAGGCCACTTGAAGGGGAAGGGACAAAGAAAAAAGACAAAAACTTAACAAATCAGAACAGCCGTTTCAAAAAAGAAAAACAGAATGGATACTGTATCTTTGACAAGTAAATTAAAGAAATGCTGTTGCCTTAAATTACTTTTCACTGTTAAAACAAAGGTTTATCTTTTTCTTGAAATTAGAATGAAGTTGGGGGGGGGGGGCACTGCAGGTTAATTACCAAACCCATACAAGTCCTCATTTTCAGTCAATTGAGGCTGCATGCTTAGAGAGTTGGGGAAATACCTCAATGGATCAGAGGTCTCCTCTCTTTCCTATCTGCATATGTATGTGTGTATGTTGTAGAAGTCAGCAGAAAACACAGAACCACCAAAATGTGTAAGTTACAGATAACTTTATTAGGCTAAATAAATGGCTTTGCTATTCAAACTTTTGAGACCTTTAAAGTTTCCTCACTGCCTCTTTAAATCTTGCATACCTAAACGATTCATTAACTTACTGCCTATGCATAGGGTGCTAGGGGACCTAAGGTCTCTGTGGACAGATAAAGCACCAGGACCAGATGGGATACACCAGAGGGTCCTAAAGGAACTTGAGAAGGTCCTGGCGGTGCCTCTGACAGAAGTATTCAACACAGTCCTTCTAACAGGATTTGCACCCCTGGATTGGAGGATGGCACACATGGTGCCTATCCACAAAAGTGGGTCTTGGGACGAACCAGTGAGTTATTGGCTGGTCAGCCTTATGTCGATTGTGGGGAAACTAATGGAGATTATCCTGAAGAAAAGAATACTGGCATTCCTGCAGGACAGTGGGCTCCTTCATGATCAGCAGCATGGGTTCACCCAGGGAAGGTCTTGTCAGACCAATCTTGTGGTCTTTTACGACTGGTTGACTAGGGCTCTGGATGAAGGCAAGGTGGCTGATGTACTGTATTTGAACTTCAGCAAGGCCTTCAACTCTGTGCCACAGAGGAGGCTGATAGGCAAGCTAAAAGACCTCGGGTTGGGGGATAAAGTGGTCAGATGGATTGAGAGCTGGCTAGAAAACAGACAGCAGAGGGTGGTGGTAAGGGGAGAACTATCATTGCCATGGGCTGTCATTAGTGGAGTACCACAGGGCTCAATGGTGGGACCTGTGTTATTCAACAGCTGTGTAACCAATATGGCAGTAGGGATCCAGAGCAGGATAAGCCTGTTTGCCGATGACACTAAACTGGGAGCAGTGGTGGACGGGGTGGGAGTGGGGTACTGCAGAAAGACCTAGAAGCTCTGGAGAGATGGCCCTGCATCTGGTAGTTGGGTTTCAATGCAGGGAAGTGCAGGATTACGCATTTCGGAAACAACAATCCTAGACACAGTTACCAGCTTTGGGGGGGGGGTGCAGTTATCGGTATCTGTCGAGGAAAAATATCTGGAGTGCTGGCCACAGGCCATATGAATCACTCCGCACAACGTACAAAGGCGGCGATGAATGCCAAAAGGATGCTGGCGTGCATAGCAAGAGGAATCACCTCAAGGAGTGAGGAGATGATTCTGCCGCTGTACAGGACACTGGTGAGGCCTCACCTAGAGTACTGTGTACAGTTCTGGCTCCCCTTCTTAAAAAAGGACAGCAGATTGTTGGAGGGGGTACAGAGAAGGGTGACCAAGATGCTAATCAGGATGAGGGAAAAGCCCTGTGAAGAAAGGTTAAGGAAGCTCATTATGTACTCCCTGGAGGAGAGAAGGAACAGGGGTGATATGACTGAGGCTTTCAAATACCTGAAGGGTATAAATAGGGTTAGTCGTGAGAGCCTGTTTAAATATAGAAAAGAGGGGATCACAAAAGGGCATAGTCTGAAATTGGAGGAGGGGTTCAGAAGAGAGATGAGGAGGCACTTTCTCATAGAATGGGTGGTGATGGCATGGAATGCTTTGCCCGAGGAGCTGGTTTCGCAAACATCAGTTGGGAGATTTAAGAAGGAGTGGGAAAGGGTTAGGGGCAGGATCAGTATGGGGAAGGGGGATGGGGCAACTCAGTCAGTGATATCAGTGAGGAAGGTGAAGAGGGGGTTGGGGAGGCAGCATCAGTACTCAACACTTAGAGCTGCACACTCGAGCAGACTTGATAGACCATAAGGCCTGTATCTGCTGGCATCGCCATGTGTTCGTATGTGTTATAGCTCAAGGGAGGGCTTTCAATTAACTGGAGTGCTCCCTGGCCATGTGTGTTAAGACACTTTTATTGTGGAAAGAGTGTCTCACGTGCAGGTGTCCTGAATTGGGCTTATGTAGGAGAGGTTTCTTAATATTTTAATCATATTACTGATCAGTCTTGATCAGTAACCTGTGATATGAACTGAGCAATCTTGTATGTCCAAACTGGGTGAGATGAAAGGTAACACTCTTATACCACAAGAGAGAGACCTCACACAGCACGTATACACTTCAAATTAAGGTTTCATCATTACCTAACTTCTTAAAGCACTGTGCTATAAGTTTGTAGCCTACTTGGAGGGACTTTTATGGATAGGAGTATCGTTTCATGCTTTCTCATGAAGAGAGCTACAAACTGAGGGTAAGCAGTACTGGCATCCTAAGGATGCAGGAGGTGACAATCCTGTCAATACGAGGCCCTCCAACCAGACTACAAAATTATTATAGATTGGATAACATACAAAAAAATTTTTTTTTTTCCCTTCGTGATGTTAACAATATGAGCAGCCAGTGAGAAGCTTGTTATTGCAGCACAGTGGGTAAGACTCTTATGGAAATAGTAATGTCTGACACTCTACTAAAGAAAGTGCTGTGATTAACCAGGAGCATCATATGACGCTCCCATGAGTTATAATGTAATTTAGAGTCTCAAGGCAACAGATTTTCAGTAACATATTTCAGACCTGTTTAGACGTCACCCATGCATGGCTCCTGAGCACTACGTGACTGGATGCAAAGTTCTGCACAAAGCAAGGAGCATAGCTACAAGGACCAGCCTACCACTTACCATGGAGGCTCGGAGTTTATCCGGAAGGGGGTCTTTGATTTCCAACATTGGATCCTCCAGATGTTTGCTCTCCAAATCTGGGAAAAACTTAGATCGGATCAGGGACCTGGAATAGAAAGGCAAGCAAAGTATCACACAGCATGAACTCAAACGTTAAAAGGGTAAAAGAAACTAAACAAAACAGGAAATTTGAAATCAATTCACATGGCGACTTCACCAATTTGCTGCCACCATGAAAGTTGTATCCAAGACATAACAGATGATATCTGATTACCCATGACCAAAAGCAGTCACAACCAATAACGTATTTGTGTAGAAGATAAGGATTATAACTGATTGTTTTAATCTGGAATGGCTACCTCTGGACTGCCAGCCGATTCAAAATATATTGGAATTCTGGCTTGATATATCCGTTCTCAACATAGCAAGGGACAACTGAATTATATTTACATACTAGCCAAGGGTCTCAGTTACAATTTCTTTATGATCTGTACAGTCATTATCTGGTATGGCATGGGCATTTGTTTACCAAAATCCACTGGCGTTATTAGCGTGCTGCTCAACTAACTTTTTAGGGCTGTTCTGCATAGCAGATCGGTTTCTACTGGGATCAAAAATCAGAAAGTGTTAGAGGAAGTTGTTGTAAGCTGTCAGTCTACACAATCATTTGACCTTGTTAAGAAATATGAATCATCTCTCCCAGCATTTAAATATAGTGAAAAAATAGCAGAGTTTCCAGTCAGTCTGAGTAGCCTGACCTGGGACTGGGAAAACATGGTAGGGGGAGGATCAACTGCCAGAGCAAGAGGGAGAAAAGGAAAGGCAATCTGCAAAACAACACTTAGCCAAAATAAAAACAGATTTAATCTTTTCACCATGCTTACTTACAAAGAGATATTATTTTCAGCCAATCAGAGGTAACTCATGCTTAGAAACATAGAAAGGTGACGGCAGAAGAAGACCAAAGGTCCATCAAGTCTGCCCTTGAGATCCTGAGAACCTAGGTGATTCTGGAAAACTGCTAGTGCAAGAAGTTATGAGCTGACTTCAGCTAGAGACATGTTTTCTTAATGGAAAGAAAAAGAGCAGTGAAAAATTACCTTTTGAGTCCAGGGCCCAATCTAGCACATTAGACAATAACAACAAAATCTGCCCCCCTCCCCCAAAATAACATGACAGTTCCAGTGTCTGACCCACCAAAGATTAAAAAAAAAAAACAAACTGTCCTCTCTTCCAAACTACTTGGTGGTCCAGTACACAACCCGAGACTGTCATGGATATATACTGGGTGTATATATAATAGTGGCACGGTCGCGCCACTATAGTTACAGATGAGTAAGTAGATTAATGTTAAACCCCAAATTTTGTACCTTAATAACTTTGCAACCATTCAACTGATTTGCACGAAATTTGTAATGCGTGGTTTCGTATGGTAGATCTCTTGAGTTGCCAAGCTGCGTTTCAGTCAGACTTGTGGTTTTCACGCAGCGAAGCACTGAAAATGCGTTTTTCTGCCTTTTTGGCACTCTTTTGCTGATTTTGCCCATTGTGTTGCAGTCACACCGTTTGGTATTTTGGTCTGACATTTTCAGGGTAGAAAGAGGTTTGGTCAAAGAACGATCCAGCATTGGTTTGGTGAAAAAATATTAATCCATTCCAAAGTTATTTAATTTAGAATTTTCAGGTTCTGAGCATGCTCAGTTCACTGCAAGATTTATATGTATGTTTTGCGAAAGGGGATTGGGCTCGCGATCAAGGATTTTGTCAGCTTGTGAGTGGGGATTTATAAAATCCTCATTTGGGAGGAAAAATTCTTCATTCGCGAGCCGCCATTTTATTTTCATTTTTTTCACTGAAACAAATGTTGTAGCTTGCCCCACAGGTTACTGCTTCCACAAATAAGGCATGGGTTTTGTTCAGGGTGACACCCTCTACAAACCCATGCCTTTGGTTTCCTTCATTTTGGCCAAAAAACATCTGTTTTAGATTTAAAAATTCTTCATTCGCGACTCACTTCCGATTCTCGTTCTTGAGGTGACAAAATACCCATTCGCGAGCCGATCCTCTTTCGTAAGGTAGCAGAATTCTTGATCATGACTTAGGGACCAGATGACCCTATCTCACGAACAAGGATCGGCTCGTGAATGGGGATTCTGTCACCTCACGAAAGGGGACTGGGTTTTTGAATCTGTCAAAATCCCCGTTCTCGAGCCAATCTTCTTTCACGAGTTGACAAAATCCTTGACCAACATTTCACGACCAGATGATCATTCTCGCAAACGAGGATAGGCTCACGAATGGGGATTCTGACACCTTGCGAAAGGGGATCGACTCGTGAATGGGGATTTTGTCAGGGGAAAGGGGACTTGTTTTTTAATTCCTCGTTCGTGAGATGTCAAAATCCCCATTCACGAGTCCATCCCCTTTCGTGAGCTGACAAAATCCCCTACAGCAACTTCCAAACAGGATGTCTAAAATCTGATGATCAAGGATTCCTGTCGAATGGGGATTCTGACAGCTCGCAAACTAGGATTTTAAAAACTTTGCCACTGCACTGTAAATAAACAGTTTGGTATTTTTGCTTGACATTTGCAGGGTATAAAATGGATGTTCCAGAGATGTGAATTATGCTATTTAGGTGTAAAAAAGTTAATTGGTTACTAAGATACGCCACCATGAATTTGAGATTCTTCTCATAGGATAACACTGTGGCGCTCACAGTGACTTGTAGTGCCCGTATCTCGGAAATTATGCGAGATACAGATTTTTCACTATCTGCAGCTTTGTCTGGACTAAGCACGCGTGGAGGTTTCGAAGTCATGATTACAACTGCAGTGGAATTTTTTTTATAGCTTGTACAGTCACTGAGATATTAGTAAATTAGTATTACAAGGGTTCCTTTTCAGCCCTATAGGGCTACTGTATGGCTCCACTGTTATGTGTAAGTGGAAGTGCAGGGCCCGAAGGGCCCATGCTCCCACACAGTCATACTGTTATGTGTAAATGGGCAGCTTGGTGGGAGTGTGGGGCCCTCCCACCAATACATACCACTTACCAGTCACATTTCACCTTCTCAAAAAGTAAGGAAATTGATTGCAAAAAATGTTGTTAATGCATCAGTTAGGGTTAAAGCGACAAAAGTGGGGAAATGAGATGTTAGGATTGAACCCCTAACCCCCCCCCCATCCTCCACACACCAACACACACTGGGGTATGCCATGGGGTCGTGAGGCCCAACTCTCACCCCATTCTCCTTTACTGTAGCATGTCAACCTGTTTACACGTGGAATGGGGTGAGAGTATATATATTTATATTTTATACAATGGGGTGAGTGATACAAGAGTGTGACAAAAACATGTATCTATCATACAGTGAGATAAATGCCTGCTGATGTCTGCACTGTGATAATATCAAACCGATATACATATAGTGCATATGTCACCATCTAATATCACCACAGTGCATACGTCAGCAAACTCAACGTACACCCAGCCTCAGCCACCAAAGGTCTGATCTGCACTACAATAACAAGTTAACAACACCTGAGTCTGCTGTAAAAGTCACTGAACTACTCACGAAATTCTCGTGCTGAGCTTCACAACGGAGAAACAGCAGTACCACAATATGGTTGCACTCCTATAAAGACAGCCCGAGTAATCCATTCCGACAGAGACCCAGTACAAAAGGAGTACCACACAGAAAACCTATGAAACAAAATATTTTATATACCTGAGAAGAATTCCGGATCCGGTGAAGTAAACCGGCGCAGTGATGAAACAAAGTTACAATTCCAAATTTCGGTGAAGTCAACCGGCGAAGAACACAAACACAATCAATAAGTATAGTACTAAGCACCATACAGGCCCCATAAAATAAAATAATGTTGCAAAAAGCACACTAATAACCCAAAGTGAAAATAAACAACCCCAAAAGATGCCAAACTCCACGATACATGGAACCGGAAACACCCACCCACAGACCACACAAACCAATCAGAGCACATGCATGCCCACACGCACACCACTGGCAACCAATGAGAGCACAACATACCCCATTCACAAATTCCACCAATCAGAACCTACAACTCAGACTCATTCAAACAGAAGGAACAGATAACATGGCGTGCAACTACTGCAAGAAATCCTGCCACATTACAGACAAGTAACCAGCAAAAATTAGAACATTAAAACTGAGAAACCCACCAAAATAATCTATTGTATAAATAGGATACATGAAGCTTAGGAGTGAGATATGGCACATATCTGCACTCGTGAACAGTGACCTCAGGAATCATCACTTGTGGCTCCGTTACACCACTCGTGAGATATCCTAAGGTCACTGTTCACTCACGCAGATATCTGCCATATCACACTCCCGACCATCATGTAGCCCCTATATTTTAAATATATATATATATATATATATATATACACACATACACACACACACACAAATACACACAAACTCTATGCAAAAAACTTTGTTAATGCATCATTTAGGGTTAAAACACAAAAAGTCAGGAAATGAGACCTTAAGAGTTGCCCCCCCCCCCCCGTGGACTCATCCATCATCCCAAGATTGACAGCTGACAGAGTGTGTCATTGGGGTTGTGAGGCCTAAACGACTTTTTGTGTTTTAACTCTAAATGATGCATGAATGAAGTTTTTTTGCATAGAATTTCCTTATTTTTTGAGAAAGAATAGAAATGTAGAAAGTTGCACAAGTTAGTGGGAGTGCAGCCCTTTGGGCCCCATGCTCCCACCAACTTGCAAATTCCTGCCTAAGATAAGAGTTCAAGTACTGAATATCATATGTATTGCTGGCAGCGCATATGGTTGGGAGTGTGGGGTCTACCACCTTGAAAGAAAGCAAAGTGTCAGTCATCAGAGTGGCATAATTCAACACCTATTTACACGTCAGACACCTAACCACTACAAATTACCTCCATGGCAGTAATGCTAGGCACCCTGTAAATATGAAGCCAGTATCACAATGCCATATGCAAAACAAAGTGTGTCACGCAATATGGGTGCAGCAAATGAATTTGCCAACACCTAAACACCATAATTCACATGGACAGCACATCCCCTCAACACGCTCCAAATTTCAATGTAAAAGACCAAACTGTTTCCGAGATATAAAATGTGAAAGTTTCAGGTTTTCATTCATCACACTGGCAGAATTCTACACCTTTTAACATTTTACACACCTAACGACTGAAAAGTACATCTATGCCAGTAAGGTTAGCTACCCTAGTAATTTAAAGCCACTACCACCATGGAAAACGCTGTCCGCAAACCGTAGACTGCCTCATTGAATATTTCTGCAAAAAATGTATTGTCTGACACCTAAGTACTATAATTCGCATCTACAAGACATGCCGTCAACACCCTTCAAATTTCAAGTTAAAAGACCAAACCGTTTCTGAGATATTTAATTTGAAAAATTGTTAAAATTGTGCTATCCGGTCCCTCCCAATCTGGCCATCTAGTCCCTCCCTTGCGATCAAAGAATCTCACGATCAAAGAATTTGCGGGCTCACGGTCAAAGACTTTGCAGGCTTACAATCAAAGAATAAAAAATGTTAAAACAATTTTTAGAGAAAAATACATGAAACCACAGCTATGACTCGACAGAACAAAGGCCCCATAGCAGATTCCACCCTAGTTTGCCTTTAGAAGTGACCCCTGTGCTGAGAACATTTAATTTTTCATGTGGCCATCTAGTCGTGCCCTCGTGATCAAAGATAGCGGTCAAAGAATCTCGGTATCAAAGATTTTGCAGGCTTGCAATCAAAGATTTGGCAGGCGGTGATCAAACAATAAAACATTTTAAAAGTCAATTTTTAGGCAGAAATATAAGAAACCACAGCCATGCCTGAATAGAATGAAGCCTCCTGAGCAAAACCCACCCTCATTTGGCTTAATAAGCCACCCCTGACCTGAAAAATTGATTTTTTTCCAAGTGGCCATCTAGTCATGCCCTTGCGATCAAAGATCGTGGTCAAACAATCTTGTGATCAAAGAATTTGCAGGCTCGCAATTGAAGATCGTTAGTACTCTATTTGTTGACCATTTTGAAAGAAACCACAGGCATGGCTCGATAGAGGCAAGATCCCTGAGCAAAACCCATCATAGTTTCACCTCAGAAGTCCCCCCGGGGCAGAGATATTTGAATTTTTCTGACCGCAAACTAAAAGCAAGATGTCGGCCATCGTGATCAAAGAATTCCTCATGATCCAAGATTCTTTGATCATGAGCCTGCAAATTCTTTGTTCGTGAAGTGGGACTACATGGCCAAAACCCCACTCTTCTTTCACAAAATAACCATAAAAATTTCTCCATTGACTTATGAGCAAAGTTGCAGAGCAGCGCGCCACACGACAACCACACAGCGCCATGGACAAATTTAAAAAAGCTGCCCACATAACTGGCGAAAAGTGCATTTTCAGCATTTTGGTGTGCAAAAACCATAAGTCCAACAGAAATAACATTTGGCAAATCAAGAGATCAACCATGCCCCACAACGCATACCAAATTTCATGCAAATCCGTTGAAAGGGTCCACAGTTATTAACGAGCAAAATTTTGAGTTTAACATAGAAGAGGCTTCATAACCGTAAATATACAGGGCGTGACCGTGCCCCTATAATATATTCCATGACCGAGCATGCTGACATGCTACAATAAAGGAGAATGGGGGGAGATTTAGGCCTCACGACCCCAATGACACACCAAGGTATCTGTCAGACTGTGGAGGATAGGGGTGATGTGTGTGGGGTGTTAGGGGTTCAACCCTAATGTCTCATTGCCTGACTTTTTTTGCTTTAACCCTAAATGAAGCATTAACACAGTTTTTTTGCATAGAATTTCCTTACTTTTGGAAAAAATGTAATATAAGTAGTAAAAAACACGTATTGGTGGGAGTGCGGAGCTCTGCTCCCACCAAGTTGCCAATTTTTGCATAACAATATGCATCTGGGCCCACGTTCCCACTTATGCAAAGCTACAGAGCCATGCAGCAGCACTATAGGGCACCAAACCCTTGTAACAGTAATTTACGCATATATCTTGGGAACTGAAAGAGCTAGATAAAATTCTAGTATCATTGTAATCATGACAGTAAGTACTTCACGTAACATTGAAAAGACCGTACCCATATCTCACATTGTTTCCGAGCTATGGGCACCAAAAAGCACTGGACAGGGACTCTTTCAACCCTTGTGACAGTACTTTCACAATATCTCATGAACCGTGCAACATACAAACAAAATTCCACTGCAGGCTTACTCTACAATGTCAAATCTTTTCCTGTTGCTCAGATCACCACCTGTAGCGAAAAGTCTGTATCTCACTTTGTTTCCGAGATAACGGCACCGAACATCATGACACAGACTGCACTGTAATCCTATGGGAAAAATGTCAATTACGTCATTGAATATCTCTGCAACAAATGATTTCCCCAACACATAAACAGCATAGTTCACATCTCTATTCTCTATGACATCCCCTCAACGCCCTGCAATTTTCAAGTAAAAAGAACAAACTGTTATTGACATATGGTCATCTCAATTTGGGCCATCTGGTTTTTCTCGTTAACATTCCAAAAATACATATACATTTTCCCATAAGACATAATGGGAATTTCAAATTGTAATAACTTTTGAACAGATTCATTTTTAGTTCACCAAACAAAAAGTGGCATGTTCCTTGGCCCAAGCTCTTTCTATGTCCCGAGTTTCAGACCAATGTACATAGTCTCTACTGTGAAATGGACAAAAAATGTGCAAAAGTGGCAAAAAGTAAATTTTTTGGAACTTTGCTGTGTAAAAACTGTATGTCCGACTGAAACGAAATTTAGAAAATCAAGAGATCTACCACACCAGACTGTGCATTCCACATATTGTGCAAATCCGTTGAATGGTTGCAAAGTTATTAACGTGCAAAATGTGAGGTTTAACATTAAAAGTGCCTACCACAATGCAAAACGCTATACTCAAAATGTAAAGTGCGTCACACAATATCTCTGCAACAACCTAATTTTCCAACACCTAAATACCAAAATTCACATGTACAGTACATCCCCTCAACACCCTGCAAATTTCAATTTAAGAGACCAAACCGTGTCCGAGATATAACATTTTAAAGTCTGAGATTTTCATTGGTCAGAGTGGCAGAATTCCGCACCTGTTTACATTTTACACACCTAATGACTGAAAAGTACATCCATGGCAGTAAGGCTAGCTACTCTATAAATTTCAAGCCACTACCACAATGCAAAACGCTGTCCACAAAACGTAAATTGCGCCACACTATATCTCCACAACAAATGTATTTTCTGACACCTAAGCACCATAATTCACATCTACAGGACATTCCATGGACACCCTCCAAATTTCAACTTAAAAGACCAAACCGTTTCTGAGATATTCAATTTTAAAAATTGTTAAAATTGGGCTATCTGATCCCTCCAAATCTGCCCATCTAGTCCCTTCCTCGGGATCAAAGAATCTTAGATTGTGAGCCTGCAAATTCTTTGATCGTGAGGAGGGACCAGATGGCCAAAATCCCATTCTTTGTTCGCAAAATAACCATAAAAATGTTCCCATTGACTTATAATGGGTACTTAAAAGTGCTATAACTTTTGAATGCCTCAATATTTTTTCACCAAATGAAAAGCGGCATGTTCCGCCAGTGAAGCTCTTTCAAACGAGCCATGTCGCAGACTGACATGCCACACAATGGCCGCGCAGCACCATGGACAATATCCCAAAAACTGCCTCCAAAACTGGATAATTTTGCATTTTTCAGCGTTTTTGTGCGCAAAGACCGGAAGCCCGATCGAAATGAAATTTGGCAAATCAAGAGATCTACCATGCCCCACCATGCATACCAAATTTCAGGCAAATCTCTTGAATGGGTTAAAGTTATTAATGCACAAAATTTTGACTTTAACATAGAAGTGACATCTCAACCCTAAATATAGTGGTGCAATGGCGCCACTATAACAACAGCCGCTCTGGTGGGAGAGGGCCCCGTGCTCTCACTAACTTGCTCACTTCTGCATAACAATATGTATCTGAGTGAGCACGGGTCCTCTGGGCCTGCACTGCCACTTACGCATAGCTACATAGCCATGCAGCATTCCTATTGGTCACCAAATATTTGTAACACTAATTTGTCCATATCTTGGGAACTGTAACAGCTAGAAAAACAATTCAAGTGTAATTGTAACCATGATAGTGAGCAAATCATGCCACAATCACTGACTGAACCCATATCTCACATGGTTTCCAAGCTATGGGCACCAAAAAGCACTGGACAGGCACTCTTTCAGCCCTTGTGATAGTACTTTCACAATATCCCATGAACCGTGCAATGTACAAACAAAATTCCACTGCAGGCTTACTCTACAATGTCAAATCTTTTTCCTGTGGCTCAGATCACCTGTAGCGAAAAGTCTGTATCTCGCTTTGTTTCCGAGATAGCCGGACCGAAAGTCATGACACAGACTGCAATGTAATCCTATGGGAAAAATGTCAATTACGTCACTGAATATCTCTGTAACAGATTATTTCCCCAACACCTAAACAGCATAGTTCACACCTCTAGGACATCCCCTGAACTCCCTGCAAATTTCTAGGAAAAAGACCAAACTGTTATTGAGATATGGTCATCTTAATTTGAGCCATCTGGTCTTTCTCATTAACATTCCAAAATTACATATACATTTTCCCATAGGATATAATGGGAATTTCAAATTGTAATAACTTTTGAACAGATTAATATTTTTTCACCAAACAAAAGAAAAAATTACTCACCATAGTAATGTTGTTTCTTCTAATGGGAGTCTTGCTGTATTCTGACATAATACATAATGCAGTTAGCCCCAGCACTTGAACTGCCCCGGAGAGGAAAGAGTTAACTCTATGCAGAAGCATAGAACATTGAGCTTGAGCTCGGTTTTCAAACCACTGTCTGTGGTACTTCCCAGTGTAACCTTCAGATTCTTACGAGCAAACTAAGTACAATAGTATTGAAATTGTTCAGACATACAGCCAAAGGGCAAAATATATCTGGGTCCAAAAAGACTCAAGTCGAGAACCCAAGAAAGAAAGGTAGTGACAATATTTAACCATAAAAACACAAGAAAGAAACAATAACAGCTATCCCACCCTGGAAGGAGGGTACAAGGTACACCCCTGAGATGCAACACTGTGCCTGCCAGCCCACTTCCCAAAAACTAGGTTCTGAGAGGGGAGGCAGGGGGGAGGTCCGAATACAGCAAGACTCCATTAGAAGAAACAACATTACTATAGTGAGTAATTTTTCTTCAAACAACATGAAGTCTTGCTGTATTCTGACATAATGCAGACTACCAAGCAGTTCCCTATGGAGGAGGGAATGCAGAACCTACTTTGTGAACAGGCTCTGCAGTACTGCTGTGCCAAACCTAGCATCACTCCTAGCTTGGATGTCCAGGGAGTAATGCTTGGCAAATGTATGTACTGTTTTCCAGGTGGCTGCTTTGCAGATCTCTAACAAGGGTATATCTCTGGCCGCAGCTAGAGAAGCAGCTGTACCCCTAGTCGAGTGAGCCCTCAGGCCTGAAGGGGGTGTCCTACCCAATTTGTCATAACAGAACTGTATACAAGAAACAATCCACCTGGCAATAGTTCTTTTAGTGGCAGGCTTACCCTTCCCCACTTCACCATAAGTGAGAAACAATTGAAGACAGTCATTTCTGTGTGCCTTAGTATGCTCTATGTAGTAGCCAAGAGCCCTTTTAACATCCAAACTGTGTAATCTTCTTTCTCCTGAAAAAGAATGGTCAGTGAAAAACACAGGGAGAGATGTAGATGGGTTCAGATGAAAATCCGATACCACCTTGGGCAAGAACCTCCTATTGGTTCTTAGGACCACTTTATCCCTATGGAAGGATATGAAGTCATGTTCTACTGACAAGGCTGGTAATTCACTAATCCTCCTGGCTAAAGTAATGGCTACCAGGAACACGGTTTTGCAGGTCAAGTATTTCAGCTCAGCCGAAGCCATGGGTTCGAAGGGGGGCTGCATGAGCTGTGCAATGCAGACAGTAAGATCCCAAGCAGGGGTCAGTTCTCTAAATGGAAGGTTTGTATGAACCAGACCCTTGAAGAACTTTCTAAACACATGATGAGAGGCCAGGGAGGAACCCTTCCCTGCTGA
Organism: Neoceratodus forsteri; assembly: GCA_016271365.2. NCBI lineage: Eukaryota > Metazoa > Chordata > Ceratodontiformes > Ceratodontidae > Neoceratodus > Neoceratodus forsteri. Next base: position 456,483,371 of record CM028132.1, read on the forward strand.
AAGGAAAGCAGAAACTGCTGCTAGGTGAACCTTTAGAGTTGCAGGCATAAGGCCTAGGATATTGAGGTGAACCAAATAATCTAAGGCCGTGGAGATGCCTGCAAAATCAGGGACAATGCCTTTCTGAGAACACCAAATGGTGAACCTCTTTTATTTGGAATCATAAGTCTTTCTAGTAGATGGTTTCCTGGAAATCTTCAGGATATCCATGACTGCCTGAGAAAGATGCAGGTCTGCATATTCTAGCTCCTCAACAGCCAGGCCCTGAGATTGAGAGACTGGAGATCGGGATACCAGATCCTCCCCATGGAGGAGGACAGAAGATTGTGTCTCTTGGGAAGGGACAGAGGACAAGCCACTGTCAGGGACAGGAGCAGAGGGTACCAAGGCTGTCTGGCCCAGTCTGGAGCCACTAGGATCACTGTGCAAGGCTGAGTTCTGATCTTGATCGGGACTCTGAACAGCAGAAGGAATAGAGGGAAGGCATAGAGGAACCTGCCCTTCCAATTCAAAAACAGGGCATCCTGGGGTACAGTTCCCAGGAGTGGAGGTTTGCAACAGAAGAGAGGGAGTTGGTGATTGTCCGGGGCAGCAAAGAGATCAATCTCGGGAGTACCCCATCTGGAGAAGACGATCTGCAGTATGAGGGGACCATTCGTGATGTCACTGGTATATTCTGCCCATAGCATCTGCCAATACATTGTTCTTCCCTGGAAGGTGAACTGCCACTACGGAAGTCTGAAGAGAATAGGCCAGAGACCACAGTTTCATGGCTTCCGTGCACAAGGCCGAGCAATGAGTGCCTCCTAGTTTGCTGATGTACCACATTATGGTGGTGTTGACTGTTCTGACTTGGACCACTTTGCTCCTGACTGAATCTGAAAAGTTCTTAAGGGCTAGGAAGACTGCCTTGAGTTCCAGGAGATTGATATGAAGTAGAGACTCCTGTGGAGACCAGACCCCTTGAGCTGTCAGGGCTCCCAGGTGGGCTCCCCAACCTAGGACAGAGGCATCCGTAGTTAGAACTACTGATGGAACTTGAGGGAGAAATGGAACCCCTTGTCTGAGGTTGTCCTGGTCCAGCCACCATTGGAGAGCTTGGACTAGAGTCTGAGTCACTGGAATTAGTTTGGTAAGTGAATCCTTCTTTTGAGCCCAGAAGGACCTTAGGCGAAACAATGTCCCTCATCTGGAACCTTGCTCCCTGCACCACTGCGGTGGAAGCTGCCATATGGCCCAGAAGGTGGAGGAAATGTCTTGCTGGCCGGGAGACCTGAGGATGAAAGGATGAAGCGAGATCTACCAGGGCCTTCATCCTTGCCAGGGGAAGGAAAGCTTTTGCTTGTACAGTGTCCAACTGTATGCCTATAAAGGTGAGAAGTTGAACTGGTTCGAGGACAGACTTTGGAAGATTGAGAAGAAACCCCAGGGAACTGAGTAGATCCTGGGTAGTCTGTAGAGCTGACTTGACCTGTAGAGACGACTGCCACAGGATGAGCCAGTCGTCCAGATATGGGAAGATGGTGATACCTTGTCTTCTGAGGTAAGCCACCACTACTGCAAGGCACTTTGTGAACACCCTTGGGGAGCTGATGTTAGGCCTAATGGCATGGCTATGAATTGGTAATGGCCTGAAGGCAACTTGAACCTGAAGTATTTTCTGTGGAAGCATCTAATAGGAATATGGAAGTAGGCATCCTTGAGGTCCAGAGATGCTAGCCAATCTCCTGGCCTTAGAGAGGGAAGGATTATTCCTAGAGTTACCATTTTTAATTTTGGCTTTAAAATGTGTTTGTTCAAATACCTTAAGTCTAGGATGGGTTGCCACTCCCCTGTTTCTTTGGGGGTAAGGAAGTACCTGGAGTACAGTCCTTTTCCCTTGAGTTGAGCAGAAACCTTCTCTACAGCTCTGAGAGCTAGAAGAGAGGAAACCTCTGCCTCTAGGGCAATGGTTTCTAAGGTTGGTGCAGGTGGAAAAGACTTAGCCCTCTTTTCTGGCAAATTTGTGAAGCTCAGGGCCAGTCCCTGGCTTACTACTTCCAGGACCCACTTGTCTGAAGTCACAGACTTCCAGGCCTGCAAGTAATAAGCCAACCTGCCTCCTACTGGAAATGGGGAGTCGACCCAGGCTGACACATCAGGTTGTCTGCTTGGTAGGAGCCTTAGACTGAGAGGAGGAGGGAGCAGACATGCTCATCCTCCTGCCTCCCTCCTCTGAAGAACCCCTCTGTGGGAAGGGAGAGGAGGCCTGGGCTTGTTAAAAAGGCCTGTCCCTACTCCTAGAATGCTGCTTTTGAGGAGTGGCTTGCCTTTCCTTGGCCTGTGCACTCCTGCACGTGGTCCTGTATTCATCCATTTTCTTCATGTAAGCCTCTGTTTGCTCCCCAAACAGAGAGTTACCCACTACAAGAAAATCCAAAGCCTTAGTTTGGGTATCCTGTGAAAGGCTAGTACATCTGAGCTAAGCATGCCTCCTGAGAGACACAGATGTAGCCATGACTCTAGATACAACATCACTGGAGTCCACAGCAGCATGAAATTGCATTTTTGATGCTTCAATTCCCTCAGCGGCCACCTCCTCCAGCTCTTTTGCTAGCTGGGGAGAGGCCTGTTCCAGAACTGTATCCCATTTAGATTTCTGGTATCTGGCTGTGTAGGCCATGTAAGTAGCCTATCTGAGTCCCAAAGAGGATGCCAAGTATTTTTCATCCATGGCATCCACTTTCCTGGAGTCCTTATCCAGAGTGTGTGAAGCCAAAGGAATGATAGACCTGTCACAGGCTGCAGCCTGCACTACCCCAACATGGCTGTAATGACTATAAAGGAACTCCGCAGCTGAGCCTGATAACAAATACCTCCTGTCCATTCTCTTGTCCACAGGAGGTACTGAATTAGGAGTTTGTAAAATTTTTTTTGTGTCTGTTTCCCCAAGGATTTATGAAGAGGGATAGACAGCTTTGGACTCTGGGATGTCCATCATTTCCACAAAAATCAGGCTCCTCCTCCTCGTCTGCAACTTCAACCAAGGGAAGCTGCAGGGCTTCGGCCACCTTTCTGTAGAACAAAAGATGTGAAGGGGACTCAGAGATCCTGGGAGGAGAGACACCCGAGGGCCTGTCTGGGGAGATGTCCGGTTCAATGGGCACATCCACACCGCCCCCCAGTCGTCGTCGTCGTCGTCGTCGTCATCATCATCATCATCATCAGGATAGTCTTAGTCTCCCTCCCACTCCTCATAATAATCATATGGATCTGACCAAATCGACCGCCTAACCGGCGATACCGGTTCAGATGGAACCGGTCTAAGCGATTGAACAATGCTAATCGCTTTGGCTATTTCGACCGTGGTTGGAGAATGCAATACAGGATCTGAACCGGCAGACTTACGCTTCTTTTTTGACAGAACTGACCCCTCGGGGTCAGCTCTCCATTTTCCCAAGGAGGTACCACCTAAGTTAGTAGGCACCTTCTCAGGCTCACAGGATGTCGAGGCAAGATGGCCACCTGAACGTTTATAGCATAGAGAAGCAGCAACTGATGCCAGACACAAGGGGTCGAATTGTTGAGCCACCAGAGAAGGCCAACATCCCTCCCTCCTGTTCCTCAATTAGAACAGGGGTGGGGACAGAGTCTACCCCAGGGCAGGATCCTTTCGGAAAGACCCCAATACCATGGAGGTCTCAGAACCTTGGCTAAGGGGAGAGATCCCTATGCTTAGGGCTGCAAGCGGTGAAAGCAGGGTTTTGAGCTCCAAGAGGATCGAGCGACCTAGAGAATCCTGCCCCACAGGACCCAAAATTAGGGCACACAAGGAAAATATGGGTGGAGAAAAGAACTCCAAGAAGGAGAGGGGGTCCCTGGAGCCTCACTGCCGAAGTGGATCCATGAAGAGGGCAGACCTGAAAACTCCAGCGAAGAGAAGAAGGGCAAGACTCCCCTGAGAAGGAGGCCTCCTCAAGATCAACCATCTACAAGAGACCCCACGATCACGAGAGGCTCAGAGGAGCCCAAAGATAAAGAGGGCAAGAACCCCTGCTTGCTCTCCCCCCAGAGATGGGTCCCTGATTCTTCAAAGAAGGTTCAGGGAGCTCAGAGGTGCCAGCCGGATAGAACCTGCAATTGGCCTCAGCTGGGAGGAAGGCAAGCAGGGTGGAGGCACTGTCCAGGAGACTGGGGCCCAAGAGGGGATGGTGAGCGGGAAGCAGTGATGAATGGTGAAGATACACAGAAAGATCAAGAAGTACGAAAGGTACATAATTTTCATATCTTACCTGTATCACTCTTCACCATTCATCACTGGTGGGTGAATACCAAGCACCGCAACTGTGGCACTGGCACTTCCCTGAGGATGAAATCTTCCCTCAGTCTCCAGTGTGGAAACACAGGGAGGAAGGGACCCAACATGGGCCTGGGAGGGGCCCGAGACTGGTCAGGACAAGGCTGAGACTCCTGCTGCCTAGGAGAAGGAAGGCGCCTCAATAATTCTCGCCTCACCTGGGGGGGGGGGAGAAGAAGTGGGCCCCTTGGAAGGGGGAAGCAATCACCCTACACCAGGCCAGGGGTGATGACCGTGAAAGGTGAAGCCATGCTGTCCGCCTAATGCAGACTGCAGTTCCTGCTAGCCTAGAAGCTACCTCACTGGTGTCATAAGACACCCTTGTCTGGTGTCTCACTAGCTCTAGGGCCCGAGCAGAAAGGCAAATGGCTTGCCTGGTTGCCTCTGTATCAGGCAAGGTCGCCAGAAGCTGTTCGTGCAACGTCCACAGGTGCCTAGCTTAGGCAGCCTGATGTGCCTGATGCACACAAGGAGGCACGCTGCCAAGAAGACTCTCCTACCCCAGTGGTTAAACTCGGCCAAGTCAGACTCTGGGGGGTGGTCGTGCCTTGGGTGATGATGCCCAAAAGGGGTGTCCAGGAGCTCCACTCCCAAAGAGGGGTGGGGCATAGTACCTGGAGATCCCCGGGGTGTGCAATACCTGCGCTGACAGTCCCTCAGGGCTGGAAAAGGGGTAGAGGGACACTGCCAGATCTGATGCAATGCCTCCGTGACAGGGACAGGCCACGGAGGGATAACAATGTTCTTTACGCTGAATGCTCCGAGGAAAGCAAGCGTTGCATGGTCAGGATTGTGGCTCGGGAAGTGGGATATGTGGAACTCCTCAAGCATCCCTGATAGGAATCGCTGATAGCTGGCGATATCAGTGCCTGAGGACAGGGGGACAGAAGAATCCTCTTCCTCTGGGGAGGAAGACAAAGAGGCAGAGGAACCAGATTCAGGGTCTGCTGGGGGTTCAGGTCTAAAAATGACCTGGTCCAGGGCTCTTAGTGGGGAAAAGCAGTTGCCAATGATCTGAACTGATCCCAGGTCAGAGGCCCCAAAGGGCCCAAGAAACCTGGTAGAGCAGAGGAAGGAAGGAAGCAAAGGAGCCTGGAGAGGAGCAGAATCCTGGTGATCCAGTGCAGGACTTCTGCTAGGGCTATGGGTATGTGCAGGGGATCCTCCCGAGGGAGGGGGGTGCCACGCCACACACTGAATGTAGATCGTCCAATCAGACAAGGGCAGCTAAAGTGGTGCTAAGAAAAAGGATCACACGATGGGGTGGGCGACTGGAGCCATTCTGTCCCTTGCGGGCAGCCCTTAGTCCAACCTGCTGCAGATCCTACCTGTTCCGGACAGCGAAGGAGAGAAGGGTCGGCACTGCAACTCCTCCCAGAACCATCAGCTGCTCTGGAAGAGGGCTTGCGTGCCACCCCAAACCTGCTCAGGCTCCCCTCCCCAAACAGGGACCTGCTCCTCAGATGGTCTCCAGTGCCTGAGACTGGGGGTTTTGGGACAGGCCCAGCACTAGAACAGGCACCAGAACCCTCCCCAGAGCTCCCTCTGGCTCCTGAATCCAACCCGGCGCCGTGCACAATGCCAGAACCAGACTAGGTGCCGTCTCCAGCACCAGAATCCAACCCAGTACAAAGCGTGGCACCTGAGTCAGACCACTTGCCGTAGATGGTGCTGAACTCCAGCATGGTGCCGCCCCCTTCTTGGGCACTGGAATCAGTGCTGGAGGTGTTCCCGGTACTGCAAATGGTGCTGGAGGACACAGAGGAGCCAGCTCCAGGGGCAGGGCCCACTGGGGAGGGAAGGGGGCCCACTGAATCCGGAACACTGGAGATCGAATGGCTACGCCTAACCAGGCTAAGGGACTCCAGAGAGACGGGCAGCCACTCCAGGTCATCCCCATCATCCTTCTCCGAAGAGGAGAAGGTGATCAGAGAGACCAACAGTGAAGCCACCCCAGAAACCCTCCCACTTCCAGTCCCGCCGGCGGCACCGGAAGGGGATCTAGCACCAACAGCGGCACTGGCTCACTCACCGGCTCTAAGGGAGGAGTCGGGAGTCGAAGCAGTGCCAACAGGCAGTACTGAGGACTCCACCAGCTTGTGCTCACTGTACAGCTGTGACCGTGACACCGGGTGCATACAAGTTTCCAAGGAAACGGTGGACCATGAGGGGTGCTCAACTGACCCCCCAGTGGAGGCCAACTGTCTGCTCGACCCCTCACACAGATCTATGATCTCAGCGAGACCGGAACCATCTGAGGCCCACTCCCCTTTGGTACATATAGTACCAGAGCAAGACCAAGGGGAAAGGGCCCAATGTCCTGACCTTGGCATCCTGGGATGATGACGCCCTCCAAAGGTGGAAGGATCCCGACCCACCTTCATCACACGCACCTCGAGGACTCGGTGGTCCATGGAGAAGCCAGTATCAGAGTTGCCCATTTTGTGATGGGGACCCAGGCAGGAGAGGCAACGATCATGACAGTCTGATAAGGTCATCAGCTTGCTGCAGGGGCACCGACGCATAGGGGCACGCCCCACCTTGGATTTCGAAGTAGGCCCCGAACTGGACATGATAATTTCAGACAAATTAAACTAAAATTAAAGCACAGACTCGGTGCCATAGAGAAACAATGAAGAAAGTAAGAAATGGTTTTATTGGTTCCAGAAGACTCCTATGGCGTCCAGTGGCAGCAGAACTTCGGTAGTCAATCGAACTTTCTTGAACACGCAGTTGGAAAATGGCAGCTCCAACAGGATGATGCACCTCAACGGCAGGAAAAAGAGAACTGAGGTGGTGGTGGTGGTGGTGGGGCCAGTGTCTGTTACTGGCCAACCTGCAAGCGCCACGCAATGCGTCGGCCTTGAGGGTGGTGCCATCCCTGGTGTTGGCTCCTCCTCCTTGGAAAAAAGCTCCAACTTATAAGCTCACGTGGGGTCCTCATGCCTCTGGCTAGACCCAGCAGTGATGAAGATTGATACAGGTAAGAGCTAGAGCTACTTTGTCACAAAGCCAACATACTGTACTGTTCCAGGCACCTTGAACTTCCCTCTTATTGCAGTATCCTCAAGGTACCACATTAGCTAAAGTGTTACCTGACTGTGCTTTATCAGGTAGCTATAGTTTTACTAAATGTTTGTTACTGGCGTTTACTCAAAGTGGTAATTATGTGTGATTGCTTTAATGCACTAAACTCTGCAGTAAGGTGGAAGATTAGGACATCTGCTCCTGTAAACCACAAGATATGGACAGAAGTCACATCCTATACACTTCAGACTAATGGGGATTAACCCCATCAGATCCATCTCGAACTAGTAGGGAGTAACCCCATAGTCAAGCTGTTAGCAGATACCTGCTCATATCCTGGCATCACTGGCCATCAGTTTTCTAAACAGTAAGTGCTGCATTTTTTTGTTTGTTTTGTTAAAGAATTTTTCACCAGGAAAGGCACACGGAGCAGCAGCTCGGTTCCAGATGTTGCCCACAGATGTGGCACAGGGAGGTTAAGTGACTAGCTCAGGGTTACATTGTGAGGAAGTGAAAGCAGTGTGTTTCAGACTCGGGTATCTGTTGACATTCCTTAGGACTAAAAACTTGTAGCCCCCAGTATTTGGCTGGGTCTAAGGGGTAGAGCTTAGACCCCGCTTCTCAACAGTCTGTCAGAAGGTCACGGCAGCTTATGAACAAGACTGCTGCCTACCCCCATCACGAATTAGCATACCACCATTGACATAACAAAGCCTACAAAAGCCCAGAATACAGAGGTGAACGCTGCATTTTGTCTCTCTTTTCCTTCACTCACTCTCCACCTGGGGATGAATGTTGTAAAGGTTTGCACATTGCAACACCCCCTCCCACAAAGTCACATCATCTAACTTATATACCTTTTGGCTTTTACATCAGAGTGCTGCAACTAGGGCTCTATGGCACAGGTAGACACATATTCAGTACTTTACCATGGACAGAATATTCATATGTTGGTGGGAAAAAAAACATCCTGCAAGTTGCTGTAAACCAGGGGAGCAATGCAAACTGAGGAATGTCTGTAAACACTGTCATGATTTCTAGTTTTGCCTTGGCATTATGGGAACTCCAGCCCCTGCTATGTCTCCAGTTCTTCCCTTAATGGTTCCTTCTAGCTCCAGAAATTGCATGGACAGGAGAATACCGTTTCTCCCAAAGGCACCAGTATTACTTGAAAACAGGCTAAGATCACAATCTTCTAAATCCAGCTGCCAGATATTTATTTATTTTGTTAGCTGCCCTGCTAGCTAGCTAGTTCACAAGTTTTACTCGCAAAAGCATACCGAGCTGGTAGCAACTCATGTCCAAGTGTGCCCTAGGGAAGGGGAGCAGCATTGTGCAGTAATCACATCAGCATAAGAAGGAACTGAATATAGCACATAAAACAGCAGCAGTGAGTGACCTGCAGCAAACAATAAATAGAAATTACATACCTATTGTAATTCTTGATCTTCTTGGACGAAGTCTCCACCACTCATTCACATTAATGGAAGTACGTCGGAGCACTAGGACCCAGTGGGAGCAAACTTTTTTCAGGAGGACCGGCGCCTGAGATGGAGCCTCGATGAAGTGGCACCGCGAGCCCGGCACGTGCGATAACGACTATCTCTGCGTCGACCCTCCAACTGCCTCAGTACCTTTTTTTCCGAGGAGGTGCAGCGTAACTAACCTAGAAAGGACTAACCTAAAATTCGGACGTAAGATAGTCTGAATGACCCATGTAAGAAAGGTCAACAACAAAGTCTTCAGAGCTCAGCCATGGAGGGAGTGAAGACCAGAAACAGAGAAGTGAGTTCCAGGGATGGTGGATAGGTGTGTGAATGAGTGGTGGAGACGTTGTCCAAGAAGATCAGGAATCATGGTAGGTATGCAATTTCATATCTTCCTGGACATAAAGTCTCCCCACTCATTCACACTAATGGTAGAGTACCGAGCAACAACTTCGAGATGGATGGGAGTGGAGATAAGAGCTCATGTGCTTAGGACAGAAGTCCGTTAAGAACTGCCCTGCCAAATGACTGATGTCATCTGGCATGGACATCCAAGGCATAGTGCTTAACGAATGTATGCATGGAGCTCCAGGTAGCTGCATTGCAAATATCTGCAATGGGCACATTACGGATTTCCACCACAGATGCCACGACTGCTCTGGTAGAGTGAGCGTAAACTCTGCCTTCCAGCTTGACCAGTGCCATAGAATAGCAGTGGTAAAGGCATGCCAAAAGCCACGCTGAAATGGACCTGATAGCAACAGGTTGACCCAGCCGGGTCGTGCTGAAGGAAACAAACAGTTGCTGAGCTTTGCGAATTTCCTTAGTTCTATCTAGATAGAACCGCAACACTCTCTTTACATCCAGTGAATGAAGGGTACGCTCCCCTTCATTCTGGAAGTTCGCAAAGTAGGTAGGAAGGATTAAAGGTTGGTTCACATGGAATTCTGAGACAACCTTACGCAGAAACTTAGGATGAGTCATAAGAACTACTTTGTCCTTGTGAAATACAGTGTACTTGGGTCTGTGACCAGGGCGTGTATTTCAGAGACTCTACGGGCTGAAGTAATGGCCACCAGGAAGGCCGTCTTCCAAGTGAGGAACTTCAACTCGCAAGTAGCTAGAGGCTCGAAAGGTTTCCGAGTGAGCATATCTAGCACAAGGTTACTGTCCCAGGCTGCAACTGGACGTCTAATAGGAGGTCTAGCATGCAGAATTCCTTTAAGAAACCTCTAAAATATTAGCATCTAAGCCAGTGACTTGGAAAGTACTGGCTCATGATATGACGAAATGGAACAAAGATAAACTTTGACTGTGGAGTACTGCAGACCTGTGTTTGAGACGTCTAAGAGATACTCCAAGACTTTATTTGGTGGGCATGAAAAAGGGTTCCAAGAGGATTCTGCACACCAGATAGAGAAACGCTTCCATTTAGCCATGTAAGTTTTACTAGTGGCTGACTTACGCGCAGCCAAAAGAATATCTGAAACTCTACGAGAAACACTGAACCTATTCACCTCTATCTCTTCAGAAGCCAAGCATGAAAGTGAAGCAACCTCAGGTTGGGATGGACCACAGGACCCTGGGTCAGAAGGTTTGTCTGAAGGGGAAGCATTTTCGGGGGGGTTTCCGATAGCCTGTTGAGTAGTGGGAACCATATCTGCCGAGGCCAGAAGGGTGCTATGAGAATCATTCTGCCCCCCCCGAGACTCCAGTTTGAGCAGCATCCTCTGAATTAGAAGAAGAGAAGGAAATGCCTATAGAAAGCATTTTGTCCACCGCAGCTTGAATGCATCCTGACAAAAAAACGCCAGGTCCTGGATTTCTGGAGCAGAACAGAGGCAGTTTTGCATTGAGTGGGGACACAAAAAGGTCCAGTTCTGGAGTTCCCCACTCTTTGAAGAGTGACTGAACGATGGTTGAGTCGAGAGACCACTTGTGAGGATCTGCTTCTGTTCTGCTGAGATGGTCTGCCAGCTCGCTTTGTACTCCTGGCAGGTAAACAGCCTGAATCAGAGCCTTGAGCTCCAGGCACTATTCACACACTCTCACTGCTTCCCTGCATAATGGGCAAGAGTGTGCGCCGCCCTGTTGTTGATGTAATACATCACTGCCTTGTTGTTCGTTTGAAGGAGAATGTTCTTGTGACAGAGTATGTCCTTCAAAGCTTGGACTGCCTAGAGGACGGATCTCATTTCCAGGACGTTTATGTGAAGTTGAGTCTTGTCCTGGGTCCATGTACCCTGGGTGTGAAGATCCCAACAGTGAGCTCCCCAATCCATCAGGGACGCATCCGTGGTAATGGAGATCTGATGGTCCAGAGGGTCCGAAGGAATATCCTTCCAGAAGATTGTCCTCCTGAGACCATCAGGTGAGTGACCTTTTCAGAGGTTCCATCACCTTGATGAGAAAGGACTGAGGGTAAGTGGTTGGGGACCACTGAGTACTGAGCATCCACTGTGAGGTTCTCATGTGAAGGCGAGCCAAGGGTACAGTGAACACTGAGGATGCCATGAGACCCAGCATCCGTTGCATCGAGATAGCTTGAACCAAGCTGTGTTCTCTGATGTATCGGTCCATCTGTAAGATCTCACTCCTGCTGTCCTCTGGGACAAAAGCCTTCGCACAGGAGGTGTCCAGAAAAGTTCCTCTGAAGAGGAGTTTCTGGGAGGGCTGCAACTGCAACTTCTTGAGGTTTAGCAGGACTCCCATGGATGTGAGGAAGTCTGAGGCCATGGTCTCTTGTCTGGAGGGACTTGCTAGAAGCCAGCTGTCCAGATATGGGAATACTTGTATTCCGATTTTCCTGAGGTGCGACGCGAGACTTGCATAGCACTTTGTAAAAATTTGAGGCGCCGAGGATAGCCCAACGGGTAGGACTCTGAATTAATAGTGCTGACCCAACGCCACGAACCTTAGGTATTTGTGGTACTTTGGGTGTATGAGAATGTGTTAGTAGGCATCCTGCATGTCCAGGGAGGCTAGCAGGGTACTAAGAGACATCATCTTGAACTTTTCCTTGTGTAGGAACCTGTTTAACTTTCTGAGATCCAGATTGGGGAGCATGCCACCGGTTTTCCTTGGGACAGAAAGTAATGGGAGTAGAAACCTGTGTTTCGTTGATCCAGCGGAACTACTTCTACTTCCCTGTTGTGCAGAAGGCCTTGTATCTCGGATACAAGAAGGTCTGACTGTGCCGACAGTCTGGGCTGTCGTTTGGGAGGATGATCCAGAGGGGTTTACGATAGAGTGAGAGAGTACCCCTCGCGGATTATCCTGAGGACCCATTTGTCTGATGTTATAGACTTCCACTGGTTGTAGAATTGAGTCAGACGTCTTCCCACTGCTGAGGAGGAGTCCCCCTCGGGCAGCTGAGGTGGGACCTGGGCCAGAAACTCAGAAGATAGCACTGGGCGCTTTTGGGCCCTGTGCCTTCTGTTGTGCTTTCTTTTGCAGCTGAGGGTTCTGGTTTCCGTTAAAAACTCCTTTGACGGTTATGAAACTGGTGCTTGTTCCCACGCTCCTAGAGAGGCGGCGGGCATAGGTCTGGCTGTCTTAATGGCAGACCTAGTCTTCCATGTGGCATCTAGTGCTTGCTCCACCTGAGGTCCAAACAGATACATACCATTGAAAGGTAAGGCAATGACTTGCTGTTGGGCATCATTCGTGAAGCCTGAAGTACGCAGGCAAGAGTGGCGATGGGTGCAGATGCCAGCTGCCACCCGGGAAGCGGTATCAAAGGTGTCCATTGCAGCCTTAACCTGTTGATTGTTGGACTCGATACCCCTACTTATGGTTTGAAGTAGCTCTGAGTTAACCTCCGATTCAGGCAGAGCTTCTACCATTGCTTTGAGCGAATGCCAAAGAACATACTCATATTGAGAAAAATAGTCCTGGTAGCTAGCAATGCGCATGCCCAGGGTTGAGGCAGCAAAGACTCTCTTACCTAAGATGTCTATTTTGCAAGATTCTTTGTTTATAGAATGGGCTGTAGATTCCTGAGAGAGGACAACCTTATCATTCTCTGCCAGGACAACTATGGCATCAGCAAGGGCTTGTGAGGCCAAGATGGGGCAATCCTTGGGAGGGGCGTATTTTCTATCTATGGATTTGGCCACAAAAGGAATAAGGGCTGGATTCTTTCACACCATCTGTGAAAGGGTCTCGAAAGAGGGTTGTACCAGAGGGGTTAAATCCATAGGGCTTTCCAGGACATGAAGATACTGGAGACGCAGAAGCTTCCCAGGCTCGATTTCTGTGGTCTGGAGAGACAGGGTAGAATTTAAATTCATGAGCAGAGACTTAAAGGAAAGGTCCTCAATAACAGGCTCTGCAGGAGGATTGATCCCTGCACCAAGGGCAGTGTCAGCATCAACATCATCACACAGTCTAAGATCTGGATCAAACTCAAAATCATCTCCTGACAGTCCAGGGGGGACTGTACAGACAGGAACGGAGTGAAGACCAGGAGAAAGAAGAGAAGGAGAAAGAATCAGAGTCAAAAACTTCTGGAAAGTAGATGACACCATACCCATCCCCGGCACCGAAGAAAATGGCACAGAGAACAAAGAAGGAGCCGTCATAGAAAACAGCGTCGCAAAGAGTGTGACACCACCTCTGGCGCTGATGCCATTCCCGGCACCGGAGGCGCTGATGGATAGTGCAGCGCCAATGCCAGCCCCAATGCTGAGGATGGCGCTGACAGAGCCCACGGCACTGCAGAAAGTGCCGACAGCACCCGCGGCACCGCAAGGGACCTTGGCGCCAGAGAAGTCAGCACTGCAGATGATGGCAACATCACAGAAATCTGAGAACTGCGATTTGAAGTTACAAGATGAAAAATGGCAGGAGATAAGGGCATCGGTGTAGACCCCTGCACTGCAGCCATGTAAGGGGGATAGACACCAGAGTGCGGAGTCGACAGCACCGAAGAAGGTGCCGCGTGACTAGGAAGACCTAATCACTACTTGCTGTTCGGGAACCAAAGGGCCCAAAGCCCGATTCTGAATAGGCCAATTTGGGCAATCAATCAATTTTTATTTATTTGAGGCGCCTTTCTCAAACCAAGGCACCTTTACAAATGACATAAAACATTAAATATTTAAAACAGGATTTAAACAAGATTAAAATTAAATAATTAACAATCATTAAAAGCTTTGTTAAAAAGATAGGTTTTCAGAGCTACTTTAAAGCTCTGGACAGTCGGGCAATTTCGTACCTGACGAGGTAGAGAATTCCACAGGGTCAGGGCCATAAAACTAAAAGATCTTGCCCCTGAAGTTTTAAGCAGACCCTGGGAATTCCTAGCAATCCCCTGCCAGTGGATGGAGGATGGAGGGACAGTAGGGACGAGGAGACTTTCAGGTAAGCAGGTCCCAGATCATGTAGGGCCTTATAGGTCAGCAAGCCAACCTTGAAGGTGATTCGCCAATAAACTGGCAGCCAATGCAGTCCGCGGAGCACAGGCGTTATATGACTGGACCTAGAAGAACCAGTCAAAAGCCTGGCTGTCGCATTCTGCACTAGCTGTAGGCGGCGAAGTTCAGCCCCCGTAAGCCCTAGGTATAGGGCATTGCAATAGTCCAGGCGGGCCAACCTCCAAGCCCACTGCTCCATAAGCGCAGTCCACTGGTGCAACTGCTCATCAGACGCTCCTCCAATAGGTGGAGAGGAACTCCGGTGTCAAAGAGGTCGGCCATCAGAGACAGAAACCGGTGACTCCAACAGAGGTGGAGATCGGCGTCTGGCCCTAATAACAGACTGTCTACATGCAGACGTACCAGAGGGAGACCTTGAGTGATGTAGTTTCTTCTTCGACCTGTGTGCCAGAGAAGAACTCGAGGCCGAACGGTGCAGAGAATGGGACAGTTTCTTTTTATGCTTTCAGGGAGACCACCCATCTCCCTGAGCATTGGACTATCCGTTGTCAGACCTCTTCCCCGGGGAGGGCGGTGGACCAGACCCTGCCCCATTGACTGAACATCTTTCATACAAAGTCTCCCTACCATCGCCAGCCCCACTCATGGTCGACTCCGTCAATGGAGGGCTAAAGACTTTTCTCTTGTACAAGTAGAAATTATTAAATATAAATCTGTACTTCTCGAAGATAAAATACAAAACAATAAACTGAAAACTAAGCTGCTAGTTTGAAGTTCGACTCCCGGTGAGCAAGCGTCGTCATCACTGAAGCGCACTCGAAGGTGGGGAAAAAGGAACTGAAGCTGTTGGAGGGTCGACACAGAGATAGTCATTACTGCATGTACCGGGCTTGCGGTACCGCTTCCTTGTGGCTCCATCTCAGGCGCCGGCCCTCCTGAAAACAGTTTGCTCCCGCTGAGTCCTAGTGCCTCCGGCGTACTCCAATTAGTGCGAATGAGTGGTGGAGACTTTATGTACAGGAAGATCACAGAATCTTTTGGCCAAAAAAGGCACCTGACCCATCATTCTACCCACTCTTAACCATAACATTACCATACACTAAAAAATCATATCAAATGTTGATAGAAATCGTTTGCCATCTGGTACCCATCTAGAACTCGGAGCCCCATTAGAATACAATGTCATAAAGAACTGCAGGGAGAAAGAAAAAGGGAACTTTTCAACGTGGTGCAACTGAACACTAAATAAACACCAAAACCCAACATTATTTAATCAGAGAAAAGTGATATAATAGATTAAACTGATCAGTAAAATCCTATTAATAAAAAATCAACTTCTTAAAACTGTTCAGGGTTGCAGTCTGGCAGATAGTCTCATGGAATGCATAATGGAAACCACTGGACAAAGACCACAAAAGCTCTGTCACTGGTAGTTTTTAATCTGGAAGGTGGAACAGCTAGAGGTCCCTGGCCCATGGAACGCGTCACCTTTCCCAGGTGCACAGCAGGTCAGAGATAGGGGAAGCCCAGTCTGTTTAAGGCTTTGAATTTCAACAAATGAACCTTGTAGTGGATTCACTGCCCGAAAGACAACCAGTACAGAAAGAGAGGGTAAGCTGATGATCATTTAGGATCTGGAGTTTAAGTAGGTAGGGAAATGGGTAGACTAGGTGAGCCAGGCAGTCCTTATCTGCTGTCAAAATCTATGTTTCTATGGTACTCCCATAGTGAGAGAGTGATATAACTGGATTTCCAAACGGAAGTTAGAAACATCACTTGCACATCCTACACTAGCTGCAGACGGTGGATCTGGTTATTCAAAACAAGTAAATTTCATGGTGCTGCCTGGTCCTAAGACAAAACAGACTTGTCTCCACTGTCAGCCACCCGTGTACACTAGGCACAGGAACTGACAACTAACACGAAAAGCCAACATAAAAATGAAACACAACAGAGGTCTCCAATAACTGAACATACAGACCAGAGTACTGTGGGGTCACTGCTCTGACGGCTGAGGTGATAGGAGAAGGCAACCAGAAGTCCACAAAACACGGAAAAAAGGATTGGTGTGTGCTGAGCATCCCACTGCACCTAGAGAGAAAAAGAAAGAGCATTTAACCCGCAAAGTCAAACAAAAATGCAGTAGTACACTGTAATCATGCCCCTCACCAATACTCTCCTTTTTCTATAGTAACATTCCCAGATATCATGCCACTACCCTCTACTCTTTACTGTGAGGTGAAAAGTGGTCCATTTCTTTTTCTTCAGTTCAGAGTAACCGGACTGAGTACCTGGATGACTGGATCTTGATACTGGGTCATGGTGGAGATTGGATTGATGACCTCACGGGAGATGATGGAACTAGAGTTGGTATGGGAGTTGCAGTGGATTTTAAAGCATCCTCAGCCACCAAAGCAAAATCCTGAGAACTGCAGTTACTACTTGGAGATCAGAATTGGTGCACAACCAACAGTTCCGAGGAGCCTTAATCCCCTTAGTCTTAGAAAACAAGAGGGAGGCATAACTGTTGGAGAAGGACTTAGTTATACATTTTTTCTCACAGAACTGAAAAAACACGAACACTTTACTTTCTTCAAACACTCCCAATTATGCCCAGTAAAATTTACTTTAAAGCTAGGGACAAAGCAAATCTAGATTTGTCTGGCTTGGTAATCTCCCAAGGATTCGCTATACCATATTACAGTTATCTACATCTTTCAGCTGATCAATCACCCCGACCGGAATCCAGCAGTTTGTATCTTTACAGGCCTCCCATCATCTCCCTCAGTCAGATTTCCATAAATATTTGCAACTACATTCCTATCTTCAATCTAGGGAAGAGACCCTTACACAAGTTGCAGAAAATCCTCCACCACTGGTCCAGATGCTTGAAACACACCTTTCAGGCAATGCAGAACCACATTTAATAAGCAGGCTACATAGAGCTCTCCAAGCTTCTACAAAGGCATCAACCAATTCCATACTTACTACGTGGAATTCGGAACTAGATGCTAACCACACCATGGAAGAATGGCTCAAATATAACCCCCCCCCCCCCAGCATAAATTAATGGCAGCCTTATGTTGGAGGGAATACACTTGGAAATGCTGTATGTGATTTTTCCACACTCCCGCGATAATCGCAAGGTACAGTCGTGGCCAAAAATACTGGCGCCCTTGCACTTTTTCAAATAACTCACAATTTCCTCTAAACATAAGTTGAAATTAACAACAGTACAGTATTTGGTCTCCACAATTCTTTATTTCTCTGTTAATATTACAGAATCTTTGTTTTTGTTCAGAATTTAATATATCCTTTTAAATCAGAAAATGAAAAGAAATGGCCTTGACAAAATTATTGACACCCTAGACTTAATATTTGGTAGCACAGCCTTTGGTCAAAATAACTGCAATCAACCGCTTCCTATAGCCATGGATGAGTTTCCTGCACCTCTCTACTGGCAGTTTGGCCCACTCTTGTGCAAACTGCTCCAGTTCTCCCAGATTTGAAGGGTGCCTTCTCCCAACTGCTGTTTTCAGATCTCTCCACACGTTTTCAATGGGATTTAGATCTGGACTCATTGCTGGCCACTTCAGAACAGTCCAGCGTCTTGTCTTGAACCATTCCTGGGTGCTTTTTGAAGTGTGTTTGGGGTCATTGTCCTGCTGAAAGAACCATGACCTTCGACGGAGACCCAGCTTTCTGACACTGGGTTCAACATTGCACTCCAAAATGGCCTGGTAATCTCCAGATTTCATGATGCCATGCACAAGGTCAAGGCACCCAGTGCCAGAGGCAGCACAGCAACCCCAAAACATCACTGAACCTCCTCCATGTTTGACTGTAGGGAAGGTGTTCTTTTCTTTGAAGGCTTCACTTTGTTTTCTGTAAACATAGAGATGATGTGCTTTACCAAAAAGCTCTAATTTGGTCTCATCTGTCCACAGGACATTCTCCCAGAAGGATTTTGGCTTGTTCAGTCGGGCTTTCTTATGTCTCTCTCTCTCCCAGCAGTGGGGTCCTCCTGGGCCTCCTACCCTATAACCCCCTTTCACTGAGTTAGCGACGGATGGTGCGAGTTGAAATTGTCATACCTTCTGTCTGAAGGTCAGCTTGAATCTGTTTGGCAGTTGATAGAGGTGCTTTCTCCACCATTCGAACAATCCTGTGCTGCGATCTTCGATCAAGTTTTCTCTTGAGGCCACGTCCAGGGAGGTTGGCTACAGTGCCATGGGTCTTAAACATCCTGATAACATTACGTACGGTGGAAACAGGAACATCAAGGTCTCTGGAGATTGATTTGTAGCCTTGAGATTGTCCATGTTTGGCTACAAGCTTCTGTCTGACCTCCTCAGACAATTCTCTGGCTGTCTTTCTTTTCCCCATGCTCATTGCGGTACACACAGTGTCACAAAACAGGAGAATGAGTCCTTTTCTCTATTCAAACTGGTTGAATGAGTGATTTTTATATTGCAGGCACCTGCAACTCACCACAGGTGAGTTCAATTCCAAAATGAAGGAGAATCACCTGCTTGAAATCTAATTATTTTCTAACTACTTCTAAAAGGTGCCAATAATTTTGTCCGGGCCATTTAAGGATTTCTGTGTGGAATAAGCTAAGACTTAGTAAATTTTTCTGCTTTTTGTGTTTTATTCCACTGCAAACCAAAGAAATACATATGTGGATACCAAAATATTTTTTAATTTCAACAATTATCTGGAAGGAATGGTGCATTATTAGAAAAAACTGCAAGTGCGCCAATATTTTTGGCCACGACTGTACATGGGCCCCCAGGTGGCAGTTTGCTGGCACAACTGTGGCAAGGCCTTAGCAGATCAAACCCCTATATTGCTGACCTGCACCTCTCTTCAGCCATTTTGGCAGGAGGTCACCAAAGAAATTGAAGACATCTATTATGGTATAGGTCTGATTATCCCCTTCTTTCATTTTAACAGCTATCAAGGGCGCCATTTTGGGGGGGGCAGTTGCCCCCCTCCCCGCATTGCAGGCTAGTGTTGTTGTGCCACCCCCACAGCCCCTGGCTCAGCCGTCACAGACCCTCTCACCAGTTGTTGTCACCCCGTTGAAATTTGAAATGGTGCCCCTGACAGCTGTCCCCCCACCATATTCCACACTGACACCTCCAACCATTAAAATTATAAATCTTTTACTTCTAGCAGCCAAGAAAGCCATAACCCGCTTCTGGCGGACAGAGAGGGTCCCAACCCATGGGATGTGGCAGGCTCTTACGCTTGAGATCTATAACCTTGAAAGGTTGTCGGCACAATCCAGCAACCACATGCAATCATTTGAGATTAAATGGAGGAACTGGGTTATACATCAACTGAACAAATACCCAGACTTTGTGCCTTAGACCAGGACCGCCCCCCCCCCCCCAAACACGCATTACTGTCTAGACAAAGTTCTTCAGCTTCCCACTTTATTAGACCTTAGCACTCCTGTTATAACATACAGTAGGAAATGTTTCTCATTAGTTCTAGCTTCTCCATTCTTTCTTCCTTTCCCCTCTCTTCTACTACTTCTTTCATTCCTTAACAGGCTTTCCCTGATCACCACGTCACACTCGGAACACCTAAGCACAGTAGATATGAGTGTAGGCATCATGTCGGCACCTAGAGACAAGACAACCTGAATACCACAGGATCTTGGAGCATCTACTGACATCCACCCACTGAACTACACTGACAGTCACCTCTTCTACTTCCAAACCGCAAAAACCTTTGACACAAATACCCTGACTCGGTGTAGTCTGGATGATTGTGGCATACATGGTGCACCAGATCTAGTGACTCTACATCACCTATCAGCATATAAAAAGCTTAGACTTTTGAATTACAGAATAATCTTTGTCTGTTTAAAGCAGTGTTTGTTTTCTGTATCTTGTTGATTGAAAACTCAATAAAAGTAATGCTATAAAAAAAAGAATTGCAAAAACACCATTACGCAAACTCCTTTTCAAGGGTTTCTCTAAGTGACAGTACAGTAAAAGCAACAGCTGCACACCCATGCTTTGTATATTTTGCTCTATCTGTCCCCCTCTTCCCCCTCTCCCCCGAGCTGTACCTGGAAATGAGCCTCGGCTCAGTGCGCTTCTGCCAGTTAATGATGTTTAAATAAACAAACAACTGTGCGAGGCTGGATGTGATAAACAAAGGATAAGGCAGAACATGGACATAGTATGGTACGAGGTGCTAGGCATGCATTGTTGTACTGAAGCAAAAGTTGCCTCAAACTATGCAAATGCAAGGCAATCTCTTAAATGTACACAGATCAGTTGGGTGGATCACAGGGTCTGCAGACACTGCGAAAGTCTCAAACCCGGAAGCAAATGCTGACTCCTCAATTATCTTCCTGGTTCTCAGGTGTAATTAGCAAAGACTGCCATTTACTAATTACCGGGATAGGTCCACATCAACAGTAAGTATCGTTTTCGAATCCAGCTCAGAGGGTATGCAACTGGACACCCCACCTGATTCTCAAGGGTCCCTTTCATAAACATTTCCCCAGTCCGTTTGATCTGCCCATTACACCATTAACCAGCATATCAAGCGATAGGTCTCTCTTCTAAGCGTAGAACCCTGTTTATAATAAATTGCCTTCGAAAACTAAAAATGTCTGTCCTGTTATTTCTTTAATTAAAAACAATCAAAAGGGGGTGTGGCTAGCTGCCCAGCTAACAAGACATACTTTCAGTGAGTTCCCTACTAGGCATTTTAATTTTGCTTAAATTTAAAGTTTTTCGGTCCAACTAAAAGATCTAAAATCAACAGACGGTATCCTGAACATCGGAGGGCCATATAGATAGATTTGTGGCAGCATGGGGCAAAAAATGGTAGAGCAAAAGGCCAACTTCTTTGCCCTGCATGGCGGAGCGGCTAAACTGCTGCCTATAGATACAGGCCTAGACACAGCGACTACGAACACTGATGTAACCTCCCCAGCGATGTTGGCCATCACAAAAACAGTCCAACGTACGGATAAGAAAATGGACTCTTACAATGATCGGAACAGTGGCTGTGAAACAGAAAATAGACGGGCTGGTAAATACGACCCAAACAGCCAAAAAAGACTTTGCAACTGGCAGCGGCGACTTGCGTCAAAGAGCAGGCCTTACTGCAAGCTCGATTAGAGCACTTAGAGAATGTAACCAGATCGGCAAATGTCCATATATTAGGCCTGCCAGAAGAAATAGAGGGGGCGGACCTGTTGACATATCTGGAGTCCTGGTTTCTGGAGACATATGGGGACGACCTACGGGTCCAGCCTCTTCGTGCTTACCACGTCAATGTTCGGAGGGCCGGCAGCCAATCTGACAGGGCAAGAACAGTGACGGTAGTAACAGCATCGGTGGTGGTGCAAGATCGCATCCTACAAGCAGTAGGGAAGAAACGGAATGTGGAGGTACAAGGCTCAAGAGTGTTACTTTTCCCAGATCAATCATATGCCACCCATGCCAAACTTAAGAGTTTTGACGCCATCCGGCACCGGCTTAGAGACTTGGAGATCCCAAATAGTATCCTGATGCCCGCCTGACTCCAGGTAATGCTTGGCCGTAGAGCATATATTTACACAGACCCCAGAGAGGCCTCTAAATTGATAGATAAGATCGAAGCAGAGAGAGCAGCATGGAGAGAAAAAGCATCCTCCAATTCTGAGGAAGGAGAGACTTTAAATAATTTCAGGAGATTTACTCCAATAGTTCAGTTAAGTGACTGGTTAAGGAATCTACTGTCGGAACTGAATTTTTTTCTTGAACTTTAATGTTGGACTCGAGGAAAAAATCGTTTTGCATAATGGACAGTTCTGGTTTTCCTTTGTTTTTTTTATATAAGAATGCCATAATAACATTCCCCATGTTTCAGGAAATAATATGGAGTTTGTTGAACTTTTATATAGTTTGCCATAACAGTGTACAAATGTAACCCTGTACAGCAGTACATAATATAGGTGAATGTACAGTTACGTAGGATCTTACCATAACAGTAGATCTTCGAGAACAGCTCTAGCAGCAGGTTACACCATAAGGACTAAAGCCAGCAGGCAACAGGACCCCACGGAAAACTTCTAGGTAGCTATACTTAGCAGGGGACCGCCCATGCCATTGGCCCTACCCAGGACGTCAGATACATCATAAAAGGGGCGGTCCCCCGGCATACCTCGGTTCTCCCGCTGGAGACTCCCAGCGTAACGATGTGATTCAGACGGGGAGAACGAGGATCCGTTTCCAGAGGAAGACTAACAATTCTGATGCGCCTGAGATGCAATGAAGTAAAGCCAAACCTCCTGAGGGGAAGGTGGAAGGGGAAACTACCTGCTGCAAGAGCTGTTCTTGAAGATCTGCTGTTAAAGTAAGTTCCTACATGACTGTACTATCTTACTTCGAGATACAGCTCTTGCAGCAGGTTACGCCATAAGAACAGGTTACTCACTTGTAACAGTAGTTCTAGGAGTGGTATATGTTGTTCATCCACACTTCTTGGCATGTCCCTTTCCCCTTTAAATCTTGCCGGAAGTCTTCAAGCTGGCTCCTCCCATCCACCCGGGTGGTAAATACCTCGGCTCCGCCCCATGACGCCAGATCTTAGCCCGCTGGAAACAAGGTTGTGCACCTGAAGCCGGGGAGGTGAGGTGGGTGTGTGTGGATGAACAACATATACCACTCCTATAACTACTGTTACAGGTGAGTAACCTGTTCTTCTAGGAGCGTGGAAATGTTGTACATCCACACTTCTTGGCAGACTCCAAGCAGTTCTCTGGGAGGAGGGAGGCAAGGTGCACAGCCCCTACTTAGGGAACAGAGATTAGAGAACTGAGGCCCCAAAACCAGCATCCCGGCGTGACTCAAGGTCAATGTGGTAGCGGGTAATGAAGGCGTTTGCTGACTTCCGGGTAGTAGCCTGAAAGATTTCCTGGATAGGGATGTCCCTGGAAGCAGCCACCGATGCAGCAATATGACAGGTACAATGAGCTCTTATCCCTCTGGGAGGCTCCTTGCCCGCCAACTCATAACATAGACCTATGTATGATGTAATCCACCTTGCAATAGTCCATTTGGCTGCAGGTCTGCCAGAAGCAGCTTCAGCGTAGGTGACAAACAGCTGGCGAACCTCTCTACAAATTTCCGCTGTTCTCTCCTTACAATAGGCGAGAGCACATCTCAGGTCCAACGTATGGAGCCTGTACTCGGCGTCCAAGGTGTAGTTAGGGTAGTATACCGGCAGAGTCAAAACCTGGTTAAGGTGGAACTCTGACACCACCTTCGGAAGGAATTTCGGTTGGGGGCACAGGACAACTTTGTCCCTGTGAAAGACCAGATAAGGAGAGTCCACCGAAAGCGCCTGGAGCTCCCCTGTCCTTCTGGCTGACATGATAGCCACCAGGAAGGCCATCTTCTATGACAAGTGTGAAAGCTACACTTGTGCATGGGTTGAATAAGCTTACGAGCATTCGCAGGAGGTGAGTTCACCCACGGAGGATATGTGATCCACACCTTTGAAGCGCCTGACCACTGTCTCCTGTGCAATGTCGACTGACCGTCCGTGCCGGTAAGCAGAAATGGCTGCCAGGTGCACCCTAAGGGTCGATGACTGCAGACCCCCTTTGGAGAGAGACCAAAGGTAGTCGAGAATGTCAGCCACAGAGCAAGATAAGGGGTCAGACTCTTATCCTGACACCAAATGGAAAATCTCTTCCATTTAAAGGCATAACATTTCCTGGTCGATTCTTTTCAAGAGGTCTCCACCACGGTGTAGACATCCTCGGAAAGACCCAGAGCCTGGAACTCTAGCTGCTCAGGTACCAGGCTGTGAGGTGCAAGGATTGAAGGTCCGGAAGGAATACCTTCCCCTGATTCAGAGATATCAAGTCCGGGTGTGTGCAAAGCGGCTCCGGGGTCTGCAGCTGAGGCTGAGGAGATCTGGATACCAGAACTGGCACGGCCAATCTGGGGCTACCAGGATCACCTTCACCTTGTCCCTCCTTGCCTTGAGTAACACCTTGTGGATCAAGGGAAATAGAGGGAAGGTGTAGAGGAGGCCTGGGGTTCATGGCCTCGAGAAGGCATCCCCTGCAGCAAATCCTGCTGAGGGGGGCAGGCATGGAACAGCCTCAGTTTGGTGTTTTCCCTTGAGGCAAACAGGTCCACCAATGGTTTGCCCCAATGGGAGAACAAACTGTAAGCTACCTCTGGATGGAGACACCACACGTGGGATGTCTGGCCTATGCGGTTGAGAGCATCCGCCAGCTGGTTCGAGGCTCCTGCCACATGAATGGCTAGGAGATCTGCCTCCAACCGACTTACGAGGGTCCAGATGCGGAGCGCCTCCTTGCACAGCAGACGGGAGTGCATGCTGCCCTGTTTGTTGAGGTAGTACATGGTCATGGTATTGTCTGTCTGGACTTGAACCACTTGACCCCAGAGCTGAGGAGTGAAAGCTGACAGTGCCAGTCTGAATGCTCTGAGCTCCAACAGGTTCATGTGGCATTGGGATTCCTCGGGGGCCCTGCTGTCCCCCATGTGGGCTCCCCAGCCCATGAGAGAGGCATCAGTCATAAGAACGACAGTCGGCTCAGGGCGGACAAACAGGATCCCTTCCTGCAACCGGTCTGGGGCGGTCCACCATTGGAGAGCGTCCCACATCTTCTTAGGATGGCAGAGAAAGGGGAGATACTGTTGATGGGAGACCTGAATATGAAAGATGTTAACTGGAGCACATTTGCTGCAGCCACATCCAAGAGCAGGGCCATTCTCGATGCCCTACAGGTGGCATGTCTCAGCTAGTTTCGGAACCCACTCGTGACAAAGCAATCTTAGACCTCGGACTCTCAAATGAGGACAGAGAGAGGATCTCAGATCTAGAAGTGGGTTGCCATCTGGGAACAAGTGACCATCAAACAGTGTGGTTCACGATAAACTCAGCTACAGAATCAAGCCATACAAAAGTGAGGGTACTGGACTTCAGGAGGGCTGACTTTGGCAAGATGGGAGAGTGCCTTAGAAAAGCACTAGCAACAGGCTAGGAGGAGGGGTGGAGCAACAATGGGGAAACATCAAAAGTGCCATCACAGAGGCAACAAGCCTTTGTGTCAAGCAATTGACAAATCAAAACAAAAGAAAAAGGTACTATGGTTCTCAAAAGAGGTGGTGGGGAAAGTCAGGGAGAAAAATATAGCATTCAGGAAGTATAAGGAAACACAGAAGGAGCAGGACAGAGAGCTGTACCAGTTAAGGCAGAAGGAAGCAAGGAGGGAAGTCAGAATAGCAAAGACCCAAACTCAGGAAAAGATAGCCAACTCGGTTAAGAAGGGGGATAAAACCTTTTATAGGTATATCAGGGAGCATAGAAAGAAAAAGGGAAGGATAGTGAAGCTGAATAGAATGGACGGTTGGGTGGGCAGAGAGGGACAGTGAAAAAGCAGGGATACTGAACGAATATTTCTGCTCAGTATTCACAAAAGAGGAGGAGGGGGAGGTGCCTAATCCAATTAACAGAAGCACTCTTGATGGGGGAGGTCGATCCAGTCCTTTCACAGAAGAAAGGGTTCTAAAAGAACTCCTAAAACTAAAGTCGGACAAAGCAATGGGGCCTGACAGAATTCACCCCAGAATTCTAAAAGAATTAAAAGGAGAACTAGTGAAACCACTGACTACCCTTTTTAACAAATCATGGGAGGATGGTGTGGTACCTGAGGACTGGAGGAAGGCGGATGTGATTCCCCTTCACAAAAGTGGAACCAAGACAGAGGCAGGAAACTACAGACCTGTCAGTTTGGCCTCTGTGGTAGGGAAAGTGATGGAATCACTTCTGAAGGAAAGAACTGTTGAGTACCTAGAGGCCAGTGGGGCACTGGACCCAAGGCAGCATGGGTTCACAGTGTGAAGGTCATGTCAGACGAATCTAATTGATTTCGTTGACTGGGTGACCAAAGTAGTAGACCAGGGAGGGGCTGTGGACATGGCGTACCTAGACTTTAGCAAGGCATTTGACACAGTCAAACACAAAAGATTAATAGTCAAATTAACCAGCCTGGGGGTGGGTCCAGGGTGGCAGCCTGGGTAAAACACTGACTGGACAACAGGACACAGAAGGTAACTGTAAATGGAGTGTACACTGAAGAAAGAGGGGTTACTAGTGGGGTACCGCAGGATTCAGTACTGGGTCCAGTCCTTTTTAATGTCTCTATAAGTGACATTGCAGAGGGACTGGAAGGAAAAGTATGCCTCTTTGCAGATGACAGAAAGATCTGCAACAGGGTTGATACACAAGAAGGCGTGGAAAGGATGAGAAGGGACTTGGCAAGGTTTGAGGAATGGTCAGAAGTATGGCAGCTTGGATTCAATGCAAAGAAGTGCAAAATAATGCACCTGAGGAAAAAAAAAACCTAGGGGAAGATTACACAATGGTGGGGGAGGTAGTAACAACAAAAAAAATGGAAAGGGTCCTGGGGGTAATCATAACAGATGACCTTAAGGTTAGCAAGCAATGTCAGAAGGCAGTAGGGAGGGTGGGGGTATACTGGTATGTATAGGGAGAGGCATCCCCAGCAGAAAAGAGGAAGTTGTTATTTCTCTGTACAGACAGTTGGTGAGACCCCATCTGGAGTACTGCGTCCAGTTCTGGAGACCCCATATCTGCAAGGACATAAACAGGATAGAGGCAGTCCAGAGGAGGGCAACTAAAATGGTGCAGGGTCTGCAAGAGAAGCCATATGAGGAGAGACTAAAGGAGCTTAATATGTATACCCTTGAGGAAAGGAGGGAGAGGGGGGACATGACAGAAACATTTAAGTACCTCAGTGGAATCAACAAAGTCCAAGAGGGTAGCATCTTTCAGAAAAAGAGATGTGCAAGAACAAGGGGACACAATTTAAAGATAAGGGGCAGTTCAGGGGCAATGTGAGGAAGCATTTTTTTTCACAGAGAGGGTGGTGGATGCATGGAACAGCCTTCCTGGTGAGGTTGTGGGGTCTAAAACTGTGGGAGAATTCAAGAATACATGGGACAGACATAAGGCAATTCTTGTGGGGGGTAAGAAGAAATAGGCTGTTGGTTAACTAGGATCTGCAGCTTATCCTGTAGGTAGGGAAATGGGCAGACTAGGTGAGCCAAGCAGTCCTTATCTGCCATCAAAGTCTATGTTTCTATGTTTCTGGGTTACAGTGATCAGCTGGTCGAAATGACCGTGGCATTGAGTCCACTGGGTGGCCAGCTCCAATTGGAGGGGGCGCATGTGCCATCTGACCCAATGGACCACTGAAGTGTACATCGCCATGTAACCCAGAAGGCACAGAAAGTCCCGGGCAGGGCGCAAGTGCCCAACCAGAAATGATCGGGCAAAGGAGGAGAGAACCTCCGCCCTGTCTGCCGGGAGCCAAGCTCTGGCTTGACAAGAGTCGAGCTCTGCCTCGATGAAGCCCATCACCTGAGAGGGCACAAGTTCCAACTCGGCCTCGTTGATCAGGAGGCCTAGTTGGGAGCAGGTTCAGAGAGCCAGATACCTGGACCTCTCCACCTCCTGAAGGAAGGAACCTGCCAAGAGCCAGTCGTCGAGGTAATGGTAAATATGGACTCCTCAACGCCGAAGGTGGGCTGCCACCACTGCAATGCACTTGGTGCAGACCCGTGGGGCCAATGACAGACCGAACGGCATGGCTCGGAACTCGTACAGAGTCCCTTCGACCCTGAAGCAGAGGAACTGCTGACGGGATGGACGGATTGGGATGTGAAAGAATGCGTCCTGTAGATCCAGTGAACAGAAAGTACAGTTTCGTAGGAACTTGCCGTAACAGCAGATCTTCGAGAGAGATTTCTTCAGTAGGTCATCACATATAGGACTGGTGCCACTTGGCATCGGGTTGCACAGCAGACTCTTCTAGAAATACCTGACGGGGACCGCCCACCTGATGTCACGTGAATGACACCAGTGTGACTGTATATAGTGAGCGGTCCCCACGCCCGCCCTCCAGTTCTCCCGCCGGAGCCAGGAAGAGGCCATACAGCAGAAGCAAACAGGAATTGGAGTCCCTGTACAACCTAAAATGAGGGGTAGGAGGGAGGGAAAATTATGACCTACTGAAGGAACCTCTCTCTCTCTCTCTCGAAGATCTACTGTTACGGTAAGTTCCTACGTAACTGTCCTATCTTACTTCGAGAGGGTTCCTTCAGTAGGTCATCACATATAGGACAGAGTCCCAAGCAGTCCCTCTAGAGAAAGAGGACAGAAAACTAGGGAGGAGGAAGCCAACTCCAACAGAACAACTGGATTCCAGCATGGACCCAGCCTAGGACAAAATGCTCTGCAGTATGGCTAATCCAAAGCCGGCCCTCCGCCTAGAAGCAATGTCCAGACTGTAATGTTTGGTAAAGGTGTAGCCAGAACTCCAAGTAGCGGCAGCACAGATGTCCACTGCGGAAACGTTCCTAAGGAAGGCCACAGAAGCAGCCATGCCAATAGTAGAATGACCTCTTATGGAACCCGGAAAAGGCTTATCGTACTTCTGGTAACAGTACCGGATGCAGTTGCCCAACCATTTGGAAAGGCCCTGCTTAGAAACCGGTTTGCCCCTCGACCTGAGGGCAAAGGATACGAACAACTGATCACAAGAGCGGAGCTCTTTAGTCCGGTGAGTATAGCACCGGAGAATCCGATGAACATCCATCATCTGAAGGAGTGCCTCACCCTTGTTAGAAGGGGACGGGTAGTAAACCGGAAGCTCTACTGATTGGTTCAGTGTGGATTCGGATACCACCTTGGGAAGGAACCTCGGATGCGTCCAACGGACCGCCTCAAATAGGGCTCCTTGCAGACTAGAGCATGAAGCTCTGAAATCCTTCGGGCGGAGGTGATCACCACCAGAAAAAGCGTCTTCCATGAAAGGAAGCGCAGATTACAGCTCATGGCCGGTTCGAAAGGAGGCAGGGTGAGCTTTTCCAGAACGAAGTTCAAGTCCCAAGGTGGAGTTGGGCTGTGGATGGGGGGTTTCAGATGGAGGATGCCTTTCAGAAAGGTCTTTGAGACCTCCAACTGAGCAATGGGTTTACCATCCACTAGCTCGTGGAACACGGAAATGGCAGAGATATGGACCTTCAAAGAAGAATAGGACAGACCGGAGTCTGATAAATGAAGGAGGTATTCCATGACTTGAGGGGCTGGACAGGAAAAAGGGTCCCAACCCTGTGCGGAAGCCCAGATCGAAAACAGCTTCCACTTCATGGCATAAGTGAAATGGGTTGACGGTTTCCTGGCCTCGACGAGGACCTGAGCCACTCTAGAGGAGACCCCAAGGCGAGAAACTGCTATGTCTGAAGGAGCCACTCTTGAAGATGCAAGGTCCTGAGCCCCGGATGAACCAGCCTGCCCTGATCCTGAGTCAGGAGGTCATGAGTCAGTGGAAGTGGAACCGGCGGCTCCCTGGAGAGCTGCTGCAGCAGCGGGTACCAAATTTGTCTCGGCCAGAGAAGAGCAATAAAAATCATTCTTGCTCCCTCTACTTGAAGTTTAAGGAGAACTCTCTGTAGAATGGGAAAAGGAGGGAAAGCATACAAAAATGTCCCTGTCCATGATAGAGATAACGCATCACTCCAGAAAGCACCACGCTCTGGAATGAGCGAGCAAAACTTGGGAAGTTTTACGTTGGATTGGGAGGTGAAGAAGTCGCTTTCCGGACGCCCCCACTTCCGGAAGATGGAGTCCACCACTTCCTTATGCAATTCCCACTCGTGGGCGAGGGTTCGAGTTCTGCTGAGACTGTCCGCCAGGACATTTAGAATGCTCGGAACGTGCACGCCGACCAGGACCAGAAGGTGCTGGACTGCCCAGTTCCACACCCGAGTCACCTCCCTGCACAGAGGGTAGGATCGGGTTCCTCCTTGTTTGTTAATGTACCAAACTACCGACATGTTGTCCATCTGGATCATCAGTGTTCCCTTGGGTAGCAGGGTCTGAAAAGCCTGTAAGGCAAATAGTACTGCCCTGAGTTCCAGAACATTGTTATGGAGAGAAGTCTCCGGGCCTATCCAAACGCCTCGAGTTTTTTTTTTTTAATTCAAGTTTATTGAATATTTTGGCACAGGTGTACAGTAATTAAAAATCATTTTCACCACTTTTAACTTTAAAAGTACATACATTTTACATCAGAGATATCTTAGTACATAGTCGTATTTCATCAGCTAAGACTTTTTCCACTCTAATAAATTATTTTTATTTTACAGAGAGAAGCTTGTTAAATTGTAATTCCCTAATAATCTTTAATAAGGCTCTCATATCTCCATGTCCCTTCCTTGGCCTCCTCCACCCTAGTCAACTCCCCCTGTCTCCGGCTTCAACCATCCATGGATTCCATCACCTCACAAAACTCTGCGTCCTCAGGTTTATTCTATAGGTGATTTACTCCATGTCCTTAATCTCACCTATAATGGACACCCAGTCCTGGTAAGCCGGTGGACATGGTGAAAGCCATCTTCTGGTTAGGGCTTTATGAGACGCTGTGAGAAGAACATTCCACAGGTAGGTCTTGTCCGCTTCCCTAATTTCGACTGGTTTCATTCCCAGTATCAAGTTTCTGGGGCCTAGGATGGACTCTGTAGAAAATACCTGCTTTGTCTTCTGCTTAATTTCTGCCCAGTAGTTTATGAGAATCGGGCATGACCAAAATACATGGAGATAGTCTGCTTTAACCATCCCACATCCCCTCCAGCATCCTCCCATACAGTTCTTGTCCCATTTACACTGGTCTGCTGGTGAAACAAAGAACCTCATTCTTACTTTCCACTCCAACTCCTTCCACATCGGGGAAGATGTGGTCCTAAAGGCCTGTGCAAGGGCAGCAATCCAATCCTCCTCAGCTACAGTAAGTTCTCCCCCAGCTCAAGTTCCCACCTGTTTTTAGTCTGTGCGACCCTACTCCCTCCCCATCTCTAAGGGCTCCGTAGATAGCAGACACCTGCCCTCTAACTCTTGTTGAATTCATTATTTCAACCATAGTGTTCATCAGCCCTACCGAAAGTTTGGTTTGTTTATAAAGGGTTTGCACGTTATGTATATGGGCTCTTATTTGTAAGTACCTAAAGTAATCTGCCTGTCTTAGGGAGAATTTTTCTTTGATCTGGGTAAATTCCAGAACTATATTTCCATCCAGGAACTGACTTAGAGAGTATAGTCCCACTCTTCCCCATCTTTTATAGGTAAGATCCTGTCTGGGTGGGGAGAATTCTGGATCCCAGGCGAACAATCTTAAGGGCCAAACCTCTTCGTCAAGTCTATGTTTGGTCCATAGACGTCTCAAGGACCCCAAAGTATTTTTTACTGACATCAGGGAGATATTCCCATCTCTAATCTGGGTCCCTGGTGTCAAGGCTCTCGCCCCCAAGGGCACCCCATCTGTTACGACCTCCTCGGTTACTTTCCATCGGGCTGTGTATGCTTTAGCCGACCACAGGAGGGCCCATCATAATTGGGTGGCTAAGAAATAGTCCTCCAAACTAGGGACATTCCTACCCTCATATTTTTTTATTTGTCTGCAGTATTACATTTTTGATTCTAGGTCTCCTATTGTTCCAGATAAATTTTGTAAGCATCCTTTGCCATACTTGGAATTGATTCTTATGTATTTTTATTGGAAGACATTGAAAAAGATACAAATATTTAGGGAGGATATTCATCGATACTGACTGTATCCTTGAATATAGGGGTAGGTTTAAAGCCTCCTATCTTTTAATATATTGCCTAATCTGGGCCACTATTGGTTTGAAATTAGTCGAATAGAGCATTGTTAGGTTTTTTGGAATTTGAGTGCCAAGGTATTTTATTTTCCCCCGTTCCAGTTTCTGTCCAGTAGCTGCCTTATATTAGGTGGAGGATTATAATGGATTTTCAGAACTTCTGTTTTATTTTTATTTAGCGTATATTCTGAGTATTGGCTGAATTTGTCAATTATGGACCATATTTCAGGGATGGATCTGTTCAGATTGGTTATATATAAGAGGACATCCTCTGCATATAGAGAAATTTTATGTTCTTCCTCTCCTATCTCTACTCCTTTCACCTCTCTTGCTTCCCTTATCGCCTGGGCTAGGGGTTCTATATATATATATATATATATATATATCGAAAAGGAGCAGTGACAATGGGCAACCCTGCCTGGTGCCCCTCCCCAGTTCAAACCTCTGCGAGATTCCCCCATTTACCCTCACAAAAGCCTGTGGAGAGGCATATAGAGCTTTAATCGCCTCTAAAAATAGTGATGGGAAGCCCATTCTTTTAAGCGCCAAGAACAGAAAATTCCAATAGACTTTGTCAAACGCTTTTTCTGCGTCTAGACTCATTAGGCAAGCGGGAGTATGTTTTTTATTAATGATGTCAATTATATTTATGGTCCTTCTGACACCTTCAGGGGCCTGCCTACCCTCTGTAAAGCCTGTTGGATCTGGATGGATTAAGCCTGCAAGGAAGGACTGGAGTCTTTTGGCTATTATAGCCGTGAAGATTTTATAATCTACATTAAGAAGTGAGATTGGTCTATATGAACCACAATCCTTCAAAGCTTTACCTTCTTTCGGGATCACCATTACGGTAGTGTAGTTCCTCGAGGGAGGGACTGCCTCACCCTCCAGCCAAACCTGATTATAAACTGTTCAAACGCCCTGAGTTTGATGATCCCCAAATGGGCCCCCAACCCCATATTTGAAGCATCTGTGGTGAAGGTAGCTACTGGTGCAGGGTTTCGGAACGGAAGTCCCAGGGAGAGACTGTGGGGATCCTCCCACCACTGTAAATCCCTTTGGACCGCTGAAGAGATGAAGACCGGATGATCCAGGTCGTCTAGGAGCTGATCCCACTGCACCCTTAATGATCACTGGGTGACTCTCAATGTAGCTTTGCTAGGGGAACGGTCATGATGGACGTTGCCATCAGTCCCAAAAGACGCAGGACCTCCCAGGCAGGAATGGTCCTGAGCGAGGCTACTTTGCAAGCCTGAATGATTAAGGTCTCCACTCTGTCTGGAGGAAGGAAGGCTCTGCACTGGAATGTATCCAGAACTGCCCCAATGAACAGCAGCCTCTGGGAAGGAACTAGGGATGACTTGGAGACGTTGACCGTTATTCCAAGTTGGTTGAAGAGGTCCAGTGTGAAAGACAGAGCTTCCAATAAAAGAACCCTGGACAGCGCTGAAATCAGCCAGATGTCCAGGTAAGGGAACACCGCAAAACCCCTGCAGCGTAGAAATGCCGCCACCACTGCCAGGCACTTGGTAAAGACCCAAGGTGCCAAACATAGACCAAAAGGGAGCGCCCTGAACTGGTAATGCTCCCCTTGGAAACAAAAACGCAGGAAACGGCGGTGACTTGGGAAAATAGGGATGTGCAGGTAGGCATCCTGCATATCTAGGGTGCAGAGCCAATAATTCTCCAACAGAAGAGGAAGTAGACTCTGGAGCATTAGCATGCGGAACCTCTTGTACTCTACATACTGACTGAGGTGACTCAAGACGAGAACGGGTCTAAAGTCCCCAGTCTTCTTTGGAACCAGGAAGAAATGGGAGTAAAACCCTTTTCCCCTTTGCCTGAAGGGAACTGGCTTAATTGCTTCTTTGAGCAAGAGCGCGTTGACCACCTCGCGAACGAAGAGAGCCTGGTCCCGGGAATAAGAGGACCTCCAAGGAGGAGTATCTGGAGGAATCTCCAGAAACTCTATGGTGTGTACAACAGACACTAGTTGCAGGACCCACTCGTCTGAATTGATCGTCCCCCACTCCTGCACATTGTGGGTGAACCTTCCCCCCACCTGCTCCCTGTTGTGAGACTGCAGGTGCAGTGGGACCGGAAAGTCAACAAGTGGTGGGGCATTCAGGAGGAGGTCCCCCGAACGTCGCTGGTTCTTGGGAGCGGTACCCGTGGCCTTACATTTGCCCTGGCATCTCACCTGAGCGTTTTTCCACTGCCTCCTGGTCCCTTTCCAAAAGGGTGGCTGCTGTTGCTGAGTGCCCGATTGGTACATGGACCTAACAGATTTAAGAGCCACACCTTTGTCCTGTAAATCCATTATAATGTCCTTGGTATCTCCTCCAAAAAGTACTGAGCCCCTGAAGGGGGCGTCCTGAATCGCCGACTGGACTTCGTTGGTGGTCCAGAGATGAAGCCAGGAATGCTGACTAAGACAGCGACAGTTGCGAAGAAACGGTACCGAGATCGACGGAGTCGTAAGTAGCTCGAAGAGCATGCCTACAGGAGATCTTGGCAAGGCGGAGGTCCTTGGCAAGTTCCTCCTTAAGGGGCGATGGGTCCATAGACTGAACCCTCGCCTCCAGCCTGGCCATGGTCTGTTTTTGGTGAGATACCATGTGGGCCACGTAAATAAGGGATCTGAGGGCGCACGTGGCCGATGAGTAGACTTTCTTCCCGAACTGGTCCATCAGCCTCAACTCCTTGTCTGGAGGAGTTGTGCTCATGTTCTTGGGAGCTGTGGAGCAGTCATGAGCAGCCGAGATGACAATAGAGTCCGCCTTAGGATAAGCCTTTAAAAAAGGTGCGTCCTTAGGCACCCGGTACAGCCTGTCCGCCCTCTTTGGGACAGCCAGGATCGAATGAGGTATCTGCCAGACGGTGGTGGTGAGGTCTTGGTGAGGACCCATCCATGGGGGGACCGGAATAGACAGCAAAGACTCTAAATCCAGATGCTCCGTGAGTATTTGCCGCATAGGATCCTGGTCCTCCGACTCCCAGTCGAAATGATCTCTTAAGGTCCTCAAGAGGTCCGAAAAGGAAGGATCCTCCAGAGGGAATTTTGGAGAGATTCTTCCTTTCGTACCCTTGGGATCCTCCACAGGTTCCTCCTTCTCGGAGTCCTCCCTCCCATCAGAACTGTCTTCCACCTCCTCAACAGGACGATGATGGAAATCCCACAAGAAAACGTCCTGCTGAGTCTTCCCCGAGATGTGGAAGGTTGAGACGGAACTGCCCGGGGAAGGGGGATCTAGGAAGCTGCGGGAGTCTGGCTTCTAGATCGGTAACCAGCTCTGACCTGGCCCCCTGCCACCAAGACTGAATTAAGGTCTTGAAATCCGGGACCACCAGAGGAGGGCAGCAGGGGCCAGTTGAGGCTGGAGGAGAGGACGAGGACGAAGAGGAGAGGCGACCGGAGGGGGATAAAACCCCTGGAAACCCTTATAAGGGGAATATGGGTTGTATCCATGAAACTGCCCAAACTGGCTCCAATCAGGAGTGGCCCCCGGTAGGATTCCAGGATACCCAAAGGGGTAATGGGGGACAGTTCGGAGCCTACAGTAGATTCCAGATGACGGATCAGACATCGGGGAAACCCACGTCGGACCCGCCGTAGTAAATATGGGCCGAGGGTCCGGCGTCTGGACAGTCCACCTTGAAGGGACCGACACCGGCACGATCCAATCCAGCGCTGGAAGAGGATCCGGCATCAGAGGGGCCAGTGTCAGAACCGGATGAGGGAGCTCTGGTGTAAGGGTCAGGTCCGGCGTCAGAGCCAGTGTCGACTGGGACCGGCTGAGGAACTGTCGTCGGGATCACTGGCATCTGGGGAGGTGCCGGTGTCCGGCCGGAAGGCGGAGGGGCCTCCACAGGAAGGCCAGATGGCCGTAAAGGAGCCTCCTGATCCAGGACCCCTGAGGGGGAGTGCGGAGAAGTACCCACAGTGTTGAGAGGCTTGATGGGTTCTCCGAGACTATCGCCGGACGCATCCGGAGAGGAGTGCGAGGACGCGGGCGTAGTAGAAGGAGGGAGAGGGCATTCTCCCTTTGGTCTCTCCGGACGTCGGGTGAGGTGCCATTAGGCCCCAATGGGGGAATCATGCCCGTGCGGTCATCAGAGACAGCCGACTTAGCAGGCAGGGCCGCACGGTCAGCGGATGAACCCCTGGCCGACTTATCGACTTTGGTCGGGTGACTGCTCCCAGCTGGGGGAGCCAATTTAGCGACCACCACGCAGTCCCTAGAGGAGCCGGGGATGACTTACTGGCTGGAGCGGCGCGATCGCCAGAGGAGCTGGCGGCCAACCTACCTGCTGAAGTCTTGTCCGACTTACTATGAGTCTTCGCGTAAATGGACAGCCTGGTGTGTCGAAATCACTGAAGCGAGCCCGCTCCTAGTCTTCTCCATGTGCTTTTTTGAAGGGGAAGATTTTTCGGATGAATTCCTAAGGCGCTCCATCTTTTTCTCCAGGGAGGCCAGACAAGATTTGAGAAGGTGGGCCTCCAATGCTTGCTGTCTCCATTTTTTAGTGGCCTGGTTGAAAGACTGGATATCACGGCAGGAGGAGATAGGATGGTTTGGGCCTAAGCAGAGAACGCACTTCTGATGACCGTCTTTGTGCGGGATCTGCGTGCCACAAGCTGAGCACTTTTTCTTCCGAGAAGACATCAGAAACTTAGATAAATTTGAGGAGAATTGTGAGGGAAAACACCTGACGCAAAAAAACTTTCTCGACAATCGCTACTGGAAGTCTGCGCTGCGACTGACACGAGGTGACGGCGGGAAAGAACTGGAGGGCGGGCGTGGGGACCACTCACTATATACAGTCACGCTGATGTCAGTCACGTGACATTGGGTGGGTGGTCCCCTGTCAGGTACTGCTAGAAAAGTCTGCCGTGTGGCCCGACGCCATGTGGCGCCAGTCCTATATGTGATGACCTACTGAAGGAACCCTCTCGAAGTAAGATCCACATGTTTCGCTCCAAGGATGGTATGATCTGGTTCAGAGTTACCATCCGGAAGGTGCGGGACCTGAGATATTGATTCAGATTGTGGAGTTCTAGGATGGGGCACCAGGCAGTACCTGGACATGAAGCCTGGGTCTGCAGGAGGATCCAGCACTGGAGCTACTGCCTTCTTGCGGAGGAGCTGAGCTGCGTCATCTCGAAGAGACGACTGAGTGCAAGCTGAGATCCTTTCCTCCCGAGGGGCGCGGGCTCAGCTGGGAGGGTACTGCTCAAACTCTAAGGGCAGTCCCTGACCGACCACTTCGAGAACTCACCTGTCCGAGGTGATATCGGACCAGGTGGAAAGAAAATGGTGGAGCCGGCCCCTCCATGGGAGGACCCAGAACTGGCGTGACGGGTGTAGGGATCGCAACCCCCCAACTGATCATTGAGCAGGCTTAGAGGAGGAGAAGGAGGAGGCTCCTGGACCTGCGCCTCGGCCTCCTTTACAGGACTGTTGAGGACCCTGCTTGGGCCGTGGGCGCCAAGCTTGAGCCTGCTGCTGTTGCTGCTGACCTCCTTGATAGGAGGGCTGTCTGACTGCAGGGGAAGAGTGCCAAAATGGCTTCTTCTTTCTCTTCTGCTGGTTCTTGCCCGAAGAACCTTTCGCAGAAGTGGCATCCAAGGTGGCATTGGACTGCTTCATGCGCTGAAGGTGACTGGACACTCCTGGACTGAACAAGTCGGTGCCTAGGAAGGGCACGTCAGCTAACTTATGCTGAGTATTCGCCAAGAAGGAGGAAAGCCTCAGTCAAGCCCTGTGCCAAGTGGCCACTGTGGCTGCTAAAGAGCAGGCACAGGAATCACATATGTCCAGGGCCGTCTGGAGCTGCTGTTTTGCAGCAGCACAGCCCTGATCATGGACCTGCTTGACCGTGGTCTGCATGTCAGCAGAAAGGTGAGGGAGGACCTAGTCTAATGACCCCAGAAGGGCATGAGAGAAGTGTGCCATGATAACAGCCGAGCTGGCCTGACGAAGACCTAAGGAAGAGGCCACACAGACCTTACGGGCAGAGTGGTCCATATTCTTGGACTCCTTGTCAGGGGGTCGGTCAGTGTCGGCCGAGCTTCCAGTATGCCTGAACACTGGAGCGGTCACCAGGCTCTTGGTTGAAGGGTGTTCTGTGAACCCCACCAGGGATTACATGGGCACCGCGTACTTGTGGGCAGACGGTGCTGGACAGGAAGCCGGATGCTGCCAAAGCTCAAGGGCTAGGCCAACAATGGCTTCGGCCACTGGAAAGGCCTCCGTCGGGGTATCCCCTCTTTTGAGGATATCTGTAATGGGGTACTCTGCT
Source organism: Neoceratodus forsteri (assembly GCA_016271365.2). NCBI lineage: Eukaryota > Metazoa > Chordata > Ceratodontiformes > Ceratodontidae > Neoceratodus > Neoceratodus forsteri. The sequence continues at coordinate 456,521,643 of CM028132.1, forward strand.
TTTTTCTGGATGGACTCCAGGAGCATTCCGGTGAATTTGGAGATCAGCCGGAGAATGCCCTGAAAGGAGGAAGGGCCTTCCTCCAATCCTGCCACAGATGACTCATCATCCCTGGGATGGGAGTGTAATCTGGTGATGTCAGAGTCCGAAGAATCAGGATATAATGGCCTCCGGCCTAGGTCTCCCTCAATACGCCGAGGGCAATCGGGGGTGACCGTTATCGACAGACGTTGGGGAAGCCCGGTGTCTACTCAGTCCTCTTTTGAGGGAGCCACTCCCTGAGGCTGCTTAGGGCTTAGGTGGTGGTTCCACCAGAACTGGTGGAGAGACCGAGGCAAGCCAAACTGGGATGCAGGCTGGAGGGGTCGGCATTGGCCTAGGAGGCGGGAACCAAGTGATGGCCGGGGTAGACGGCAGAGCCGGCTTCTGCCCGGACAAAACCAGCTGTTGCCACATGAGGTCTTCATAGCGTCGACAGTTTCCATCAAATCCTCTCCTCATCTGAGGATGAAGACCTGTGGTGCCTCTTTTTTGAATTTTGTGTTTCCTCGGCCGATGGGTTGAGGGAGTTCTGGACCGTGACCGAGATCGGGAGGTCCAAGCCGGTCAGTCGGGGTCGGTGAAAACCAAGGGTCCGGAACCAGGTCCTGAATGGGGACATCAGCAGGCTGCATCTCCTCATCAGGAAAGACAAGGACTGGAGTCTCTTCCAAAGAGTCATCGACCGGGGTCGGCGACAAGAGGGTCAATTGGGTCGACAGTAATCTCTGCCACATCGGCCACTTCCTCGGTCCCCTGGCCAGATGGAAGATGTGTGAAGCCAGCAGCCAAGGTTGTGATCTCCACCAAAGTCGAAACTGCATGTTCCTGGGAATCAGACATTTCTCTGTCCCAAGAACGTCTTCACTTGGACGAAGAACCAGGGTCCTTATCCCTCTTCTGAGGGCGGGAGGAGTGCAAGTCCGAGGGCACATCATCCCAGGTGGGGAGAGACTGGCACAACTCCCTGAAGGAGCCTGAAAAGGTGGAATCAAGGTTAAGTGGAATAAAAAAGCTTTGATTGGTCGAAGCTTGAGCTGCTTCCTCCTCAAATGCCTTCATTTGTTCCAGCTGCTCGGCAAATCCCGGAGCCGCCTCCTGCGATTTCACAAGCAGGTTCCTTTTCTCTGGTCTCCCCAGCTTTAAGCACGCCAAGTGGTCGTCCAGGATGTTGGGGTGGAAGGCCAGGCAAAAAGTGCACGACAAGGGGTCATCTCCGACACCTAGGCACTAAACGCACGTTAGGTGGGGATTGGTGCGCAACATTTTTTGGCAGCAGGGGCACCGGCAAAATCCGGGGAAAGATTCTTCCTCCATGTCCGATGCAGTACAATTGGAACTGCCAACTCAAACGAGTTTTAAAGTAAGTTTCAGCAAAAAATGACGTTTTGAATCCAGGGCCTATGAATTGTTGCAAGAGCATAAGGGAACCTGTATCTTCCAGCGGAAAGGAAGATCTGGCGTCATGGGGTTTAGCCAAGGTATTTACCACCTGGGAGGGTGGGAGGGACCAGCTTGAAGACTTCCGGCAAGATTTAAAGCGGAAAAGCACACGCCAAGAAGTGTGGATGAACAATATATCCACGCTCCTAGAAGGACTGATTCCCAAGCAGTAAAGGTGTAATGCTAACCCAGTCAGGAGGAGGATAGGAGAGATCAACGGGAAAGGGACCTCTCAGGACAAAAGTCCCTGAAGGACAGCCGGGCCAAAGCCCGCTCTACGCCTGGAGGTGATGTTGAAACTGTAGTGTCTAACAAAAGTGTGCACTGAACTCCAAGTGGCAGCCGCGTAGATGGCAGATGTCACCACATTCTTCAAGGCAGCGAAGGAGGTACCCCTCCCCCCGTAGAATGACCCTCCACTGGTCCCGGTAAGAGCTTATTGCGTTTCTGATAACAGAAAACAATACAGTTAACAAGTCACCTGAAGAGAGTTTGTTTCGATATGGGTGCACCCATCATTCTTTGAGCGAAGGATGAAAACAGTTGGTCGGACTGTCTGTGTGAACGGGTTCTGGCAAAGTAAAACCTCAAAATCCTGTGCACATCTAGAGTGTGCAATAGGGCTTCCCGCTGTTCGAATGATTGGGGAAGTACACCGGAAGGTCGATGTCCTGGTTTAAGGTTAAGGCTGAGACCACTCTGGGAAGGAAATGGAAATTGCGTACCTACCGTAATTCTTGATCTCCTTGGACAAAGTCTCCACCACTCATTCACACTGATGGGATCTACGCTGGAGGTGCTAGGACCTAGCGGGAGCAAACTTTTTGCAAGAGGGCCGGCACCAGAGATGGAGCCGCGAGGAGCGGTGCCGCGAGCCTCAGCTGATGCAGCAATGACTATCTCGGCATCGACCCTCCAACTGCCTCAGTTCCTTTTTTCCCCGCCATTGAGTGCGCTTCAGTGATGACATCGCTTGCCCACCGGGAGTTAAAATTCAAACTAGCAGCAATACTTTTCAGTTTATTATTTTGTAGTATATGTCGAATAAGTACTGATTAATATAAACTTTTTCTTATTCAAGAAAGAAGTCAGCCTACATTGACGGAGTCGACCATGAGCGGGTCAGGTGACAGTAGGGAGACTTCGTATGAAAGCTGTTCAGTCAGCCAGGCTGGGTCCGGTCCACCGCCCTCTCCAGAGGAGGGTCTGACAATGGATGGTCTCCACGGAAGCATAAAAAGCTGATGCATTCTCTGCACCGTTTGTATGACTCTTCCTCGGCCTACAGGTCAAGAAAGAAAGGCATCACTTCGAGGTTGCCCTCTGGTTAATCTCGCTTCGACGGTCGGTTATTGGGGTCAGTTGCCGGTCTCCTGCTTCGGAGTCACCGGTTTCTGTTTCTGGTCACCAACCTCTTCGACATCAGAGCTGTTCCCCACTTTCTGCTAGGGCTTCAGATGAGCAGTTTCATCAGTGGGCCGCTCTTATGGAGCAATGGGCTTGGAGGTTGGTCCAGCTGCGTGGCCCAGTCACTCCAGGGCCTTCGGGCCATTCGGGGGATCGGGTAGGGTGGTCGGGCCTTCCTAGTCACGCGGCACCTTCTTCGGTGCCGTCGACTCCGTGTTCAGGTATTTTTTCCCCCCTCACATGGCTGCTGCTCGGGGGGCCACACCAATGCCTTTATCTCCTGGTCTATGGTTTATGTCCAGGAAGATCTTAGGATGGGTCCTTAAGGACACCCTGTACTTATTTATTTAGTTTTTGTTGACTGGGTAAGTGCACTTGACAAATCCTGCCTATTTTCAGGCACGACCCGGGGGGAGGGGGATACAGATGAATGCCAACTAACCTTGAACCAGATTAAGCTGTTGGTGGTATTTTATTTTTTTTTTTTTAAGTGAATGAGGGAAATTTGGCCAGGACACAGGGGAAATTCCCCTACTTTTTTCGATAAATGCCATGGGACCTATAACATCCACCTGAACTACGACCAATTCAGGCAGATGGGACCTCGGTTTAACGTCTCATCCGAAAGATGGCACCTCAGAAGTGCAGCACCCCTCTCATGCTACACTACAGTGTCAGTACTGGGATATTAAGCCAAGTGCCAGATGTGGGAACTGAAATCACAGCCCTCTCTGATCTCCCAGCCTCAGAGGCGAGTGTGCTACCTACTGAGCCACTGACATTGCTTATGGAAAATCAAGTAAGGCTCTTTGCACAAGAGCGCCTGGAGTTCAGAAATTCTCCTTGCTATGGTAACAGCAACTAAAAATAACGCCTTCCATGATAGGAGGTGAAGCTCGCAATCCACGGCTAGTTCAAAAGGAGGCAATGTAAGCTGCTCTAAAATAAAAAGAAGATCCCAAGAAGGAATATGATCCTTTATAGGGGGTCTCAGATCTAAGACAATGCGCAGAAAGGCACGGGAAGCCTCTAATTGGGCTGATGAACACTGACCAACCAGTGTGTGGTATGCCGAAATGGCACAGAGGTGTACCTTCAGAGAGGAATACACCAATCCCGACTGAAAAAGGGATAGGAGGTAGTCCAAAATAGACTTCTCAGGGCATTGAAGTGGATCGAGGTTGCAAGCCTGAGTGCAGAGACAAAACCGCTGCCATTTCAGAGCGTATGTGGCACGAGTAGATAGTTTCTTAGCTGCCACCAGGATATTGGGAAACCCTTGTGAGATCCCGTACCTAAGAATGGCTACGTCTTTAGGAGTCAGGCGTGCAGGTTCAGGGATTTGAGGTTTGGATGGATCAGGGAGTTGGTCTCCTGGGACAGCAAATATGAGCCGACTGGTAAGGGTAAGGGAGGCTCCAGAGTTAGCTGGTGAAGCAGTGGAAACTAAATCTGCCTGGGCCAAAAGGCTCTACCAAGATCATTGATGCTCTTTCTGATCAGAGCTTGAGAAGAACCCTCTGGAACAAAGGAAAGGGCAGGAAAGCATAGAGGAACCTTCCCATCCAAGAGAGGGACAACGCGTCTTGCCAGAAAACACCAGGCCCTGGATCTAGCAAGCAGAAATTGGGCAGTTTTGCATTATATGGGACGCGAATAAGTCTACATCTGGTGTCCCCCAGCATAGGAACAGGTCCTTGATGACCTCTTGTAGCAATTCTTATTCGTGAGCTCTGGCCTTTGACTGGCTCAGTGGATCCGCAACAGTGTTGTCCACACCTGGAACATGCACTGTGGTGTAGTACCCAGTCCCACACCCGCTTTGCCTCTCTGCAAAGGGGTAGAAGTGAGTGCCTCCTTGTTTTTTGATGTAATACACAACCGAGGTGTTGTTTGTTTGGACTAACACGTGACCCAGTGGTATTTCTGACTGTAAGGTGTACAGGACCACCCTCATCTCCAGAACGCTGATGTGGACGTGAGTGTCCAGGGGCGACCAGATTCCCTGGGTGCTGGTTCCTTCCAGGTGGGCTCCCCAATCGGACTCCAAAGCGTCGGTGGTGAGAGTCAGGGATGGGGTAGGCGCCACGAAGGGGATTCCCACGGAAAGATGGTCCAGGAAAAGCCACCACTGTAGGTCCTGAATGACTGGCCATGTGATCCTGCCTCTGGTCCCACTGGACTCTCAGCGTACACTGAGTAACTCTCATGTGGAGGGGAGGGAGGGAGACCGTGGCGATGGCAGCCGCCATATGTCCGAGCAGACACAGTATGGTCTGAGTGGGAACCAGATTTCGTGCCGTTATAGTCCTTATTAATGACCTGATGCGTTCTGCCCTGTCTTCAGGCAGGAAGACTCTCCCTTGATGGGTGTCCAGAACCGTGCCAATGAACTGTAGTCTCTGTGAGGGAATGAGAGATGACTTCTCCCTTCCCTAGAGACTGGAATAGTGAGCAGGTGTCATGAATGGCCTTCTCCAGCACTTCTGGGGAGGAGGCCATCAGGAGCCAGTCATCCAGATAAGGGAAGACATAATGGCCTTCTCTCCTGAGCGCCGCTGCTATGAGTGCCATGCACTTGGAAGGACACATGGTGCCAAGGACAGGCCCGAAGGGGAGTGCTCGGAACTGGTAATGGTGTCCCAAAAACTCGAAGCGCAGGAATTTCCTGTGCGACCGGGTGTTGGGAAGATGAAGATATGCGTCCTGCATGTCCAGAGATGCTAGCCATGCGCCCTGCTTGAGCATGGGGATAAGACCCGGAAGGGTGACCATGTGAAAGCGCTTGTACATCACAAAGATGTTTAGGTTGCTGAGGCCTAGGATCGGGGCATAATTCCCTGGTTTCTTTGGGACCAGAAAGAAGTGGGAATAATATCCTCCCTTCTCTCTGGCTCCTCGGTACGACCTCAATGGCATCCTTGGTGAGGAGTGCCAAGATCTCCTGCTGGATGAGTGAGGCATGCTGTCCCGAGCAACGGGAATGCAGAGGAGGTCTTGCGGTGGGTGGTCAAGGAGCTCTATAGAGTGTCCTCGATTGATAAGCTGGAGAACCCACTGGTCAGAGGTGATCATCTGCCACCCAGACAGTGGTAAGCGACTTGACCCCCGACCTTCTCTTCCCTTTGATCCAGAGGGGGGCAGGGGCTGGGAAGGAGTCATGCTGTGGTGGTGGTGGCTCCGGTAGGTTGGGTAGATTTCGTGTTTCTCTGGCCCTGACCTCCAGAGAATCTTTGCTGGTTCTTATGGTTGAAATTGCCCCTGTTTCTGTTGGCCTGACCGAGGTTGTTGCTTACTCTGTCAGCCACAAAAATGGTTCTGTGATCTGCAAAAGGAACCAGGCCTGGACTTATACATGGCCTGAACCATTCTAACCGCCTTCCCGGCATCTTGAAGTCTGGTGATGACCCTTCCGGAGTCTTCACCAAACAACACCGATCCATTGTAGGGGATGTCCATGATTCCTTTCTGGACAACTGTAGTAAATCCAGAGACCTTCAACCATGAGTGTCTCCAGAGGCAAATGCCTGTCGAGGCACCTCTCGCTGCAGAGTCTGCCAAGCCTGGAGGACTTAGGTCCCAACATCAGAGCCTGTGCAAAGGAGGTTTAGGAGCTCTTCCTTCTTCTCACCATCTGGGAAGTCCTTCAGTATGTCTTGTCCCTGGTCCTACAGTGCATTTTGATATTGCACCATGTGCGTCAAATAGTTGTGGGACCTGAGATAGCATGTAGCAGAGGCATACATACGATGACCCAGTGAGTCAAACTGTTTGGATTACTGGTCTGGGGGCTGCGTGCTAAGGTGCTGTGGCAGCTGGGAGTGGTCGTGCAAAGTCGTGATGACTACCGAGTCAGCCACAGGTTGCTAAGATAAGTAAGTAGCCTCCAGAAGGGCCCTGTAAAGCCTGTCAGCCTTCTTGGGGACTGCTGGAGTTGAATGAGGATGCTTCCACACAGCCTTGGTAGTGTCCTGGAAAGTGTCCACCAGGGGTGGAACCACCACAGGCTTGGGGTCTTTTTGCCTCAAATAGCGTGCCAGGCGTTACCATTCTGGGTCTAGCCCTTCTGTCTCCCATCCCATGTTCTCCAGAATGTGGCGCATAATATCAGAGAATGATGGGTCATCCAGTGGTGACCTGGGGAGGTCGTGAGGATCTGGAGATGGAGGCTCAAAGGAAGAGAGTGACCGAGGTGTACCCGAAGAATCAGGACGTGAATTGTCACCTGACGAAGAGGGGGCTCTTCAGCAGGGCCTTTTCCTTCTGTGGTCACGGAGACGCTGAGGATGTCCTGGAGCATGGAGGTCTCTTGGGACTCAGAGACCTAGCGTACCTTGTCTTGGACCTACCCCTAGGGAGCGGTACAAGGTCCTGAGACTAGGGTGTCAGTGCCCTGGGAGGTGCCATGGGGGGTGGTGCCTCACTCGGGGGTTTTGTGGGTACCATCTCTTTTTTAATGGTATCCCACCAAAAAGAGAAGAGTTCCTTGACCTCTTGGATGTTCAGGCCGGACAAAGGGCCTGGCATCGGTGTTTGCTCAGCACTAGGGTCGGGCCCTGGTGGCTGAGGAGTCACTGGGTCTGCCATCGGGTCCTTAGGCAGGTTGACGTCTTCAATGTCTCCTGACGTCCTGGTCGTCTGTGGCGTGAGCTTCAACGTCCTCTTCCGATGTCCCCCGGCGACTGGTGTCAGAGGTGGTGGTTGTGTCGGGTCCTTGGGGGGGGGGGTTTGCGGGTGATGGGTCCAGCATCTGCTTAGCCTCCGATGTCCGCTTAAGGGACATAAGCTCTGAAGTCTTTCTCAGAGGGTGGTCCAAGCCTTTCGGAGGCTGGGAGACTGAAAGTACAGTTACATAAGAACTTACTGTAACACTAGATCTTCGAGAGAAACTCTTGCAGTAGGTATTCACATATAGGACTAAGCCGCAAGGTGTCAGGACCACACGGAAAAACTTCTTGCTAGCAGTCTCTGGTGGGGGACCGCCCCTACATCAGGTGACCGGCGTCATACGACGTCGGTATAAAGGGGCGGTCCCCACACCCGCCTTCCAGTTCTTTCCCGCCAAAGGTCAAAAGAGGCAAGACGAGAGAGAAGAGGATATTTCTCCCCATGAAAATGGAGCAAAGAAGCTTAGGGGGATGGAGGGCAGGTAGGCAATACCTACTGCAAGAGCCTCTCTTGAAGATCTACTGTTACGGCAAGTTCTTACGTAACTGTAGTATCTTACTTCGAGAGGGCTCTTGCACCAGGTATTCACATATAGGACTGAGTCCCAGCAGCCTGGAACAAAGAAAAGTACTCGGGAGGAGGATCGTCATCCGTAGCACGGTACCTCGGGCTGAACAGGTCTCATGAGAGGAGGCCTTGTAGGACAGCCAAACCGAAGCCTGCTCTATGGCAAGAGGCAATGTCCAAACTGTAGTGTTTCGTAAAGGTATGGACAGAAGTCCAAGTTACAGCTGCACAGATGTCTGCCACTGACACATTCTTCAAACAAGCCGCAGACAGTTACTCCTCTGGTGGCGTGACCTCCGACTTGACCCGGAAGGGTCTTGTTTTACTTGTAACAGAAAGTGATACAATGATCCAACCATTTTGATAGGCATTGCTTAGAAACAGCACTGCCTTCTCTTTTGTGAGCAAAAGAGACAAAAAGCTGATCAGTCTTCCTGAGACTCAGATTGGTGTAGTATCTCAGTATTCTGTGAACATCCAAAGTATGCAAGAGGTACTCCCCTTGATTGGAGTGTTGCGTAAAGAAAGCGGGTAGCTTAATGGATTGATTCAGTGTGGATTCCGCTACCACCTTAGGGAGAAACTACCACCTTAGGGAGGCAGAAGAGACAAACAGCTGATCAGACTTTGTGAGAGCCTTCGTCCTGGCGATGTAGTATCTCAGAATTCGGTTAACATCCAAAGTATGCAAGAGGTACTCCCCTTGGAGTGCTGCATAAAGAAAGCAGGAAGCTCAATGGATTGATTCAGCATAGATTCAGCCACCACCTTAGGGAGAAACTTAGGGTTGGTGCGTAGAACCACACGTTCCTTGTGAAAAATCAAGTACGGGATTTTGCACATCAAGGCCTGAAGCTCAGAAATGCGCCGAGCAGACATGATGGCCACTAGGAAGAGTGTTTTCCAAGAAAGGAACTTTAAATCAGCGGTAGCTGCCGGCTCAAAAGGAGGCAGAGTGAGCTTCTCCAGAATAAAATTGAAGTCCCAAGGAGGGGTAGAAATGTGGACGGGGGGTCTCAAATGGAGAACTCCTCTGAGGAAGGTCTTGAAGACCTCCAACTGCTCAAAAGTCCTGTCTCCAAAGGGAATATGGTAGGCTGAGATAGCGGCCATGTGGACTTTTAATGAGGAATGGCTGAGACCCAGATCTATGAGATGACGCATGTAGTCCAGGACTTTATTGGCTGAGCACAAGAAAGGCTTGAAGTCCTTTGAATTGGCCCAAATAGAAAACCATTTCCACTTCATGGCATAGGTGGACCTGGTGGAAGGCTTCTACCAAAATGTCCACTACAAGAAGAGAAACTCCAAAGCGGGCTTTAGCTACTGTATGTCTGCAGGAGCCACGCATGTAAATGAAGAGATTTGAGACCTGGATGAACCAGGGTCCCCTGATTCTGGGTCAACAATTGTTGCAACAGTGGAAGAGGAAGAGGAGGTTCCTCTGAAAACTGTTGCAGAAGAGAGAACCAAACTTGCCTGGGCCAGAAGGCAGCGATGAGAATCATTCGAGCTCCCTCTGATCTGAGTTTGTTCAGAACCCTCAGAATTAAAGGAAGGGGAGGAAAGGCATAAACTAATCTGTCCCTCCAAATGAGAGACAGAGCGTCCCACCAAAAAATGTCTCGCCCTGGAGCGAGCGAGCAGAAGGTGGGAAGCTTTGCGTTTTGGAGAGAGGCAAGAGGTCTATCTGAGGTGTTCCCCATAGTTGAAAGATGTTGTTTACAACTTCTTGATCCAACTCCCATCCGTGGGACCTGGCTGAGGACAGAGTGAGATGATCTGCCAGTGTATTTTCCACTACTGGAACGTGGACCACGGTCAAGTGAAGCTGATGTTGGGCTGCCCATTGTCAGACTCTCATCGCTTCACAGCACAGAGGGTAGGACCGTGTCCCTCCCTGCTTGTTGAGGTACCAGACAATGCACATGCTGTCGGACTGTATGCGAAGATGACCAGGGAGAATGAATGAGAGTAGAGCCTGCAGGACATAAAGGACTGCTCTCATTTTAAGCACATTTATGTGCAGATTCTGCTCAAACCTGGTCCAGCTGCCCTGAGTCCTGTGAGACCCCAGATGGGCACCCCAACCTTCTTCTGATGCGTCCGTTGTCAACGTCTGGGAGGGCAGATCGATATAGAAATGAACCCCCAGGAACAGGTTCTCCTGAACCATCCACCATTGCAAGTCCCTAATCATGGGATTGGACACTAGAACTTCCTGGTCTAGGTTGTCCCTGGTTTGGTCCCATTGAGACCGAATCGTCCAGTGAGAGATCCTCATATGGAGCCGAGCATGTGGGACTGTCGGAATGGCAGCCACCATTAGCCCGAGGAGGTGGAGGACTGACCTGGCTCTGACCCTCCTGCGACCGGACAGAAGATGGGCCTGAGTCTGCAAGGTGTCTACCCTGTAAGGAGGCAAGAAGGCTTTGTCGGTGGTCGTGTTCAGAACTGCCCCTATAAACTGGAGGTGTTGGCATGGGACCAAATGGGACTTGGCCTGATTGATGGTGATACCCAGGCTGGTAAAAACCTGCAGGGTAAGGGAAAGGGAGTGCAGGAGTTCCTCCATGGACGGGGCCGCCAGGAGCCAGCTGTCCAGGTACAGGAATACCTGTTCTCCCTTGGTACAAAGGTGGGCCACTACAACAGACAGGCATTTGGTAAACACTCAGGAGGCCGAGGAAAGACCAAATGAGAGGGCCTTGAATTGGCAGTGGACTCCCTGAAAGCAAAATTGAAGGAATCTGCAGTGGGAAGGGCATATGGGGGTATGCAGGTAGGCATCCTGCATGTCCACAGCGCATAACCACTCTCCCTGCTGAAGAAGAGGTAAAAAGCTTTGCAAAGAGAGCATTCTGAAGCGTTTGTACTCCACAAACATGTTCGGGGAGCTGAGGTCCACTATAGGTCTCATTCTCCTGTCTTCTTTGGAACTAGGAAGAAATGGGAATAGTAGCCGGTTTCCCAAAGATGGGTGGGAAATGGCTCTATTGCCGCTTTCAAAAGAAGGGAGATGATTTCCTCTAGGACCAGAGGAAGATGTTGCGGGGAGTAAGACAACTGGGGGTGGTGGTCTTCCGGGTGGTTTCTACAGAAAATATATTTAGTGTCCTGCTGATATCAACTGAAGCACCCAAGCGTCTGAAGTTATCCGCTCCAAGCCCAGCAGATGGGAGGAGAATCTCCCATCTAATGGTTCCTCCGGAACCTACAGAGGCAATGGGAGAGGCAAGGAGTCAGGAGAGTTTGGGAAGCGCAGCAGCCAAGGCTCCGGTTTTTGCTGAGGCCCAACGCTTGTTGGCACGCTTGCCTGTGCTTTATGATGAAAAGGACGTTGCTGCCCTTGAGGAAGCCTGTACATAGAGTTGACAGACTTGAGTGCAGTGCCCTTGACATCACCCCCGAACAGCACCGAACCCCTAAAGGGAGCATCCTGGATGGCGGATTGCACTTTAAGGACCAAACCTGACAAGTGGAGCCAGTCATGGTGCCGAAGGCCTATGGCGAAGGCCAAGCTTCTTCCAGCTGTGTTCACTGCGTCGTAAGTGGTATGAAGCATGTGCTGATCTGCCAAATGAGCAGGACAGACAAGATCAGCCACTTCCTGTCTAGTCTGTGACTCAGGAAGGGAGTCCAATTTGGATTCCACCTGCCTAAGGATGGTCTTCTGGAAATCCCCCATATGTGCCACATAGTTCAGGGCCCTAATATCAAGGGTAGAAGAGGAATAGATCTTCTTCCCGTACTGGTCCAGAACCCGGGATTCCTCATCGGGCAGAGACGAGCTGAGGTGTTTGGATTGGCGGAGCGGCCGTGAGTGGCGCTGATGACAACTGAGTCCACCTTAGGGTGAAGGCTAAGAAAGTCTACACCCTCAGGAGCCTGGTATAGCCTGTCCGCCTTCCTCAGAAGGGGCGTTAATGCAGAAGGTTGTTTCCAAATGGTGGAAACAAGATCCACGTGAGACTCTATCCAGGGTGGAATCAGAGTAGGAGCGGTTTCCGGCAGATCCAGATGGGCAGCTAGTTTTTTACGTTGTGGGTCTGGCACCACTGATTGCCACTGATGTACTTCCTGGATTTTTCTCAACAACTCCAGAAAGGAAGGGTCCTCCGGAGGAGTCCTTGGCCTGGGTCATTCCGGAGTACGGGGCTCGGCTTCAAGATCAGAGTGGCCGGACTCTGAGGCTGAGTCAGAAGTTTCTTATGAATAGGAGGAAGACTCCTCCCTATGAGGGCGCCAGAGCCTCTGGGGAGTTCCCTAGGGCGTGTATCCTCCCCATTTCGGGTGCCAGAGGGCTCTACTCTGGTGTCGGGAATGGGGAAGGGAGGGAGTCTCCCATCTCTGATGTAGGGGATCCTGTATAGGGCCCGGCGCCAGTAGATAACTCTCAACCTCCCTGGTGAGCTGAGCCTTGGCCTCTGCCCACCAGGAGGCCAAAGTCTCCTTGAAATCTGCCAGAGGAGTGGGCAGCAGAGGTGGAGGAGGAGGGGGACACAGATATTGAGGGTATCTGTAAAAGGAGTATCTCTAACCCGACAGTGGGAAGCCTGGCGTTGGGTACTGCGGCGTCAGATATTGCAGCGCCAGGTATTGTGGCACTGGGTATTGTGGTGTCAGGGGGGCAAGGGGCTCTGACGGAGCAGAGGGACCTGGCGGACCAGATGGTGGTAATGCTGGCCCTGTAGGCAATGGGCCCGGTGTGGGTATGCCTTCCAGAGGGTCCGAAGGACCTGATGGAAGGATAGGCCTATCACCAGGTAAAGGGATGCCGAATGGCATCGGGTCGGCCAGCGTCAGGACCGGCGTCTGAGGGTCCAGCGTCAGGGGTCCGGTCCAGGAGGAGGGTTCCCTGACGGCAGCATCCCAGTGTCCTCGGTGACAACCGGGTAAGGAGGATTATAATCCTCGGGGGTCAGTCAAGGACCTTAGAGGGCAACTTGGTAAGATGCTGCAGAGATCCTGGGGCATCAGACTGTTCAATGGAGTCTGGCGCAGGCTTCTTGGACGGGCGGACGTCGGAGGAGCCAGCGTCTGACTTATCAGACCCCCCTGCCCGAGAAAGGCCATGAAGGAGGTGCGGTCTTGTCGGGAGGTGTTTTGGCTGGGTGCTCCCACGAGGGGGTAAGTAACCTAGCAGCCTTGTCCGGACGAGCGTCGGTGGAACCGACTTCCAACCTACCGGACCCGCTCTGACTGGACGGATGTGAGGAAGAAGCGGCATTCACAGCAGCGGAGGCCTCCTTTGCCCCGAAGGCTCCCGAATGGCCCAAGTGCGAGCCAGACTGGAGGGGTGACACCTTCTTGGTAACCACCAAGGCAGCCGTCATGGAGTGATCCCCCAGAGGGGACGTTACCTTAAGTGCCGCGACTCCGGCTGTGGACGCCAGTTTCCACTCCCGGTGCTTCTCCTTGTCACGCTCTTTCTTATGACCTTCGGGGGAAGCAGATGCCTGCCTAAGTTTCTTTAACTCTTTTTCCATGGAGGCCATTTTCTTCTTTAGGGTATGGGCTTCCAGGGACTGCTGCCTTCTTTTGCGGGTAGTAAAACTGAACTTCTAGCAGTGCTGACACTTTTCCATGGGGTGGTCTGGGCCCAGACAGGGGAGGTACAAGGAGTGGCTGTCCTTGTGTGGAAGTTGGGAACCACACGAGTCGCACTTGTCCTCATGCGATTCAGAGTGCATCGGGGATGACATATACAGCAAATGTTGAAAAAAAAAAAGAAATTCAGAGAAAAATAGGTCAAAAAGTTTTCGAAAACTTAGAGGCTGATGAATGACGGGCGAGCGCTGTTCTACCACGAGGAACTTTCACAAGCCGACGGCAGGAAAGAACTGGAAGGTGGGCGTGGGGGACTGCCCCTTTATACCGACGTCATATGACACTGGCCACCTGACGTGGGGGCGGTCCCCACCAGAAACTGCTAGCTAGAAGTTTTCTCTTGGGGTCCTGACTCAAGCGCAGTCCTATATGTGAATACCTACTGCAAGAGCCCTCTGAGTAAGATGGATTTGGTGTTCAGCGTGATGCTAGGCCTAGTCACCGACTTGGACTGATCTTGTGATTTGGAAGCCTCCGATTTGGTTTCAGAGGATGTAAAGACACTAGCTAGAGCCCCTGACGTCCTAACTTTAACCGGGGGCTGAGACCTAGCCTGGGATGGAGAGCGGTCCGACAGGGAGGAGCTGGAGCTGGCCCTGGCCCAGGAGTCTGAGGCCCTACTCGGGAATCTGTCCCTATCCTTATCCCGGTGCTTATCCTTGTGCTTCCCCGATTTGTGTGTAGGTTCCCCTAGAGAGGATGGGTCTTTCTCCATGGCCTTAAGTTTCTCTTCCAAGAGAAAACTTTGAAGTGCTTTCTGGTGGCGGATCCTGGTTCTACTGTTGAACTGATGGCAGATGGAGAAGGCCTGGGTATCATGGTCTGGGCCTAGACACCTCATGCAGGCTGAGTGCCTGTCTTTGAAAGGGATCTGTTTGCTGTAAGCACACTTTGAGGGGTGTCCTTCTGTAGAAGGAGTCAGGGAAGAAGACATGTACTTGTCAGATTTTCAGTGAAAATCAAAGAAAAGGCAGAAAAATTATTTCTGGTGTCGTTCGTCTGCTAAAGGCATCCATGGAGCCAATGCACACGAGTCGATGGCAAGAAAAAAACTGAGGTATGCTGGGGGACCGCCCCTTTTATGATCTGACGTCTGGGGCGATCCCCCGCTAAGTATAGCTAGCTAGAAGTTTTCCTTGGGGTCCTGCTGCCTGCCGGCTTCAGTCCTTATGGTGTAACCTGCTGCAAGAGCTGTATCTCGAAGTAAGATTAAGGGATTAGATGGCAAGTCTATTTAATTTGTATTTTACTAATATACTCTACTGGGGAGTTATCTGAGAGAGGACTGGAGTTAAAATTAAGAGTTTTTAAGTAAAACGGCAGAAGAGCCAGTTTTCTATATTTGGGACTTTAAATTAATAGTTAAACTTAAAAGCATTGGCATCAAAAGCCAAATAGATATGTTATTATTGGTAAAGTTTTATGGGGTTCTCCCCCCACATCTTGTAACACAAGAATTTTGTCTCGTACATCTGCATATCATCCTGATTCGGTTTACCATGAAGTATGGCATTGCTCAGGATATTTTATACACTGAAGTGTAATATGTATAAAATTTATAAATAAAAAGTAAAAAAAAAAAAAGGACTCCTCCCATGTATTTGCATAGTCCCTCCTTGAAATCCATGTCCAGCTTGTTGAAGTTATTGTAACTCTTCCCAAGGAACGTGCAGCTCCTAAGAAATGTGCTGTTTTTTAACAGCATTATTGCTTCTCCTTAGAACTATGTGCTGCGCAACTGTCAGTACTGCAGCTCCTCCTAAGAAACATGTACACTTTAATTGTGGTCTTTTTTTTTTTGTTTGTTTCATTTTTAAATACAGGTCAGATCACTGGCTGAGGGGGGTACATTATATCAATTATAAAGACTACCCTAGCCATAAAATACTCAAACAAAACAGAAAGAAGTGGAAGAAAAGCTAAGAAGGCCAAAAGGGATGGAAATGGAAAAAGGGCGGAAGAGCTCAGAAGAAGGAAAGGGTTCCTAAGCAGGTCCCAGGAAAGAGGCAAAAAGACGACTGCAGAAAAGGTAAGTAAGTATTTAAGTACAGTCATTTTACAGGGTTCCGAATTCCCTTTAGTTACGCGTCCTCACTAACATTACCCCTTAAAGAACTGCTTAGTAAAGTAATATCCCTACTACAACACCCATTACTTAGACTTATCTTTCTCATCCAGTGATGAAGCTCTAGATGAGGAACTGGACTTGGCCAGCCAAGTCAGCAGCAAGGACCTAATTGGGCATACCATTACAGGCCTCATTATTTTTGTCCAGTGAATTTTCTGGATCTCAGGAGAGCAGACAATTATCATGGGCATGGGCTTCTTACGTGCAATGCTGGGCTTGAAGCAAACTGATGGATTTCCTTTAGGAAACTCGATAGCGGTGAAAGGGAACAGACTATTTAATAAAAATGATAGGACCCTGCTAGGGAATACGAAAGCAACTTAAAACCTTGTGACCTTGGCTTGGGCTTCTGCTTGGGGTTGTTAACCGATATCACAGAGTGTCAGGCCACAGTGGATTTCCTGTTAGGTGTGAGATGATCCTTAACCCCAGGACCAGAGAGATCTGTCCTCAGAAATGGCAGATGTGCCATTTGTTGCTAAATTATTTGAAATTGTATTATCAGGTAAGCAATACAGAGAACCATTTCATTTACAGATGCACTGTGGTTACCTTGGGTTTGGGTCTAACAGGAGGTGGTGAGAGAGACAGGCTGAACGGCATCAACTGAACTGGCATGTGTCTGACTGGGAGCTCTGTAGAACCCAACCCACCTAGCTGTACGGTTAGCACTGGGGTCCTGGTGAGCGAGGAATATACCCCTTCAATGGACCCATCCTCGATGGGGTCAACTGCTAGCTGGACAGGAGACGACTCAGTCGACTGTTCCAATGGCAACTCCATGGGCAGACCAATCGGCTCCACAGGCAACTCGATCTCCCTCAAGGGTGACTGACCATGTTGTTCCCCTTGGTCAGGGACAGTGAGAGCTGTCCCTCAACTAACAGTGATGCCATGACAAGGGCTGACACCACTTCTTGTGATTTCATCGACAAAATAAAGACTCGAAGGAGTGGAGTGACAGAATTAATTTTTTAAATCCTTCACCCTCTCGAGGAGTCAAGAGATCTATTATACTCCTTTTCTACCAAAAGAAGGACCAGTATTGTAATGTCCTCATCACCCCCCTCTGCCTCCACGACTTTGCAACTGAGACATAGTTCCCACAGCCACAGGTGGTACACACACCTTGGTAGGTTTGCTCTGGAGAATCCGCTGTTCATGCTGTTTGAGACACAGGCATGCACGGCCTGACATAGAAGCAATGCACCACATCGTGGCCCAGGACCAAACAATCAATGCAGACATTATGTTAGTCAGTCACAGACATACGGTATCAGCAGAAAATACACCTCTTCAATCCAGGCTTTCTCTTCTGTCCCATGGTACATTGTGAAAATGAAGCAGGAACCACAGGAAAGGGTGAAGTAGCAAGTTAACGGGGGAAGCAAAAAAAAGCTGCAAAAAACTCTTAAAAACTAGCAGAATCGCCAGCTCCATGGCGCCAGGATGGGAAATTGCCTGGCATGCTGACCACCCGGGTTCGCACCCCGAGCCCGGGATGTCAGGAGCGGAGGCCGGCAGAAAGGGTATAGGGCGTCCAATAGACGCTGTCCTCCTGGGAGTAAGAGTAAGTCTGCACCTCTGTGGAGCGACTCCAAGAAGTGATGCACCATGCTGTGTGGGTATAAGAACAAGCACCTGTGCATCATGCTGAGGACACTCATGCAGCCACTGTGGGTGGGGACTGAAACCGAAAATCTCCTGATCAGCTGGATGACAGCTGCCAGGTGCCCGTCGACATGACAGCCCGGGGTCGTCCCAAGTTGACCCCCACAGGACCCTGGGACACGTCAATATGCCTACAGGCACTGACTCACCTGACAAAGGGTTACGTTGGGTTACCCAGGGAGCACCAAGGCAGGGCAGTGGATGGCGACGGGGGTGTGGGCATGTGCGGCCCGAAGGAGTTGCCATTTGGGGAGCAGCAAAAAAATAAAAATTAAAAAAAAAAAAAAACCTAGCAGAAATTCTCAGTCACTAGTAGGACATGTGAGGGAGAAAACCTGTTCCTTCAAGTGGAAGAAAAGATTCAAGTGCGGAGGGGAGAAGCCAGAGGACAACAAGGTTGGGAGGCAAGATGAGTTAAGCTTGAAGAGTGCTGCAGTGAATGACTGGAAGACTGCCTCAGTGTGGATACAGAACTGAATCTAGGTAGTTAGAAATATGATTAGCAAATGGGTAGAAGAATTTCTGAAATCTAATTGGTTAAGAACCATTCCTAGCTGTGGTGATTTTTGCATGATAAAAACGTAGTCTAGAAAATGTTCCTGCAATCTGGTTCTTTACATGCCTTTGATCCATTTTATAATAGCAAAAATACATTCCAGAAACCACTTTTGGGGTGGCTGAAGGCACTTGGCTATGCCACGTGCCTCACAACAGAATGGTGGCATTATCAATTGGTATCACACACCACTCTGTTGTGTACTATTGCTTGGTTGTCATACTTAAGACCAGTACACGTGTGGTTTACACATCATCATTGCAGAAAGTATAACTTTAAAATAAGCTGTTTCTTAAAGATTTAGCAGTATCTGTAGAGTTCAGCTGCTTTAAGTTATAATGCACACAGGCAGGCCTTTTGTGATGCCATCTGACACTTTGAAGACTGCTATCCCATGCGTAAAATATATTATGACATGATGATGGAGTGTCCCATCGAGTAAACGGATGAGTCTCAGTTGCTGCGGGTCTGCTGATGTGAGAAGAGTCCAATTCTGGACGTACATATACAGCCATATATGTCGTACTGGAAGCCACGTGAGCTGGGCAGATTAAGTGCCTTGTGTGCCAGGCACTTGTCAGCCAAATCTTGCAACCTCGCAGACTCAAATTAATTCAAACCAACATGGCAGATGTGATGCCACTGTGGTCTGTCGGTGGCTGTGTTTCCCCAGGTTTCAGGATTAATACTGCAAGATTTTAAGGTGGCTTTTAGTGCGTCTTTACAGTGTTTCATCAGTCCACCTCTACTATGATACCCGGACTGCAGTTATCCATAGAAGACAGTTTTAGGAATTCTACAGTCAGGCATGCAAACGACAGTCCAGACCAGTGCAATTGGACCTTTCTGATCATGGCCGTGATTCCAGTTATATTGTATATTATTATGACATACATCTATGCTGATGACATTCTGATGACATATGATCTGTACTTGCTAACACATTTCTTCATTTCAAACTTTTCACAAGGAAAGACATACTGAGCTGATGACAGTTTGTTTCCAGATGCGCTCTAGGGGGAAGGGGGAAGAGCAGAATAACGTAGAACAATCATAAGCAAATAAGCAAATGGCAGGCAGAGGCCTAAGCAACAAACAGTAAGCTACAACTAAATAGGCAATATAATACAATATTAGTGCAATCAGAGGAGGAGATTGCAACCCAGAGGGCATCAAAGAGGTGCAGAGGAGGAGGAATAAATAAAGTGCAAAGTGCTACGATGGAGGAGGCAGAGTAAGCTAACCATAGAGTAGGGGAGCACAGTGGTAGCAGGAGAATCAGAAGGCGATGGTGGTAAGCGGTGGTAGCGTATAGAGAGTAGAGTAACAGGGAAAGTTATCAGGTACAATTATAGGTATGGGTAGTGAAGTCAGGGAGTAGAGAGGAGTAAGCGCTGAGAGGAGGCGGAGCAGATATTTAGGCAGAGAGAATTCCAAAGTTTGGGGAAACGTTAAGAGAAAGCAGCCTGGCCAGCTAATGAGTTTCTTGAAGGGAGAGCAAGCGAGTGAAAGACAGGATTACGAAGGGTTTAAGGGGGGGATGCTGAAAGGCGAGAGGTATGATAGGAGGGGAGTGAGCCTAGCCAGTATTTAAAGACAAAGGAGGAACAGTGAGAGCTGCAACTGGCTTCAAAGGACAGATCCTCGGAATGGCTCATATTAGATATTATGAAATCATGCCTATTAACATGTTTCCTGTATGTTAACTATCACCACTATACGTATAGTCGTTGCTTTATGCTGAAAGTATAAAAAAGCCACAATACCTTGATTGCACCAAAGCAGAAGCCATATAGCAGGGCTGCAACAATGAGGCTCCTCAGGATGCTGTAAAGTGCTGAGAGAGGGCTGGTTGTAGCTGGAAAAAAAAGAGTTATGAAAGGGAAGACAAAAAAAAAATACATTTTGTAGTTTGTAAATGAACAACATTGTCTTATTTCCTCTTTTTTTTTTATATCACATTTCTCTCTCACATGAGTGCAGTTCTAATAAATAATGCACAGTGGCACATGCTGGTAGAATCAGATGGTCATGTCATTGAGAAGTCTCTCGCATATGTGCACTAACTGATGTGACTGAAATATGGGTTACTCAACTGTAACTTCTGTTCTACTAGTGGTATACAGTTCACATTCACACTCTGGCAGTCTTCCCAGAGACATCTGAGTCATCAGAAGTCTTCAAGCTATGAAGACACAGAATCAAGGGTGGCAGTGGACTTCTCAATCCACGTGCAATGCCCTCCCAACTCCAAGGTCAAAGAGGTCCATGCCCAAGAAGGGGACAACGGCCAGCTTATGCGGAGTATCCACCATAAAGTGGAAAGCCTCAGCCAGGCACTACAACGCATTCACCGGATCCATCCATGTCTAAAGCCATCTGGGAGCTGGTGTTTAGCCAGTGAATTACCCTGGCATCTGACTATCACCACCAGCAGCTGTTAGTCGGCAGAAAGATGTCAGATGAGGTCCCTTAACACTCCCAGCAAGGAATGGCCAAAAGTCTGTCATCATGACAGCACAGATGGCCTGACAGAGACCCAGTGACACAGCAACATACACCTTTTTGGCTGCATGGTCAACCTTCTTGGACTCTTTTGTCCGGATGTTTTCCCACATCACTTTGGGCTTCAATTTACCGAAGGCCAAGTCCAAACCTAAGCCCACAGCAGAGAAGTGGCCAGCAAACCCAGAAAGAGAGCCCGCTGGGACCACGTGCTTACGGACCATACAAGCGGAGGGTACCAGGCAGGATGCTGCCAAAAGATGGTCTCAACCACAGGAAAGGCAACCCCAGGGAATCGTCACTGTCCAGTATTGTCAGTAAATGGGTATTTGGCCTGGTTCTGGACTGGCTCCAAGGACACATTCGTTCTTTGATATAAGGAGGATCAAAGCTCACGAAAGACACTGGCCCATGGTTGGCGGTCAGCTCCTTGACTAATTCCGGTCATATGACTCCTGCTAGAGGCCATACATGACTCACCCTCCAAGTTGTTGGAGGAGTCCTCAAAAACAACTCTTCACAGTTCTCCACCATGGACCTCCCTAGTATCCCCTAAGACTGGGTGATCACCACCGAGAGGCGATCTGGCAGGCAAGCTGGCCTTGGCATGGGGTCCTGAACAGGGGCTGCACTGGAGGTAGCTCCACACAGGAGGCTGCCAAGAAGTGTGGACCAGTGTGGGAGTGACCACCATAGACCATGGGACTGAAGGTCCAGAAGGACAGAGCCCTACCCTCACCATTGTGGTCCACTGTTCTAAGAAGAGCTCCTTGTAGAAGCAACACATTTTTAGTTGCTGCCTCTCCTTCCTCGAGGACGAGGAGACTGAGGAGCACTGACGGCAATGCCTCCTGGTTAAGGCAGTATTGACAGCACGAGTCACCTCTCCACCATCGACTCAAGGGTCAACTTCAATGGGCATCCTCAGTGGGGGGGGGTTCGTATAACCCATCTGCCTCAGCAGGTTATGCACTAGGGGGCTTTGGAGGCACATTCACTGGTAGAGGCCACTCACAAGGTGACTCAGCCAGGTTTACTGACTGGGCCACGTCCTCATAAGTGAGAAGAGGGAGAACCCTGGTCTGAGAGATCAACTTCTTGCCGATCTCCTCTAAAAGCTGGTCAACAGGCTCAAGTAAAATCTTGACTGCATGTACGACCACAGTGGACCAGAGTCAAGGTCAACAGGCTTGATGGGATTACCATGGAGCCCATGACCATACCTCCAACTGGAAGGAGCTCGAATAGGCCAAGCGGTCGGGGGGGGGGGTCAAAGGACTGGGAAGATCGTGAGCATTCCCTGGTGAATGACCATACACATTTTATTTTTTTTCTGTTGCAGTGAGAAGAGCTCTCCCCAGAGAGCTGGAGGATCAAACACATTTCTCTGAGCTCATCAGAGGACAACCCTTCGATGCCGGCCCCATCCTGGAACAATGCTGACAAGGAATTCACCACAGCCATCGCCACCACTTCTTCCATGACTGCAAGCTGAGCAGGCAACCTAGCATCTGGCTAGGCCTTTTTGTGATCTTTTGGCCAATCAAGGGGTCACTCCAGCCTTCTGGTATTCGATGGGTGCTGGCAGCATGGTTCAGCACAAAGTGCATCCTTGATGTCATGCTCATCACCCAAGCAGTACAAGCGTGTGTTGCAAGAGTCAATGACCAACATTTTCTGCCTATACTGGGTGCAGAACCTAAACCCCCTGATTCTGCTCTCCATCGCTGATTGCAAAGCGGAGCTGGAAGACCTGCAAAACAACTTGAGTGGAAATAGTTACTTGAAAAGTCAAAAACTGCCATAGAAGCACTTGAACAACTTGAAATTGTTCAACGCTGCAGAGCTACAAGTGACAAGACCTGCCCCTTCCATTGGAAAGAAAGATTTGACATCGTGGGTTGGGGGGGGGTACCAGACCAGAGGACAGACAACCTGGGTGGTGAGAGGAGCTTAGCCTGAAGATTGCTGATGACTCCGCTATCTCAAGGAAGACTACCAGAGTGTGGATAGTGAACTGTACCCAGGTGTTAGAATTTCTGATATTCCCAAACTGGTAACCTGCATAAAACACAGTTTTTTTTCTTTTACTTGTAACTATAGTTCTACCACTAGCATTCAGTTCACATCCATACACGGGCAGTATTCCATTAAGCATGCTCAGTCACTAAAACAGTCTTCAAGCTTGACTTCACCTGCCAACCAACCATGTGGTTCTTCAACTCATCAGGGAAGGTCAGATGGGTCAAGTGGTTGTGAATTGAATACTAGTAGAACAAAGAATAGTTATTCACTGTAAAGTAGATCTTTGAGAAAATCTCCTCCATTGGGCCACTCCTTCAGAACTGTAAGCCGTTGGCTTCAGAACCACTCAGAAACTTGTTAGCTGGCAGCCACCCACAACGATGTGCAACAGAATATAATCATGGGCGGCCCCATGGCTCCGGAGTTCCTCACTAGAAATAACCTCAGAGGGCCTCTTACCATGACAACCAGGAGACTAAACCACGCACACAAGGAGAGGCAAGGGATTGGAACCACAGTATACATAAGGCAATTACAGACACCTACAAACAAGGCACTGGACAAACCTGCTAGTTTATACCTCAGAAAGGGGGGAGAAGGGTGGATGTGCTGTGGCCCAATGGATGAGATGCTCTGGAAGATCTGCTGCTACAGTGTGTAACTATTCTGTCTTCATCAAGGATATCTCCCCTTGGGCCATACCTTTGGAACGATTCCCAAGCAGTACACAAGGAACCTTGAGAGTATGGCAAAGTCTGATATGACATAATGAAAGCCAGCACGTCTATGAGAAATAATGTGTAGACTGTAGTGCTTAGTGAAAGTAGCACAGTGCTCCTTGTAGCAGCACATACGTCAACTGCAGAAACATTCTGAAAGCAAGCAACAGAAGTGGCCATACCACGTGTAGACTGGGCATGGACAGAGCCAGAAAGTTCCTTACTGTACTTCCTAATACAAAACAAAATATAGTTTGCTAAGCATCTGGACAGACACTGTTTAGTCACACAGCACCCTCGTACCCAGGGGTAACAAAACAAAAAGCTGAGAGGACAATTCTGCAATCCTTAGTGCCATCAAGACAGAAACATAGTGTTCCATATACATCAAGTGTACGGAGTAATGCCTCACCCTTGTAAGCATGTTCTGCATTATACACAGGAAGGTGCATGGTCTGATCCAATGTAAAATCAGAGACCACCCTTTGGTACAAAACAAGGACTGCTCTGCAAAGACAACCTATCCTTGTGAAAAATCAAATAAGAAGGCTCATGCATCAGAGCTTGAAGCCCAGAAATCCTACAAGCCAAACGGTGACCAAAAACAATGGTTTCCATTAAAGAGCTAGTGTATTGCCAGGAATTAATAGTAATTTTCAGATGCAGTCAGCTATCACTTCTGGAAACTGAAGTATTTCTTTCTTTTGTGTGTGCTAATTAGATTTTTGTACCTGGCAGTACTGGGCTGATGTGTGGAGCAGCACTCTGTTTGGAGGCTAAAAAATAGTCATTTCTGTTCCGTCCACTACCACCATCATCAGAAATGTGACCAAACAGATTAAGGCATCACAACCCTTGCAGCTTGAGCAGTGACTTTCACAAGTTACCACGTGACATCTCTAGTAAACAAAAAAAGCCAGTCCCTGCTGCTTCATGTAAAAGAGAATAATCTTGCAATGAGAAATGGTTCTCCTTCGTTACTAGTGATGTCACAGTCAGCGAGGTCTCAGTGTTGATGTAGTGGGAGGAACAGAACTGACTTTTTTTTTTCCCCCTTCAGACAGAGTGCTGCTCCACACATCTCCCCAGCATTGCCAGGTGGAAAATCTTCTAATTAGCAAACAGAAAAGTAAAAAACACTTCAGATATAAGAAATGATAGCTGACTACATCTGAAAGTTACTATCAATTCCAGGCAGTAAAATGCATTCACAGGACGCAGCACGCTCAAATGGAACCAAACTCAATTTCTCTGGAATGAAATTCAGTCCCAAGGGAAAACCAATGTACAAACTGGGGGATGAACGTGTGGAATACCCTTTAGAAATGTACAGGACATCTCTAGTTGAGCCACTGTGCACTCATCAGTAGGGGCATGGTAGGCCGAAATAGCAGTCAAGTGGGTCTGTGCAACCCAGCCTGTCTACAGGTCCGTAGAGCCTTTTCACAATTACAGTGTGAGAAGCTTGCCCGGTTCTTTGCAGATAAGGTGGACGACATAAGGGCGGAGACCCGCTCAGCACTCTCTATGGGAATTGCCGTAGACCAGCCCCCGGTCACACTCCCTCTTTTTTCCTGGAGTTCCTTCGAAAGGCCGGAAATTGAGGATGTTATGAGGATTGTCGAGGGTATGTGCACTACATGCTGTAGTTTAGACCCGGGTCCTACAGCCCTGATTATGAGCTGTGGGGAGATTATCATCCTGGTTCTGGAGAGGATAGTCTGGTGCTCCTTAGACTTCGGTGAGTACCCCTGCTCCCTGAAGGAGGCAGTGGTGACACCAGTGTTGAAGAAGGCTTCTTTGGACCCTGACTCCCTCACAAACTATAGGCCTATCTCGAACCTCCCCTTTGTGGGGAAGGTAATTGAGAAAGTAGTGGCTGCTCAGTTGGACAACCATTTGACCATCCATAGCATCTACGACCCTCTTCAATCGGGTTTTCGAAAGAGGCACAGCACCGAGACTGTGCTGGTTCGGGTGCTCAATAATCTCCTGATGGTGAGAGACCAGAAAAAATGGTCCATTTTGGTCCTGTTGGATCTGTCATCAGCATTTGACACCATAGACCATGGGGTGCTGCTTGAGCGCCTGAGAGTCATCTGTGGACTTTCAGGTTTGGTTCACAGATGGTTTACTTCTTTCCTCACTGGTACAACTCAGAGGGTGGTGTCAGGGGTGTTTTCCTCCGATCCTATCTCTCTGTCATGTGGAGTGCCTCAGGGCTCAGTGTTGTCTCCCATGTTGTTTGCGGTGTACATGCTTCCCCTAGGAGACACTGTAAGACAGTATGGGCTGGAGTTTCACTGTTATGCCGATGATACCCAGCTCTACCTATCTTTTGCACCAGACCAGAATGGAGCACTCTCGGTGTTTAATAACTACCTTGGCGAAATCCAAGGTTGGATGAGGTCCAGCTGGCTGAAGTTGAATTCTGGGAAGACGGAGGTGATGGTCGTGGACCCTGGTCGCCGGATAGGGGGGTGGGGGGCAAACCATCCCACAGGTTTATTCCTGGGGGATGTTGAGCTCCCTATCTCTGAACAGGTGCGCGACCTAGGGGTGATTCTTGACGATCAGCTGACACTACGTGCTCAGGGGTCGGCTGTCGTTAAGTTATACTTTTACCGTCTGAGGAACATCGCTAGGATCAAGCACCTTGTTCCATCTGCGGACCTGCCAACATTGATCCACACCTTTGTGACCTCGCGTTTGGATTATTGAAATTCCCTTTACTTTGGGCTTCCAGGGGTTGACATCCGCTGCTTGCAGCTGGTGCAGAACTCCGCAGCCCGGTTGTTAATGGGGACGCCATTTTTCCCACATTACACCGTACATGGAACTGCACTGGCTGCCAGTTCAGTGGCGGATCACCTTAAAGTCGGTTTACTGACTTATAAAGCCCTAGATGGTTTGGGCCCTGACTACCTGAAAGAGCTTCTGGTTCCTTACCTCCTGGAGCAACCGCTCCGCCCGGCCAACAAGGGGTTGCTGGAGATTCCGAGGGTAGTTTTAAAATCTTTCAGCGCCCAGGCTTTTATGTTCGTGGTGCCGACCCTCTGGAATTCTCTACCCCATTGGATTAGAGAGTGCATGACTGTGGGGGGCTTTTAAACAAGCACTGAAGTCCTTTTTATGGATTAAGGCATTTGAGGATGATGCCGACATGGTTTGATGTTATTTATGTTACTGATTTTATCATGATGTTTTACTGTGATTTGATTTTAACTATGTTCTGTGCCTTGATTTTTGAAAGGTGCACTATAAATAAAGATTATTATTATTATTATTATAGTATATCTCTTTCATCAGGCCACACCTATGGAACAAGTACCAAGCAGTACTGGCAATAAAACTGGGTGGCTGGACCCTACAGGCCCAGGAAAGGAGGCCCTGAAGAACAACTAGGCCAAAGCATGTCCTTTTCTGACAGGCAGTGTCCAGTCTGTAATGTTTAGTGAAGGTGTGGACAGTACTCCAGGTTGCAGCAGTACAAATCTCTGCAACTGACGGTCATCGAGGCACAGGTCAGGAAGCATAGGGAAAACCAGGAGCTGTTGTGGAATTCACCAAAAATAGTTATTTACAGTAGCAGTAACATACAAAAGAAATAAACTTGTTCAGTATAACTATGTACAACGGAGAAAAAACAGTAGTTTTCCTTGAGTCTCTGTGTCCCTTTTTCTTCTCCCAGCAGTTGCAGCTTTGCTCCTTTATAAGTCCTTTCAACCCTCATTCTTAGTTAACATCCTGTTTTTGTAAATATCAGCCGGGAGCTGCTAGAACACAGTGTGCTTGCTGATGCCCCTTTTGCAAAAGGCTCAAAGCTTTGCACTAAGGTAACCTCTAATTTCCAACAGCTTTTTGCAGTCATCAAATTATAAATATATACATTTCAACAGTAACACTACATATTTTCTAAACAAGAGAGATCCCAACATCAGTTACATTTCCACATATTGATTTGCATATATTTTTGTATCAGCGGATATGCAAGGGAGGAAAAGACAGACAGCAAGAGAGGACTGAGAGACAGAGAGGGCCAAGAACTGTAAGACTGCCAGGTTGATCAAGTCCGAGATCTCACAGGAAAATATGGTTGCACAACCAGACAGAAAAAAGGAAAGATCCTTGCATTTAAACACTTTCTCCATAACAACTGGGACAGGGTCCCATTCTACCCCATCACATTCTTAAAACGGGCAACAGAAGTAGCCATGCCTCTGGTAGAATGAGCACGAACACCAGGAAGTTCCTTACCGTACTTCCTGTGGCAAAACATAATACAGTTGGCCAACCATTTCGACAGGTACAGTTTAGAAACAAGTATGCCCCCTTTCCCAGGGGAAAAAGAAACAAAAAGCTGTGAGGATTTCCTGCAGTCCTTTGTGCACTGTATATATTACCTGAGTATTCTATGTATGTCTAAAGTAAGTAGCAATGCTTCCCCAGGATTGACACACTCAGGAAAATAAACTGGCAGGTGGATAGCTTGATTTAAAGTAAACTCAGACACCACCTTAGGAAGAAACTTAGGATTGGTATGTAAAGACACCCTGTCTTTGTGGAAAATCAAATAAGGAGGCTCACACATTAGAGCCTGAAGCTCCAAAATTCTTCGAGCAGAAGTAATAGCAATTAAGAAAAACAGGTTACTCACCTGTAACAGTAGTTCTAGGAGTGGTATATGTTGTTCATCCACACTTCTTGGCAGTGTCCCTTTCCCTTTGCCTTTCAGACAGACGGAAAGTCTTAAAGATGGCTCCTCCCACCCACCCGGGTGGTATAACCCTCAGCTCCGCCCCATGATGCCAGGTCTTAGCCTGCTGGAAGCCAGGTTTTGTGCGCCCGCAGCTGGGGAGGTTGGGTGGGTCCGTGTGGATGAACAACATATACCACTCCTAGAAAGTACAGTTACATAAGAACTTACCGTAACAGTAGATCTTCGAGAGAGGCTCTTGCAGTAGGTAATTACATATAGGACTGACGCCGTCTGGCGGCAGGACCCTCATGGAAATATTTCTAGCTAGCAGTCCCTGGCGAGGGACCGCCCCCACGTCAGGTGACCGGCATCATGAGACGTCAATATAAAGGGGCGGTCCCGGACGCCCGCCTTCCAGTTCTTTCCCGCCACAGGCCCGGAAGGCCCGGATGAGAGAGAAGCAGATATTTTCCTTCCTGGAAAAGGAGCTGAAAAAGCCTAGGGGATGGAGGACAGGAAGGTATTACCTACTGCAAGAGCTTCTCTCGAAGATCTACTGTTACGGTAAGTTCTTACGTAACTGTACTATCTTACTTTGAGAGGGCTCTTGCAGTAGGTAATTACATATAGGACTGAATCCCAAGCAGTCTGGAACAAATGAAAGGCACCGGGAGGAGGAACTACTCCAAGAAGTAGCAAAAATCCTTGCAAACCTCAAGACAGGAGGCCTTGCAAAACAGCTAACCCGAAGCCTGCTCTACGGAGAGAGGCAATGTCCAAACTGTAATGTTTCGTAAAGGTATGGCCAGAAGTCCAGGTGGCGGCAGCGCATATGTCTGCTGTAGACACATTCTGAACAAGCCGCAGAGGCCGCTACTCCACACGTGGAGTGACCTCTGACTTGACCCGGAAGGGTCTTGTTGTACTTGTCATAACAGAAAGTGATGCAATGAGCCAACCACTTCGACAGGCATTGCTTGGAAACAGCATTTTGTGAGCAAAAGAGACGAACAACTGACCAGTTTTTCTGAGATCCTTTGTCCTATCGGTGTAGTATCTCAGAATCCGGTGAACATCCATGGTATGGAGTAAATATTCTCCTTGGTTGGAGTACTGCGTGAAAAAGGCAGATAACTCTATAGACTGATTTAAGGTAGACTCTGCTACCACCTTAGGCAGAAACTTAGGGTTCGTGCGAAGAGCCACTCGTTCTTTGTGAAAAATCAAATAGAGGATTTTACACATAAGGGCCTGGAGCTCGGAAATTCTTCGAGCGGAAGTAACGGCCACCAAGAACAGCGTCTTCCACGAAAGATACTTCAGATCTGCAGATGCCGCAGGTTCGAGGGAGGAAGGGTAAGTTTCTCGATAACAAAGTTCAAGTCCCAAGGGGGAGCAGGAGTCCAGACGGGGGCGGCCTCAGATGAAGGACCCCTCTAAGAAAAGTCTTAGACACCTCTAATTGGGCAAAGGCTTTATCAGCGAAAGGAACATGATATGCTGAAATAGCGGTCATGTGCACTTTCAAAGAGGAATGATTGAGACTCAGGTCGAAGAGATGACGTAGATATTCGAGCAGAACGGCCACTTAACAGGAGAAAGGCTCCACGTTCCTAGAAGCGGCCCAAATAGAAAATCTCTTCCATTTCATGGCACAAGTGGACCTAGTGGAGGGTTTTCTAGCCTCCACCAGAATCTCGGCCACTTTTGGAGAGACACCAAAGCGAGATTGGGCTAGGTCTGCAAGAGCCATGCATGAAGTTGTAGGGACTTCAGGCCCGGATGGACCAGGGTCCCCTGATCCTGGGTCAGCAATCCTCGAGATAAAGGAAGAGGAAGAGGAGGAACCTCTGAGTATTGCTGTACAAGAGAGAACCAGATTTGCCTGGGCCAGAAAGCAACGATCAGAATCATTCTCGCACCTTCTGTTAGTTTCTGCAATACATGAGGGACCAGAGGAATTGGGGGAAAAGCATAGACGAATCTGTCCTTCCAGTTTAGAGACAGAGCATCGCTCCAGAAAGCGCTTCACTCTGGAGCGAGCGAGCAAAAGGTGGGAAGTTTTGCGTTTTGGGAAGAGGCGAACAGGTCTACCTGTGGAGTTCCCCAAAGCTGGAAGATGTCATCTAGCACCTTTTGGTCCAACTCCCACTGTGTGGCAGGGCAGAGGAGCGGCTTAGCTTGTCTGCCAGGGTATTGTTGACTCCTGGGACATGAATCGCAGTGAGGTGAAGGTTGTGAAGTGTCGCCCAGTCCCAAACCCTCGTGGCTTCCCTGCATAGAGGGTAGGATCGAGTCCCTCCCTGCTTGTTGATGTACCACACCACGCACATGTTGTCCGTCTGGACAGCTAGGTGACCGGGAAGAATGTATTGGTGAAGGGCTTGGACAGCATATAGTACTGCTCGAAGCTCGAGCACATTGATGTGGAGAGCTAGCTCCAATCTGGACCATAAACCCTGGGTTCGGTGAGAACCCAGATGGGCTCCCCAACCTTCGCCTGATGTGTCTGTGGTTAGAGTCTGGGAGGGGGGAGGATGACAGAAGGGGACCAGCCGAAACAGGGTTCTCTCTGAACCATCCACCATTGCAAGTCTCGAGCCATCGGCGAGGAGATCAGAACTAGATAATCTAGGTGGTCACAAGTTGATCACTGTGAGTGAAGAGTCCACTGAGAGATCCTCATGTGGAACGGCGCGAGGAACTGCCGGGATGGCGGCTGCCATAAGCCCCAAGAGACGTAGGACCGACCTCGCCGGAACCTTCCTGCGTTCTGATAGCAGGGAAATCTGTGACTGAAGAGAGGCCGCCCTGTCCGGAGGCAGGAAGGCCTTGCTCACTGTCGTATCAAGGATGGCCCCGATAAACTGTAGTCTCTGGGAGGGAACCAGATGAGACTTGGAATGGTTGATGGTAATACCCAGGCAAGTGAAAACCTGCTGGGTGAGGGAAGAGAAAATGCAGGAGCTCCTCCATGGACGAGGCCGCCAGAAGCCAGTCGTCCAGGTAGGGGAACACCTGCACTCCCATAGTATGCAGGTGGGCTGCTACCACAGCCAGGCATTTGGTAAAAACTCGGGGTGCCGAGGAAAGACCAAATGGGAGTGCCCGGAACTGGCAATGGTCCCCCTGGAAAGCAAACTGGAGGTACTTGCGATGCGAGGGACGAATGGGGATGTGCAGATATGCATCCTGCATATCCAGCACACACAGCCATTGACCCGGCCAAAGAAGGGGCAGAAGGGTTTGAAGGGAGAGCATCCTGAACCTTTTGTATTCCACATAAAGGTTCAAAGAGCTGAGATCGAGAATGGGTCTGAGATCTCCCGTCGTCTTTGGGACCAGGAAGAAATGAGAATAGTAACCCGCCCTTGAAGGTGAGGGGAACGGTTCTATGGCCTGCCGCGAGAAGGGCAGAGATTTCTTCCGGACCAAAGGAAGATGGTCCCTACATAGGACGACTTCAGAGGGGTGGCAGGGTGGTTTCTGTAGAAACTCTATGGAGTGCCCCTCTGCTATAATCTGAAGCACCCATGAATCCGTTGTTATCCTCTCCCAACCCGGAAGGTGGAGGGAGAACTTCCCTCCTACTGGTGTGTACGGAGGCAGTGGGAGAGGGGAGGAGTCAGGTGGTGTGGGGCAGCGCTGCAGCTGGGGCACCCGCTGCTTTTTTGGGCGGTGGGGGCCTGGCAGCTGCAGGGGCCCGACGTTTAATGGCATGCCTTCCTTGGGGTTTCGCTTGTGGCCGACTGCGTCTGCGAAAAGGACGGTGCTGTGGGGGATGGGGACGGTACATAGAATCCACGGATTTCAGAGCTGTCCCCTTCTCCTGCAAGTCGGTGGTGATGTCCTTGACATCACTGCTGAAAAGCACTGAACCCCTGAAAGGTGCTTCCTGGATTGTTGACTGCACCTCCGGGACCAAACCTGACACACGGAGCCAGGCATGACGCCGAAGACTTACGGCGAACGTGGAGCTCCACTCGGCAGTGTCCACTGCATCGTATGTCATCCGCAGGATGTGACGACTGGCCGAACGAGCAGAACGGACTAAGTCAGCTAACTTCTGCTTAACTTGGGAGTGAGGTAAGGAGTCGATCTTGGATTCCACCTGGGTAAGGATGGCCTTCTGGTAATCCCCCATATGAGCGACATAATTCAGGGCCCGAATTCCCAGTGTGGAAGAGGCATAAATTTTTCTTCCATACTGGTCCAGGAGGCGAGATTCCTTATCCGGAGGAGACAAGCTTAGATGTTTGGGATGTGCTGACCGGCCGTGAGCGGCGCTAATCACGACCGAGAACGCACAAGGGTGAGAATCCAAAAAGTCTACACTCTCCGGAGCCTGGTATAGCCTGTTAGACTTCCTAGGAAGCGGGACTAAAGCCGACGGTTGTTTCCAAATAGTGGAAACAAGGTGGGCGTGAGGCTCGATCCAGGGTGGCACTAAAGTAGGAGCTGTCAGGGGCAGGTCCAGATGTTCGGCGAGTTTGACCCGCTGAGGATCTGGTTCCAATGAGCGCCACTGATGTACTTCCTGGATCTGTCTGAGCAACTCCGTGAAGGAAGGGTCCTCCTTAGGGGTCCTCGGCCAGGGCTTGGATGGAGAGCGAGGCTCGTCGTCTCTCTCGGAGCATCCGTCGGAGGAATCCGAGAGCGAAGAAGAAGAAGAATCAGAAGCACAATAAGACTCCGTGACACGTCTAGGGGGAGGAACGGGTTCCTTAGGGGGGATCCCTGGATGCGTGTCCTTCCCCTCTCAGGATCCAGGAGGAAGGGCTCTGGAATCCGGAGGTGGTGAGGGAGTGTGCCGTCTCGGGCGTATGGTGGCCGGGGAAGGCACCATCGCCGTAAGGCGGCTCTCTACTTCCTTGGTGAGCTGAGCCTTGGCCTCAGTCCACCAGGAAGCCAGAGTCTCCTGCAGATCCACCGGCGGCCGAGGGGGCAGTGGAGGTGGAGGAAGAGGGGGATAAGTATATGGATTGTATCCATAAGGCGAGTATCTGAAACCCGGCTGCAGGAAAACCGGTTCTGGGTATTGAGGCGTCGGGTACTGCGGCGTCGGCGGGGCCGGCGTCGGGTACTGCGGCGCTGGATACTGCAGACCCGGGTATGATGGTATCGGATAAGACGGCAGGTACCCAGGTGCTGGAAGAGCTGCTGGAGCAGACGGCCCGGAAGGTGGCCCCACGGGCGGGTCAACATTGAGAGGCCGGGGGCTGGGGCCCGGACGGAGGGAATATCCTCGCTGGCGCCGGTGGGGCCGGCGCCGGAACTGCGCCAGTGGGACCGGCGCCTGAGCCGGCGTCCAGGGGGTCGGCGTCGGATCCAGTTCCCTAGGAGGAGGGTCTGACGGGAGTGGAATATCCCCCGCATCGCCCTGGGAAGGAGGGGAAAAGTCCTCGGGGTCAGGCTGGAGTGACTCAGGATCCCCGGATGGCAGCAAAGGCTGCGGGGAACCGGGTACGATGGGGGTTGGAGGGTCCGTCGTAGGTTCCGTCACCTGGCGCACGTCGTAGGAGCCGACATGCAGCTTAGGGCTAGTTCGGCAGGCGCTGGAGGAGCCAGCGTCCGTCTTATGGGTCCTCGTCGGAGGCGGGCGGCGAGGAGAAGCGGCCCGTCCGGGGGCAGGAGTCGTGCGCGCCCGAAGGGTGGGGCGTTTATCAACCTTCTCCGGTGGGCGTCGGAGGAGCTGGCGTCCGACTTATGGGAGTCGCCAGCGATGGGCTTTGTGACGCCTCCAAAACTCTGAGGCTGCCGTCAGACGGTCTCGAGGAGGATATTACCTGGCCGGAGTGTGCGGGCGAGGAGGCCTTCTCCCGGTGCCTTTCTTTGTCCCACTTTTTACGATGCCCTTCTGGAGAAGTCAACGCCTGCCTGAGCTTCTTCAATTCTTTTTCCATCGAAGACATCTTTTCCTTTAGAAGATGGGCTTCCAGGGACTGTTGGCGTCGTCTGCGGGTAGCCGCGTTGAAGTGCAGGCAATGCGGGCACTTGTCGACTGGGTGGTTGGGGCCTAAGCAAAAAAGGCAGAAGGAATGGCCGTCCTTGTGTGGCAGTTGGGCGCCGCACGAGTCGCACTTGTTTTTAGAAGGTGTAGAGGACGACATACAACGACGCTGACCCTGACGAGAGAGAAGAAAAATACTGAAACCTCGTAAAACCGACGAAAGAACAGGGCTGACTAAGCGAAGAACTTTACATGATGCTACATGAGCTAACGGAGGAAAGAACTGGAAGGCGGGCGTCCGGGACCGCCCCTTTATACTGACATCGCATGATGCCGGTCACCTGACGTGGGGACGGTCCCTCGCCAGGGACTGCTAGCTAGAAATTTTTCCGTGGGGTCCTGCCACCGGCCGGCATCAGTCCTGTATGTAATTACCTACTGTAAGAGCCCTCTCAAAGTAAGATCTACTGTTCCAGGTGAGTAACCTGTTTTTCTAGGATTGTGGATATGTTGTTCATCCACACTTCTTGGCAGACTCCAAGCAGTAATCCGGGGGGAGGGAGGCAAGGTGCACACCCCCTCTGATACTTACCTGGGGAAAAGAGACTGGATAACTGAGGCCTCAAAACCAGCATCCCGACATGACTCGAGGTCGATGTCATAATGGGTGGTGAAGGTATTTGCTGACTTCCAGGTAGCAGCCCGGCAGATTTCCTGTATGGGGATGTCCCTGGAAGAAGCCACCGAAGCAGCACTATAGCAGGTAGGATGAGCTCTTATGCCTCTGGGAGGCTCGTTGCCCGCCAACTCCTAACACAGACTCATGCAAGATGTAATCTACCTTGCAATTGTCCACTTTGCTGCAGATCTGCCAGAAGCGGCTTCAGCATAGCTGACAAACAACTGGCGAACCTCTCCCCGAATTTCTGCCATCCTCTCCTTATAATAGGAGAGAGAGCTCATCTCAGATCCAAAGTATGGAGCCTGTATTCAGCCTCCGAGGTGTAACTGGGGTGGTATACTGGCAGAGTCAACACCTGCTTAAGGTGAAACTCTGACGCCACCTTCAGAAGGAATTTCGGGTAGGGGAGCAGGACAACCTTGTCCCTGTGGAAGACCAGATAAGGGGAGTCCACTGATAGCACCTGGAGCTCCCCTGTCCTTCTGGCAGACATGATAGCCACCAAGAAGGCCATTTTACACAAGTGAGACAACTCACACTTGTGCATCGGTTCGAATGGCTTGCCCATGAGCTTTACCAGTACCAGCAGTAGATTCCACGGAGGTAGAAGTTCACGCACCAAAGGGGATATGCGATAGAGGCCTTTGAAAAAGCACCCGACCACTGTCTCCTGTGCCAATGTCTGTTGACCAGCCCATGCCCAGTAAGCAGAAATGGCTGCCAGATGCACCCTAAGGGTCGATGACCGAAGACCCCCTTTGGAGAGAGACCAAAGGTAGTCGAGAATGTTAGCCACTGGACAGGACAGAGGGTCCAGGCCCTTGTCCTGACACCAAATGGAAAACCTTTTCCACTTGAAGGCATAACACTTCCTGGTTGATTCCTTTCTGGATGCCTCCACTACTGTGAGGACATCCTCGGAGAGACTCAGAGCCTGGAACTCTAGCCACTCAGGTACCAAGCTGTCAGGTGCAGGGACTGAAGGTCCGGATGGAATACCTTCCCATGGTTGATTGAGATCAGGTCCGGGCATGCTGGAAGCCACTCCGGGGGCCTGTTGCTGAGGCTGAGGAGATCTGGATACCAGAACGGGGATACAAGAATCACCTGTGCCTTGCCTTGTCCCTTCTGATCTTGAGGAGCACCCTGTGGATCAAGGGAAAAGGAAAGAAGGCGTAGAAGAGGCCTGGGGTCCATGGCCTCGAGAAAGCATCCCCTGCTGAGGGGGGCGGGCATGAAACAGCCTCAACTTGGTGTTTTTCCGGGAGGCAAACAGGTCCACCAATGGTTTGCCCCAGTGGGAGAACAGACTGTAAGCTATCTCTGGATGGAGAGACCACTCATGGGATGTCTCGCCTACGCGGCTGAGAGCATCCGCCAGTCGGCTCGAGGCTCTTGCCATGTGGATGGCTAGGAGATCAGTCTCCATTTGGCTCACAAGTGTCCAGGTGCGGAGTGCTTCTCTGCAATGCAGACAGGAATGTGTGCCGCCCTGTTTATTGAGGTAGTACATGGTCATGGTATTGTCCGTCTGGACTTGAACCACTTAACCTGGAGCTGAGGAGCAAAAGCTGACAGTGCCAGTCTGACTGCTCTGAGCTCCAACAGATTGATGTGATAATGGGACTCCTTGGGGGTTCAGAACCCGTGGGCCCTGTTGTCCCCCATGTGGGCTCCCCAGCCCATGAGAGAGGCATCTGTTGTAAGGACGGCCATCGGCTCGGGCGGACAAGCGGGATCCCTTCCTGCAACTGGTCTGAGACGGTCTACCATTGGAGGGTGTTCCACATCTTCTGGGTCACAGTGATCACTGGTCGAAATGACCATGGTGCTGAGTCCACTGGGCAGCCAGCTCCCATTGGAGAGGGCACATGTACCACTGGGCCCAATGGACCACGGAGGTGCACACTGCCATGTAACACAGAAGGTGCAGAAAGTCCCAGGCAGGGTGCAATTGCTCAACCAGAAATGACTGCGCAAAGGAGGAGAGAACCTCCGCCCTGTCCACCGGGAGCCGAGCTCTGGCTTGACAAGAGTCGAGCTCTGCCCCGATGAAGCTCATCACCTAAGAAGGCACGAGTTCTGACTTGGCCTCGTTGATCAGGAGGCCGAGTTGGGAGCAGGTTCGGATAGCCAGATCCCTGGACCTCTCCACCTCCTGAAGGGAGGAACCTGCCAAAAGCCAGGGTAGATTTGGACTCCTCGACACCGAAGGTGGGCTGCCACCACTGCATGCACTTGGTGAAGACCCATGGGGCCAATGACAGACCGAACGACATGGCTCGGAACTCGTACAGGGTCCCCTCGACCCTGAAGTGGAGGAACTGCTGATGGGACGAACGGATTGGGACATGAAAGAACATGTCCTGTAGATCCAGTAAACAGAACCACATGTTTCACTCCAGGGATGGTATGATCTGGTTCAGAGTTACCATCCGGAAGGTGCGGGACCCGATATATTGATTCAGGTCAGGGAGATCTAGGATGGGGCACCAGCCCCCCCATCTGCTTGGGCACCAGGAAGTACCTGGACACAAAGCCTGGGTCTATAGGAGGATCCGGCACTGAAGCTATTGCCTCCTTGCAGAGGAGCTGAGCTACGTTGTCTCGAAGAGCTGACTGAGTGCAAGCTGAGATCCTTTCCTCCCGAGGGGTGCGGGCTCGGCTGGGAGGATACTGCCCGAACTCTAGAGGCGGTCCCTGACCGTGTTAGAGAACCCACCTGTCCAGTGATGTCGGACCAGGCGGAAAGAAAGTGTCGGAGCCGACCCCCCCACGGAAGGACCCAGAGCTGGCGTGATGGGTATAGGGGTGGCAGCCCCCAACCCATCACTGAGCAGGCTTGGAGGAGAAGGAGGCTCCTGAACCTGTGCCTCGGCCTCCCTTACAGGGCTGTTGAGAACCCTGCTTGGGCCATGGGCGCCAAGCTTGAGCCTGCTGCTGCCTGCCTCCTTGGTAGAAGGGGTGCCTGACCGCAGGGGAAGAAAGCCAAAATGGCTTCTTCTTTCTCCTCTGCTGGTTCTTGCCTGAAGAACCCTTAGCAGAAGTAGCATCCAAGGTAGCATTGGACTGCTCTATACGCTGAAGGTTACCGGCCACTCCGAGACCGAACAAGTCGGTGCCTAGGAAGGGCACATCAGCAAGCTTATGTTGAGTATCCGCCGAGAAGGAGGAAAGCCTCAGCCAAGCCCTGCGGTAAGTGGCCATTGCGGCTGCTAGAGAACGGGCACAAGAATGTCCTATGTCCTGAGCCATCTGGAGCTGCTGTTTTGCGACAGCACGACCCTGGTCCTGGACTTGCTTTACCGTAGTCTGCATGTCTGCTGGGAGATGAGGGAGGACTTTGTCTAATGACCCGAGAAGGGCATGAGAGAAGTGTGCCATAATGACAGCCAAGCTGGCCTGACGAAGGCCCAGAGAAGAGGCCGCATAGACCTTACGGGCACAGTGATCCATATTTTTGGACTCTTTGTCAGAGGGTCGGTCTGTGTCGGCCGAAGTCCCAGTACGCCTGAACACAGAGGCAGTCATCAGGCTCTTGGCCGAAGGGTGCTCTGTGAACCCCGCAAGGGACCCCATGGGCAACGCATACTTGCGGGCCATGTGAGCAGATGGTGCTGGGCAGGAAGCAGGACGCTGCCAAAGTTCAAGGGCCAGGCCAACAATGGCCTCGGCCACTGAAAAGGCCTCTATCAGTGAGAGGGTACTCTGCCTTCTTTTGGATAGACTCCAAGGGCATTCCGGTAGATTCGGAGATGAGGCAGAGGATGCCCTGAAAGGAAGAAGGACCTTCTTCCAAACCTGTCCCAGACAACTCATCATCCCTGGGATGTGAGTGTAATCCAGTAACCTCAGAGTTCGAAGAATCGTGGTATAGCGGTCTGCAGCCTAAGTCACCTCGATGCACCAAGGGTGATCGGGGTGTGATGTCACGACGAATCTCGGGAATCCCGGTGTCTTGTCGGTCCTCTTCGAGGCGCCCTCCCTCAGGCTATTTAGGCGGTGGTTTCACCCTAATTGGTGGAGAGACCGAGATAGGCCGAGCCAGGATGCGGGCCAACCACACGGGTGGAGGAACCGAAGGCTTCGGTTCCAGAGGGGTCGGCTTCGACCTAGGAGGCGAAAGCCAAGCAATGGCCAAGGTAGGCGGTGGAGCTGGCTTTTGCCTGGACAGAATCAGCTGCTGCCACATGAGGTCTTCATAGCGTCAACGGAGTTTCCGTCGAAGCCTCTCCTCATCAGAGGAGGATGAGGACCTGTGGCGTCGCCTCTAGAGTGCTTGTGACTCTTTTTCAGGGTTCTGGACCTCGACCGAGATTGGGGAGGCCGACTCGGTCAATCGGGAGACACTGGGATCCGTGAAAACTGAGGGTCCGGAACTGGGTCCTTAATGGGGACACCAGCGGGCTCGGTCTCCTCATCAGGGAAGACAAGGACCACAGTCCTTTCCAAAGAGTTGTCGGGCTGAACCGGCGACAAGGGGTCGATTGGGTTGAGAATGATCTCGACCTCTTTGGCCACTTGCTCGGTCCCCAGGCCAGATGGGAGGTCCGCGAAGCCGGTGGTCGAGGAGGCGATCTCTACCAAAGTCAAGATCGCATGCTCCTGGGACTCGGACTTCTCTCGGTATCAAGAGCGTCTTTGCTTGGACGAAGAACCAGGGTCCTTATCCCTCTTCCAAGGGTGGGAGGAGTGCGAGCCTGAGGGCGCCTCACCCCTGGTGGGCAGAGACTGGCACAGCTCCTTGAAGGAGTCCGTAAAGGTGGAGCCAAGGTAAAGCAGAACGAAGAAGCTTCGACTGGCCGAATCTCGAGCTGCTTCCTCCTCAAATGCCTTTATTTGTTTTAGCTGTTCGGTGGATCCCGCGGCGGCGGAAACAGCCCACCTCACCTACTTCGATTTCACTGGCAGGTTCATTTTCTCCGGTCTCCCCAGTTTAAATGCGCCTTGTGGTCATCCAGGACGTTAGGATGGAAGGCCAGGCAAAGTCACACAATGAGGTGTCATGTCCGACGCACCTACACAGTAGGCACTTGCATTGGAGGTGGGGATCGATGGCGTGACATCTTCTGGCAGTAGGGGCACCAGGCGAAATCAAGGGGAAGATCTTTCCTCCATAGCAGATGCGGTAAAATCTCAGTCACTAACTTGAACGAGTTTTAAAACAATTTTCGTTAAAAAACGACTATTAGAATCCAGGGCCTACGAAATGCTTTGAGAGCACGAGGGGACCTGTATCTTCCAGCGGAAAGGAAGATCTGGCGTCATAGGGTGGATCCGAGGTATATACCACCCGGGTGGGTGGGAGGAGCCATCTTGAAGACTTCTGGCAAGATTTAAAGGGGAAGGGACATGCCAATAAGTGTGGATGAACAACACATCCACGTTCCTAGAACACATGTTTCGCTCCAGGGATGGTATGATCTGGGACAGAGTTGCCGTCCGGAAGGTGCATAGCCTGAGATACTGATTCAGGTCATGCAGATCTAGAATGGGACGCTAGCTCCCCCGTCCACTTCGGAACCAGGAAGTTCCTGGAAATGAACCATGGGTCTGGTGGAGGATCTGCCACTCGAGCTACTGCCTCCTTGAGGAGGAGCTGAGCAATGTCGTCTTGGAGAGCCGACTAAGTGTGGGCGGATACTATTTCCTCCCATGGGGCGTGGGCTCAGCTTGCAGGGTACTGCTCAAATTCCAGAGGCAGCCTCTGGCCAACCACTTCTAAAACCCACCTGTCCATGGTAACAATGGACCAGATGGAAAGGAAGTGGCAGAGCCGGCACCTCACGGGGGGGACCCAGAGCTGGCATGGCGGGAGTAGGGGTGGCAGCCCTCACCAGACACTGGGCAGGCTTGGAGGCAGAGGGTCCAGGGCCTGAATCTCAGCCTCCTTTATGGGCCTGGGCTTGGGCCGGGGGCACCAAGCTTGAGCCTGCTGCTGCTGACCTCTGTGAAAGGAGGGCTGCTGGGCCACAGGGGAAGAGTGCCAAAAAGGCTTCTTCTTCTTCTGCTGCTTCTTGGTACCAGAAGAACCCTTAACAGAAGTAGCGCCCAAGGTGGCACTGGACTGCTCGATGCACTGAAGGTCACCAGCCACACCTGGGCCAAAGAGATCATGCCCAGGAAAGGCACATCAGCTAGTCTGTGCTGCATATCCACCAGAAAGGAGAAGAGCCTCAGCCAAGCCCTGCTTTGGGAGGCAACTGCAGCTGTCAACGAACGGGCACATGAATCCCCAATGTCCAGAGCCATCTGGAACTGTTGTTTGGCAACAGCACAGCCTTGGTCCCGAACCTACTTGACCATGGTCTGCAAGTCCACGGGGAGATGAGGAAGGACTTTATCCAAAGAACCCAGAAGGGCATGGGAGAAATGTGCCATCATGACAGCTGAGCTTGCCTGACAGAGGCTCAAAGATGAGGCCACACAGATGTTCCGAGCAGAGTGGTCCAAATATTTGGATTCCTTCTCAGGAGGTCTATTGGTAGAAATTGCAGTTACGTAAGCACTTACCGTAACAGTAGATCTTCGAGAGAGGTTCCTGCAGTAGGTCTTCACATAGAGGACTGTGCCCCCTGGCATCAGGTTCCAACGGCAAACTTGTAGATAGCAATCATCAGCGGGGACCGCCCCCGACGTTACGTCAGCCTGACGATATAAGGGGCGGTCCTGCGCCTGCCCTCCTGTTCTTTTCCACCGAAGACCTAGAGAAAGGTAAGTAGAAAACAGGAGGAGTAAAGCACTCCTAGGACCATGCTTCCTCTCTAGAGGGGGACCGCCCCTTTTATAGTTGGGCTGATGTCACATCACCTGACGCCGGGGGCAGTCCCCACTGATGATTGCTATTTACAAGTTTGCCGTTGGAACCTGACGCCAGGGGCACAGCCCTATATGTGAAGACCTACTGCAGGAACCCTCCTGAAGTAAGATCTAGCAGTACGCCTGAACACAAAGGCCGTCACAAGGCTCTCGGCTGAAGGGTGCTCTGTGAACCCCACAAGGGAACCCATGGGCACCGCATACTTGCGGGCCATATGGACAGATGGAGCTGGACAGGAGGCAGGATGCTGCCAAAGTTCTAAAACCAGGCCCACAATGGCCTCGGCCACAGGAAAGGCTTCCGTTGGTGTATCCCCTCTTTTGAAGATGTCAATGAGAGGGTACTCTACCTTTTTCTGGATAGGTTCCAGGGGCATCCCTGTGGACTCAGAGATGAGGCAGAGAATGCCCTAAAAGAACAAAGGATCTTCATCCGTCTGTAGCCCACCAGCCAATTCGTCATCCTCTGGATGAGAATGGAGACCGAGGCATTCGGGTACAGCAGTCGTCCGCCCAGATCACCTTCGACCCACTGGGGGCGGTCCGGGGTGACAGTGACCGAAAGACACCGGGGGAGCCCGGTGTCTGGCCTAGCTTCCTTAGAAGGAGCCCCTCCCAGTGGCTGCTTGGGTGGCGGTTCCACCACAATCGGTGGAGGGACCGGTTTTGGACGAACCGGGGGTTTAGCCGGCTTCGCGGGCGGAGGAACCGACTTGATCGGCTCCAAAGGAGACGGCTTCGGCCTGGGAGTCGAAAGCCAAGTAGTGGCTGGGGCAGGAGCCGGGGAAGGATTGTGCCCAGTCAAAATCAGCTGTTGCCACTTGAGGTCCTCGCAGCGCCGACGGAGCTTCCACCAGAGCCCCTCCTCATCTAAGGAGGATGGGAATGACCGATGGCGTCGTCTCTTTTTAAAGCGCTTATGGCCCTTCCTTGGCCTATTGGTCAAGGGAGTCCGAGACCTCGATCGAGATCGGACAGGCCAACTCAGTCACTCGGAAGACACCGGTGGGACTTCCTGGGGTCGGGGACCACTTCCTCGACAGGACTGCCAGCAGGCTGAGTCTCTTCATCGGGGAAAACAAGGATCAGAGTCCAAGCAAGAGAGTCGTCAACCGGAATCGGCGACAAGGGGTCGATCGGGTCAAGAATAATCTCAAAGTCATCGACTGACACTTCGGTCGACTGGCCAGTCAGCAGGGCTGAGAGGTAGTCGGCCGAAGAGGCAATTTCGGCTGAGGCCGAAACAGACGGTTCCTGGGACCAAGATCTCTCTCCCTATCCCAAGAACGTCTCTGTCGAGACAAAGACAATCCCGGGTCCCTCTCCTTTTTACAGGAGTGAGAGGAGTGCGTTCCTGCCGGGCCCTCACCCTTAATAGGGAGAGACTGACGCAACTCTCGGAAGGAACCCGAGACAGTGGAGCCAAGATTGAGTGGAATGAAGAAGCTTCGGGAGGAAGATGCACTGGCACGAGCCGCCTCTGCCTCGAAGAGCTGCATGCGCTCCAATTGCTCGGCAGATTCTGTGGCTATGGACACCGCCCACCGGGCCTCCTTGGATTTCACCAGCGGGTTTCCGTTTTTCGGGCCTTACCAGCTTAAGGTGTGCGAGAAGATGACTGTCAAGGACATTAGGTTGAAACGTGAGGCAAAACTCACACGCAGTGGTGTCATGGCCGACACCCAGACAGTAAACGCACGCAGCACGCGGGTCAGTACGCGATATTTTCTGGCCGCACAGGCACCGGTGAAATCAGGGGGAAGAGTTTTCTTCCATAATCAAGAGAACGCAATCACAATCGCTAATGCAAACAAAGCAAATTTTCAGAATAACCAAAGGTTTTGAAGCCAGGGCCTACAAAATGCAAGAGCATGAAGGAGGCAACCTGCATCTTCCAGCGGAAAGGAAGATCTGGCGTCATGGGATGGAGTCGAGGGTTATACCACCTGGGTGGGTGGGAGGAGTCAGCTTAAAAACTTTCCGGCTGTCTTAAAGGGAAAGGGACACTGCCAAGAAGTGTGGATGAACAACATATCCACAATCCTAGAATAATTATTTCCAAGAAAGGAAGCACAGGCTATAAGTCGAGGCCAGCTCAAAAGGAGCCACAGTAAGCTTTTCTAACATGAAATTCAAGTCCCACACCAGCACTCAACTGCAGATGGGAGGCTTCAAGTGCAGAATGCCTCTTAAATATGTATGTGCCACTTCCAGGCATGCAACCGTACGACCATCAGTAGGCACATGGAAAGCCGAGATGGCAGCCAATTGCACTTTAATAGAAGAGTACTGCAATCCTGCATCTGACAAGGAAAGCAAATACTGTTGACACCTGATTTACCGGACATGTAAAAGGATCCGGCTGATGACATGTGGCAAAGCAAACGGCTTCCACTTCATGGAATAAGTGGCTCTGGTAGAAGGTTTTCTGGCAGCCACCAGAACATCAGCCACCTTTTGAGACACTCCAAATCTAACAATGGCTATGTCTTCAGGAGCCATGCAAGGAGATGAAGTGACTTGAGGTCCAGATGAACCAGGGTTCCCAGTTCCTGTGACAGCAAGCCATTGCACAGGGGCAGAAGCACTAGTGGTTCCACTGCCAGTTGCTGCAGTAAGGGGAACCAGACCTGACGAGGTCAAAGGGGAGCAATGAGTATTAGAGAGACTCTCTCCATTTAGAGTTTGATCAATACCCTCTGGATTACAGAGAAGGGAGGAAAGGTGTAAAGGAACCTCCCCTTCCAAGAGAGGGACAATGTGACTTACCAGAAAACTCCAGGCCCTGGAACGAGCAGGCAGAAAAGCGACTGTTTTATGTTGGGTGGGGACGCAAAAAGGTCCAACTCTGGACAATCCAGCCTGCTGAACAGGTCTTCTGCTACCGAGGTCAGCAGTTACCACTTGTGCATTCTAGACTGCGACCTGCTTAGTCTGTCAAGATGGTTTGAATGCCTGGAATATGAACTGCCGACAGTTCTAGACCATGTTCCACAGTCCAATATCAAACCCTCATCAATTCCCTGTATGGGGGTAGGACTGAGTTCTCCCCTACTTGTTTATGTAGTGCTCCACACTGATGTTGTCTGTCTGTGCACCAGTAGTGTCCCAGACACAGATGGG
Source organism: Neoceratodus forsteri (assembly GCA_016271365.2). Taxonomy (NCBI): domain Eukaryota; kingdom Metazoa; phylum Chordata; order Ceratodontiformes; family Ceratodontidae; genus Neoceratodus; species Neoceratodus forsteri. Next base: position 456,566,254 of record CM028132.1, read on the forward strand.
TCTTGAAGGCTTGCAGGACATACAGAACAGCCCGTATTTCCATGACGTTGGCGTGGAGGATACCCTCCACTGTCATCCATGTTCTGTGTGTCTGATGAGAAAGAAGTGACTTTCCAGTCCATTCCTGAGGCATCTGCCACCCTATGATGACACCCTCAGTGGAGACCAAGAAAAATGCTGGGGACATCCACAAGGGAGACCCACAAAAGAGTGGCAAGGGACACCACAGGAGAAAGAAACAGCTTCTGACAGGGGACTCAATTGTTAGGGGTGTAGACCTGGGGAAGGGAGCGGAGAGGGAAGTAAGGTGCCTGCCTGGTGCCATGACTTGGGGGGACACAAAGCAAATCCTCAGGATTGCAGAAGCAGCATCACAGGAGAGGGAACTAGATATCACTGTCCACCTCAGGACAAATGACCTAGCTAGGCATGAGATCAATGCAGTGCAGGATGAATTTGTGGAGCTGGGGAGGGGCCTGAGACAGGCAGCAAGCACAGTAACCTTCTCAGAGGTGCTGCCAGTCTATGGCAGGGGTGAGGCTAGGGTACTGCACACTATGCACTTTAATGAATGGCTGCAAAACTGGTGCAGAGCACAGGGCTTTGGCTTCATTGGGGACTGGGGGTCCACCTGGAGAGATGAAGGTCTATACTGGCATAATGGTCTGCATCTGTCCAGGAAGGGAAACAAGCTCCTAGGTGACAGGTTTAAAGGCTTCCTTGGAAAGCTTTTAACTAACCAAGGGGGGAGGTGCTGATAGGAAACAGGAACGTTCAAGCTTCTAGCCACAAAACATGGCAGGTAGTAGGGTAAACACTGAGGTACAGAGCTTGACAGAGGGCAGGACAGGGGTAAATGGAAAAATAGACAAGGGCAATAAGAGCAGGGATGAGGTAAAAAAGGATAAAGCCAACATTAAATGGAGGGCAATGAGTAACAATGCCTGTAGTCTGGGAAACAAGCCTCCAGAGCTAGTAGCCCTGATGGAAGAGGAACACTTGGATATTGTGGCAGTCGCAGAAACATGGTACACAGAGAACCATGACTGGGATGTCAACTTACCAGGGTACACAATCTACAGAAGGGACAGGGAGGGTAAAAGAGGAGGTGGAGTAGCTCTCTACATAAGGGAAGGGATCAAAGCTACAGAACTAAAACGTAAAGGGGGAGGACAAGAGGCACTCTGGGTCACCTTGGAGACAGGGAATGGCATCACAATCCGCACAGGGGTTGTATACAGACCCCTGTCTCAAGGGGAGGAAATGGACAAGAAAATGATAAGAGGGCATTCTCAAAATGGCTGAAAAAGGGGAGATACTGTTGATGGGGGACCTGAATATGCCAGATGTTAACTGGATGACATGGACTGCAGCCACATCAAAGAGCAGGGTCATTCTCGATGCCCTACAGGAGGCATGCCTTAGACAGCTAGTGGTGGAACCCACTCGGGAGGGAGCAATATTAGACCTGGTACTCTCAAATGGAGAGAGGATCACAAATTTAGAAGTCAGTAGACATCTGGGAACAAGCGACCACTGCACAGTGTGCTTCACAATAAACACAACCATGGAGACAAGCCATACAAAGACAAGGATACTGGACTTTAGAAGGGCTGACTTTGGCATAATGGCTGAATATCTGAGGAATGCATTAGCAAATGGCCAGAAAGGATGGATGGAAGAACAATGGAGAAAATTAAAAACTGCCATCACAGAGGCAACAAGCCTTTGTGTGAAACAAATAAAGAAAACAAAGTGGAATAAAAAACCACTATGGTTCTCAAAAGAGGTGTCAGGGAAGGTTAAGAAGAAAAAGGCTGCATTCAAAAAGTATAAGGAATCACAGGAAGGAGAATGACAGGAACTGTATCAATTAAAGCAGAAAGAAGTGGGGAAGGCAATCAGAAAAGCAAAGGCCCAAACCGAGGAAAAGATAGCCAACTCAATTAAGAAGGGGGATAAAACCTTTTATAGGTACATTAGGCAGCATAGAAAGGTTAAGGGAGGGATAGTGAAGATTAATAAAGGAGAGGGGAGCTGGGCAGAGGGAGACAGTGAAAAGGCAGAGATACTGAATGAATACTTTTGCTCAGTATTCACAAAAGAAGAAGAGGAGAAGTTACCTAAACCAAACAATAGAATTACTCTGGGTAGTGGGGTTGATGCCAGTCCATTTACAAAAGAAAAAGTCCTGAAATAACTCCTAAAACTCAAGGTGGACAAAGCAATGGGGCCTGATGGGATTCACCCTAGAATCCTAAAAGAACTAAAGGAAGACCTAGTGACACAACTGATCATACTTTTTAACAAATCATGGGAGGATGGGGTGGTACACCTAAGGACTGGAGGATGGCAGATGTGATTCCCCTTCACAAAAGTGGGAGCAAGGCAGAAGCAGTAAACTACAGACCTGTTAGTTTGACCTCAGTGGTGGGGAAAATGATGGAATCACTTCTGAAAGAAAGAATTGTTCAGTCCCTAGAGGCCAGCGGGGCACAGGACCCAAAACAGCATGGATTCACAGCAGGAAGGTCATGTCAGACGAATCTAATCGATTTCTTTGACTGGGTGACCAAAGTAATAGACCAGGGAGGGGCTGTGGATATGGCCTACCTACACTTTAGCAAGGCATTTGACACAGTCCCGCACAAAAGATTAATAATCAAGTTAGCCAGCCTGGGAGTGGGTACCAGGGTAGCAAACTGGCTGCACAACAGGACACAGAAGGTAATAGTGAATGGAACACACTCTGAAGAAAGGGGGGTTACTAGTGGAGTACCTCAGGGCTCAGTACTGGGTCCAGTCCTCTTTAACATCTTTATAGGAGACATTGCAGAGGGTCTGGAAGGAAAGGTATGCCTCTTTGCAGATGACACAAATATCTGTAACAGAGTTGATACACAAGGGGGGGGTAGAAAGAATGAGAAGGAACTTGGCAAGGTTGGAGGAATGGTCAGACATACGGCAACTTAGATTCAATGCAAAGAAGTGCAAAGTAATGCACCTGGGAAATAAAAATCCAGGAGAAGAGTACACAATAGCAGGGGAGATACTAACAACAACAATAATGGAAAGGGATCTGGGTGTAGTCATATCAGATGACGCAAAGGTGGGTAAGCAGTGTGAGAAGTCAGTAAGGAGAGCCAGGGGGATACTGGGATGCATAGGGAGGGGCACCACAAGTAGAAAAAGGGAAGTGGTTATCCCTCTGTACAGACAGTTGGTGAGACCCCATCTGGAGTACTGAGTGCAGTTTTTGAGACCTCATCTACGCAAGGACATAGACAGGATGGAAGCAGTCCAGAGGAGGGCAACTAAAATGGTGCAGGGTCTACATCAGAAACCATATGAAGAAAGACTAAGAGAGCTTAATATGTATACTCTTGACGAAAGGAGGGACGGGGGAAATGATAAAAACTTTCAAGTACCTCAAGGGAATCAACAAAGTCCAGGAGAGTAGCATCTTTCAGAAAAGAGATGTGTAAGAACAAGGGGGCACAATTTAAAGTTAGAGGAGGGACGGCTCAGGGGTAATGTGAGGAAATTATTTTTCACGGAGAGAGTGGTGGACACATGGAACCGCCTTCCTGGAAAGGTTGTGGGGTCTAAAACCGTGGGGGAATTCAAACATGCATAGGACAGACATAAGGCAATTATAGTGGGGGTTGCAGGAAGCAGGCTGTTGGTTAACTAGAATCTGCAACTTATCCAATAGGTAGGGAAACGGGTAGACTGGATGGGCCAAGTGGTCCTTATCTGCCGTCAAAGTCTATGTTTCTATCTGTGGTAAGTATCTGATGACAGACAAGTATCAGGAAAGGAACCCCCTTCAAGAAATAGTCGGGTTCCATCCACCACTGAAACTCCTTTCAGACAGGAGAAGTTACTAAACCTTTTACTCTAGGTTGTCAGTGTGTTAGTCCTATTGGACTCAATGTCCATTGGGGAGTCCTCATACGCAGTCTGGCCAATGGTACCGTAACAACGGCTGCTGCCATCATGCCCAACCATCTCAGGAATGTCCTGGATGTGACATACCTGTTGTGCGGGCCTGTACAATCAGGCATTCGTCCCTTTCCTGTGGCAGGAAGGCTAAGCCTTGGGCCGTGTCCAGACTGTCCCTCTGTACTGCAGATGCTGACAAGGGGTCAGATCTGATTTCTACACAATGACTATGATCCCTAGGGCATCGAACAACTGCCTGATGTGTGCTAGGGTCTGGTAAAGCTGCTCTCTGGAATAAGCTCTGAGCAGCCAGTCGACCAGATAGGGGAATACGTATAGTCCCTCTCTCAAGGGCTGCTGCCACTGCTGCTAAGTATCTGGTAAAGGCCCGTGCCACAGATGATAAATCAAAGGGCAATACCCTGAACTGGTAATGTTCCCCCAGGGAAAGGAACCTGAGGTACTTTATGTGAGGTCGACAGATCTTGATATGTGGGTAAGCATCCTGCATGTCTAGGAAACAAATCCAGTCCCCTCCTTGCAGTAGTGGCAACAGGCCTTGTTGAGTGACCAGTCTGAACTTCATGTACCGAATAAAGAAGTTCAGGTTTCTTAAGTCCAGAATTGGCCTCTGGTTCCCTGAGCATTTGGGGACTAAAAAGTAGAGCGAATAGAAGCCCCTGTTCCTTTGTTCCCAAGGAACTAGTTCTATGGCCCTTTTCTGCATTAGGGAATGTATCTCCTTTAGCAGCCTGTATGTGTTCTGGAGGATAGGCCGAAGGAGTTGATGGATGGTCTGGAGGTAACTCCAGAAGCTCTAGAGCATGGCGCTGTTCTATTATCTGCAGTACCCAAGCATCTGATGTGACTTTCCTCCACTGATCCAGGTGGAAGAAAAGAGACCATCTACTACTACCTTTAAAGGTAATGGTGTATAGGAAAGAGTCATGCAGATCCTGCAGCTGTAGCTGCACTTACACCTCTAGGGGCTTTTGAATGGGCAGCTGGGGTGGGTCTTGCGGAAAGCAGAACTGATCCTCCTCTGCTTTTACTTTGTTGTCTGGCTCTTGAACAGTGTTTGTTGCTGGCTGGACGAAAGGGTACCCCTCTGCCTACTTCTTGGCTGTGTATGGTAGAGGGAGTGTACTGATTTTAAAGTCCTGACCGAAGCCTGCAGGTCTGACAGGATTTCCTGAACGTCTGCTCCAAACAGCTTGTATCCTCTGGATGGGGCATTCAGGATGAATTGCTGCACATCATTGGCAAACCCTGTCACTGTGGAAGGGTTGTGGAATAACAGATGACCAGACACTGAACTTCAAGTTCAACACACAGTCTTTGTGCGATGTTTATTCAAAATACAAGAAATAACCTTCTGCAATGGCATATTTCTTCTTCAGTACAACAGTTTGCAGCAATAGACTATGAACGTTCTTTCTCTGCACTTAGCCAGCACCTACTGACACTGATCTCTGATCCCAATTCACTAGTTAAGATATAGCCACCACCCCTATGCAAGCCCCATTTGCTTGGGCAGTGGGGACCTAAAAAGAAAAAAAAACAAAACAAGCTGCTATAGACAAAGAATCTCAATGCAGAACCACCGAAAGGTCGTCTACCCCAAACGGCACTGGCAACAAATCAAGTTTCAAAGAAATACAACATCATACATACTTCCACCATGCAATGCATCATGACATTTCTTACTTAGGTTTACAACAATATACATATATTTTAAATAACACAACTAGCTTAGTTTCTATAATAGTCACCTAGTACTTTTTACCATTATCAAAAACACCTAGTGCCATAGTATTTTCAACATTACAGGTTTCATAAACATAAGGTATATTATGACATAGTGCTATTACATACTAAATCCAACAACGATTAACACAACCTGTTTTACATACATCTGGAGTTCACCACAATACCCTCCCTGTACGAGGACCTAAGAGGGAAAAGGAAAATCAAAGAGGACACTATAGCATAGTCAAGAAAAGGGAGGGGTGCCCATAGGTGGCCAACCTTATGTACTAGAAATAATAAACAACAGAATAGGCTTAGAAATAGAAGAACTATTGCAACAGATTTAAAAAAAGGTCAATCCTCAAGAGCAGCAGGAGCTCCCGGTCACAGTCAACCTCAACCAAGAGTGCCTTCTCAAGCAGACAGCAGAAGCGGCTGCTCTAGCAGAAGCATCAGAAATGTCGTAGGTAGTATATAACAAACGTTTACCCACATCTTCCCCATTTGGTGAGCCTTTAGCAGCTCCTGCTTAGGGGTACCCTCTGGGATGGCTTGGGCCACTGCCTTGGCCTTCCTCCAGAGGGTATTCTGGTATTTTACCATATGGGCCTGACAATTTGCAATCCTGATGCCCAAGGTACCAGAAGCGAAGGTCCTCTTCCCCAGGACATCTAGCCTCCTGAACTCCAAGTCAGGAGAGAGAGAGAACTAAGATGTTTAGGCACTTTATACCTATCATCGGCTGTGTTTATCACAACTGAATCAGCCTCAGGTTGGCCTGAAAAGAAGGGCTTTCCTGAGGGGGCCTGGTACATTTTATCTGTCTTCCTTGGAATGGCAGGATCATACTTGGTCTGTGCCAGGCAGCCAGGATGGCATGCTCTAGGGCAGGCAATAGAGGAGGAGGAATGATAATAGGTGGGGATCAGGTAGGTCTAAGAACTCCACCAAATTCCTTTTGGTGATGTCTTGCTCCTCTACTTCAAACCCCATGGCAGACTGGAGTTGCTGCAGCATGGAGATGAATGAGGGCTCTTCAGGAGGGGACCTCGGAGTGTACACAATGGAGTCCTCACTCCCTGTGGAGATGGTGGAGCTAGACTTCTCACAGGAGCTCTCCACAAACTCCTCCTCCTCCTCTTCCTCTTGCATTATGAGGTCAGGGTTATACTCCTGATCCTCGCTGATGGTTTCAGTAGGCGTCAAGGAGGGAACAGAACAGATCATCAACGCTCTGGAAGGCAACTGGCACGTCAGCCTAGTAAGCGTCGGCACTGGAGGTTGTCTGGCATGCCCCATCGATGCCACTCCTGTTGCAGGAGGAGAAGGCAGTAGATGCTGCAGCATGTTCGTGAAGGATGAAAGCACTGCTTGCACATCGGTGCTTACTTGCTCTGCAGGTGCAACCCGTGATGTCGAAGGGGGAGGCATCATCCCCTATGTTGATGGCCCCTCGCCAGCCATAAGAAGCCTGGCAGTGCTCACAGCCTGTCCTCACCCGGAAGAGTCAGAGGTTTGGATGGCTGGTGGCATCGACCACCGAAGCAGTTGTCACTGAGGCAGTCGCCGTTGTATTAAGGGGCAATCGAGAGCGTACCAAGAAGGATTTCTCTTTGCTTCTCTCCCTCTCCCGGTGTTTATGTTTATGTTGCACCGAGGATTTCTCCCAGGACCTAGAAAAATGGGAGCCTGAAGTATGGGCAGGCGACACAGTGGAACTCTTTTCCTGGAGTTTTTTCTCCATCCTGGCTACCAGTTGTTTTGAAAGGTGGATTTCTAGGGCATTCTTTTGGCATCGCTGGGTGGCTGTGTTGAACCTGAGGCAGATCTCAGAGTCTTTAATGTTATGGGCCATGGCGAGGCAGCATATGCAGACATTGTGTGAGTCACCCAAGTAAATCTTCTCACCGCATTTGCAGTATCTAAAAAGCTTTTCGGGTTCCTTAGATGACATACAAGATGACAACCACTTATAAAAAGTGACAGCGAACTAGGGAAAGAAATACTCTAAAAAACTTAATAGCAGTCGACTGCAGCGGCAGCAACTCCATAGAGGGTCCGGTCAGTATGGTCATTGGTGGGAAAAGAACTGAGGAGGGAAGGCGCCGCCCATATTTATATGGGAAGTGCTGACGTAGGACATCGTTATGGGAGCCCCTAGTGGACTACTTGCAAAAAGTCTCCGTGTGGTCCTAGTGCCTGGTGGCTATAGTTTCATAGGTGTGGCCTAATGAAAGAGATATCCTCAAAGATGATATGGTTGTTCCCTCAGCCATCTGTTGGGGAAATCAAAGAGAGGTCCAAGACTGGTGAGGGGCAGGCAGAGGATCCCATGGCCGGGGAGCAGGAATGTGCCCCACAAGCTCATGCCTGGTCCCCTCTGGAAGCGTAGGCAATCACCCTATGCCGGGCCAATGGTGACAACCTGAAGAGATGCAGCCATGCCATTCACCTAATGCAACCTGGAGAGACACAGCCACGCCATTTGCCTAATGCAGACTGCAGTTCACAATAACCTGGAGGCTACCTAACTAATGTCGTATGACACCCTTACCTGGTGTCTCGCTAGCTCCAGACCCTGAACAGAAAGGTGTATGACTTGTCTGGTTTGCTCACAGTCCGGCAAGGATGCCAAGAGAAGTCTCAGCATCGCCCACAGGTGCCTGCCACACGACGCCTGGTGCACTTGGTGTGCAAAAGCTCATAACATGGTACACGGCACAAAGAAGACTCTTCAACCCAAAGCATCAAACTCAGCTGAGTTCGACTCTGGGGGACGCCTATGCCCAGGGGAGGTGTTCAGGAGCTGGACCCAAAAGTGGGGTGTGGCATGGCTTCTGGAGACTCCAGGAGTGCTCAATACCTGCACTGGGTGTCCCTCAGGGCTAGAGAGGGGGCAGAAAGACTTAGCCAGACGTCTCCCGACACCTCCGCAAATGACCTAGGCCATGGAGGTATGACTGTACCACCCAAGGAAGGACAGCATCAGACATGCAAGACTGCGGCCTGAGAAGTGGGACAGTCGCAGCTTCCTCATCATTCCCAAAAGGTACTGCTGGTAAAGACAGTACTCGGCGTTAGAAGATAGATGGAAGGAAGAGTCCTCTTCCTCAGAGGAGGAAGATGAAGAGGAGCTAGACTTGGGGGGGGGGGCGATGGTGCCAGGGTCTCAGGCTGGAAAACAGCTTGGTCAAGTGCCCTCAAGTAACTTGGGAAGGCACTCGAAGCCCTGAACTGGTCCCAGGTCAACAGCCCCGTAGGACCTGAAATGCCAGGGAGAACAGGAGGGGTAGGCAGGTCATTCTGGACCAGGCCAGGTCCTGTGCCAGGGCTACAAGAGTGAACAGGGGACCTTGCCTGAAGAGAAGGCCTAAGCAACTCATTCACCTGTGAATACCCAACCATAGAGGGGCGGCCCAGGTGGTGCCCCGGCGAGGAACCCCCAGGTGGGGAGACTGGAGCCCCATACAGGTCCCCAGGGCAGCCCCTATCCTCACCTAAAGCAGGTCCACACAGTTTTGGGGAGGCCGAAGGACATGAGTCAGCACTCCGACTCCTGCCAGAGCCACCAGCAACTCTGGATGTGGGACGGGGTGCCAACTGGGAGCTACCAGCCGCCACCTCACAGGAACAGGCTATACCCCTTGGGCTAGGCCTAAGGACAGAACCAACATTAAGAACCTGAGATAAGAGGGAGCTGGCACTGCAAGAAGCAACAGAACCCCCTCGGCACCATCAAGGGTGCCTGAATCAGATTTGGCGCTGGGGATGGTGCCGGAATCCAACCCAGTGCCAGCCCGGCACCATCTCCTCTCCTGGCACCGTAATCGGCAGTGGGATCGTCCCAAGTGCTGTGAGTAAGTGGTGCTGCAAGCGGTGCTGCCAGACAGAAGAGAAGCAGCACCGCAACCAGCATGGGGCTGATAAGCACCCAGGGACGACGCCGAGAACATCAATAGCCTAGGACTAGGCCCAGAAAGGCCCTCTCCACTGTCAGAGCCCAGAAGCCAGTTGAGATAATCCCAGTCCCTCTCCCCCAGGTCATCAGACTGCTCAGGGGAGGAGATTCAGATCTCCATCAGGTAACTGGCTCCAGAGACCTTTCCTCTCCTAGTGCTGCAAGCGGCATCAGAGGGGGACACCCCCACGCAGGTGGCATCGCTCCGCTCACGGGCACCTGCCTCAGTGCCAGGAGCCGAACTGGCACCAGGCTGTGGCCCTAAGGAGCCCAGTGGTGTAGGCCCAGTGTACAGCTCTGACCTTGCCAGCAGTGGCATCTGCCCCCCACCCCCCGAGGGGGTGCCAGACTGGGAGCGGTGTGCAACCTGTTCCTTGGAGGGAGCCAACTGTCACACAGACCCTTCCCCCAGGCTCTCTATCTCAGTGAGACTAGGACACAAAGAGGCCTGGTCTCCCTCAGTACATATAGTGCTGGGGTCAGTATGTATAGTTCCGGGGAGGTGCCATGAGGAAGAGCCCAGGGACCTTATCTTGGAGTCCCGTGTGTAACATCTGCCTCTAAAAGTAGGAGGCGACTGACCCCACTTCATCACACAAATCTCTAAGGTATGGTAGTCCACCGAGAAGCAGGCATCGCAGTGGTCCATACCATGTTCCCCTTCAAGGCAGGTCCAGTAGTAGTCATGCCGATCTCAGATGGACATGTTTCTTGCATGGGGGTACCGACGCATGGGGGAGACTATCTTCATATCAGACTTCTTCTTCAGGTTTTTAGGCCTCTGAGACCCAGACATGATAGACTATGGACAAGAGACAAAAAGCAGCAAAAACAGGGCTCGGTGCCGTAAAAAGGGATAGGAAGGAAAGTGGCGATGGAAAATAATGAAAAGAAGTGTTACAGCTTTGAGCAAGTGGCAAGAAACAGAACTACATAGTACTATGCAGCAGAAAATGGGGAACGCTCCCACAGAGTGTTACCTCGACAGCGGGAAGAACAGGACTGAGGAGGGCAGGGGACCGGCTTTGGTTACTGGCTAGCCTATGAGTGCCATGTAATAAGTTTACCTCATGAGTAGTGCCATCCCTGTCAGTCCTCTAAATCTAAAGTTATAAAGGTGTAAGCTCCCACAGGGTCCTGCCACCTCTGGCACAGATCCACCAGTAATGAATGGTGGAGACCGATTCTTGGAAAGCCAGCTCGGTGGTGCTGTGGGTTGAGGCACTAGATGCCACACCTCGTGCCACGCCGGCAACTTGAGTTCAGGAGCAAGCTAGAGTCCCCAGGGGCTGGGAGATGACTGTAGTGGCCACTAGGCTGCTCTCGTCTCCCAGACTGAGGAGGCGAGTTTCTTCACTCTCGGCCGACACCTGGTGGATCCTGGGTGTTAGAGCAGAAGTACGGGGGGATTGACATTACGTCAGGAGGGTGGAGGAAGCTGTGGTTCCAGGAGCGCATGCACGCCTCCAAGCACATGTGCCTGCCATGCATGTCACAGTTCTGGGTCGGGATGGCAGCATAAGCAGAAAATGCCAATGTCTCCCCACTGCCAAGTGTGACAACTCCAGACACTCTCGGGGCCTGCTCCTTGTGGATACCCACTGGAAAAAGACGGCGGGGGAGAGCCTGACAGGGATGGAAGCAAAGGGGGCCTAATGGCAGGATTAGGTAGCAATGTGGGGCAAACAGCTATATAGAAAAGATAAAGATTGATTTTTGGAAGATAATGTGTTACCTGTGTTGAAGAGTTGTGAAGCGATATATAAAGGGAGAGTGATGGACACACACACACTGTCACACAGGCTCCCTTTCAGAGTCATGCGTCGGAGAAACATGTCCAACAGCTGAAGGCTATGAGACATCACCCAGTACCACACTCCCATCGCTTCCCTGCACAACGGATAAGGGTGAATGCCCCCTTGCTTGTTTATGTAGTTCATGACACTGGTACTGTCTGTCCAAATCAGCAAGAGACCAGGGCTGAGATGTTCCTGGAAAGTATGGAGATCAAACAGAACGAGCCGCCTCTCCAGGACACTGATATGGAGATGACGCCAGATTAGTCTAGACTCCTTGGGTGTGACAGGACCAGAGATGGGCACCCCAACCAGACCCAAGGCATCGGTTGTGAGGATCTCCACAGGTGTCGGGGGGGGGGGGATGAAATGTCCTATAACAGGTTTTGGCAGTCCATCCGCCATACTACAGCATGACAAAGAGGTGATGTGATGAGGACTGTTTGTTACAACTTGTCCTTCAGCTGGTCCCAATGTACAAGGAAAGTTCAATGTGATATGTGTACGGCGAAATGAGCAAAGGGAACCATGATGATGGCCGCAGCCATCAACCCAGCAGATATACCATCATCCAGGCTGACACATAGTGGCTTCAGTGCATCAGCTGAGACTGGGCAACAAGGGCTTCTACCCTGTCTGCAGGCAAAAAGCTCACCCACTGACATCTCCAGCACCGCACTAAGATACTGGAGACACTGACAAAGAACGAATATGGATTTTGGTACATTCACCATGATATTCAGATCCTCAAACAACTATCTTGTTCTGGACAATGTGTGTACAGAATTGTTCCCCTGAATGGGACTTTCACGAGTCAGTAGTCCAGATATCAGAAGACATAAAAGCCATTCCTCTAGCCTGGCCCGGTGGCACTGAAGGTTGAGGTGCTGGTCGCTACACCTAGCGCACCATCGGTGACCAGAGTTCAGGAACAAGCCCGGGCTGCCGGGGGTTGGCAGGGGGGAGAGAGGACTGAGCGTCCAGAGGACTGCTCTCCTCTCTCGGGGGAGGGAGGGAGACTTGTCATCCCGCTCGCTGACTGCCATCTGCTGGTGGCCAGAGCGTAGTACGGGTTGGGAGGCACACTCCAACGTGTTGACATCGGTGGGGAGGGGGAAACGGAGAAAAGTGGAGGGAAAAGGAGCCTGGCAGCGCTCAATGATGGCCACAGCTCCCGGGACTAGCAGCACTAGATTCTGGATTGGGTCTCTGGGGGGAGGTGTAGCATGCCACCTCCCTCCTGGCCCCGCTGTGGGGGGGGGCAATCCACGGGAGGAACTGCCGATGTCAGCGAGTACAGGAGCAGGCGTGTCCAGAGAGCGAGAGTTCCTCTGTCCGGAGGGCCAAAGCCACCTGCCATGGTTCTAAGGAGCATAAAATGTGCATGGAAAAAAAAGGCCATTCTTTCCTGAGGGCCACTGCCACAACTGCTAAGCATCTGAGAAACAGGTGCAGCATCAAGGATAAGCCAAAGGGCAAGACTTGTAACTGATAATCGCTGCACTCTAGAATGAACCAGAGATACCACCTGTAGCACTTGTGAATTTTGATATGAAGGTATGTGTCCTTCATATCCAGGACAAAGAGCCAATCCCCCTTTTTTAGCAGGGGGACAAGAGCCTGAAGAGAGACCATTTGAAAATGAAAGTTTCGTACTTACTGCAAGTTTTAATCTTCCTGAATTATCTTCTCCGTAATTACCATTAATGGGTCTGAGCTGGAGGTGCCAGGACCCCAAGGGAGGCAGAAATTTTCCGGAAGGGTGGGGGCGCGAGTAGGTCCAGTGCACTTGTCACCGCATCTGCCCGCTGGTATACAGCAGTGCCGCCCCCAACTGCCTCAGTATCTTTTTTACTGAGGCAGTACGCAGCATGAACCTATCGAATAACCTATGCTCTTAACCTGATGACATAAGACAGCCCTATTGGCCCCGTGCAAGAAGGGCCACCAGACCCAGTAACCCAATGTCTTCACAGCCCAAACCAAGTACTAAGGGGTGAAAACCAACAGAATACTGGAGTGAGTCCAGGGAAGGGTGGGCAGGTGCAGTAATCTCTGGAGAAGATATTCAGGAAGATTAACAGTTACAGTAAGTATGTAACTTTCATATCTTCCAAGAATCAATCTTTTCCATAGATTCCCACTAATGGGTCAGGCACAGTACCAAGCTCAGAAAATGTCCCCAGGACTAGGGGAGCTGGAGCTCAGGATAGTAACCCATTCAGACCTGTCCTGCCAGAGGTGGTATGCTGCCTGGCATGGACATCTAGGGCATAGTGCTTGGTAAAAGTATGCACCGTGCCCCAAGCTACAGCTCAGCAAACTTCTCCAACTGACACAGCATATTTCTGCCAGGGAAGTGGCAACCGCTGTGGTGGAGTGGGCATGTAACTTGCCATTCAGTTTGACCTGAGCCATGGCACAGCAGTGGCGAAGGCAATTTACAAACCATGCTGAAATGCACTTGACTATGACAAGCTGTCCCTTTCGATCAGGTTTGAAAGAAAGTATAGCGCAGTGGTCTAAGGCTCTGAGCTGCAATCTGGTGACATCCAGCAGACCAGACCTGGGTTTGAATCCCACAGCTTCCACTTGCATACTGTGTGACCCTGAGTAAGTCACTTAACCTCCTTGTGCTCCCCGGTCGCTCTTGTAAAAAGGCTTTCAGCTTAGTGTGCTATACCTGGTTAAACAACAAAATAAAAAAACAAACAAAAAAAAACTGTGAGCTGTTTTGACTGTCTGTAGTCCTTAGTCCTGTCCAGATAAAATCTAAGGATCCTCTTAATATCCAGTGAGTGGACAGTCCCTTCTCCCTAATACTGGAAGTTGGCAAAGTAGGTAGGAATGATAACAGCCTGGTTAAAATGGCACTCCCAACACCACTTTATGCAGAAACTTGGGGTGTGTGGAGAAAGTACAGTTACGTAAGAACTTACTGTAACAGCAGATCTTTAAGAGGAGGGAGCTCTTGCAGCAGGCAATGCCAATAACCATAAGGACTAAGCCACCAGGACCCCACGGAAACCTTCCAACTAGCAGTCTTCAGCGGGGGACCACCCACAATGTCAGCACACCCCGATGCCAGCCAATGGTATAAATAGGGCGGTCCCCAGCCCCACCTCAGTTCCCCGCTGGAGACAGAGTCTAGGATGAAAGGAGAACTGGGTAGGTTCATGCCCAAAATGAAAAGGAAGGCAAAAAGAAACACCAAGGGAAGGAGGGAGGAAAAGCAGCGCCTGCTGCAAGAGCTCCTCTCGAAAATCTACTGTTACGGTAAGTTCTTATGTAACTATACTATCTTACTTCGAGTTGGAGCTTTTGCAGCAGGCAATAACCACAAGGGCTGAATCCCAAGCAGTTGAAAGAGAAAGAACAGACAGGCATGGGTGGAGGCTAAGGATAGCCAGCAGAATTAGGAAAGCAGGTTTTGAAGAACCGCAAGGCCGATCACAGTCCTATGCCTGGGGACAACATCCAAGCTATAGTGCTTGATGAAGGTGTGAATGGAACTCCAGGTCGCAGCCCCACAGAGATCTGCAGCAGAGATGTTCCTCAATGAGGCAAAGGAGGTAGCAACTCCCTCAGTGGAATGGCCTTTTGACGAGCCCAGTAAAGGCTTGTCATACTTCCGATAACAGAAAACAATGCAGTTAACTAACCACTTAGACAAAGTTTGTTTAGAAACTGGTGCTCCCTGAGATTTTGGAGCAAATGAAACAGAGCTGGTTGGTCTTCTGAAAGGAAGCAGTGCAGATGAGGTAGAAATGAAGCGTCCGGTGGACATCCAGAGTATGTAATAAAGCCCCCCCTCCCCGATTAGAATACTCTGAATAATAAACTGGAAGGTGGATTTCTTGGGTCAGGTGAATTCAGACACCACCTTTGGCAGGAACTTAGGATTTGTTCATAGGATGCTCTTTCCTTATGAAAGACTAAATAAGGCTCTTTACACATCAGAGCCTGGAACTGGGAAATCCTCAGAGCAGAAGCAATGGCAAACAAAAATAATGCTTTCCATGACAGAAAGCATAGTTTGCAGTCCACGACTGGCTCAAAGAGGGATCAGCGTGAGCTTCTAACATAAAGAGGAGATCCCATGGTGAGATTGGGTCCCAAATGGGAGACTTTAGATGCAATATGCCCCGCAAAAGGTGCCGGACAAGTCTGATGGACAAGGGGTGTGTTTACCCTCCATAGGTGCATGGTACGCACAGATGGCAGAAAGGTGCACCTTAATGGAGGAGTAGCTCAGACTGGTCTGGATCACAGAAAGGAGATACTCCAGCATGAAGGTCACTGGAAAGGAGAAAGGGTTGAGGCTCCGGGTAGAAGCCCAAAGACAAAACCTCTTTCACTTCATAGCAAAGGTGGCCCTAGTGGTGGGCTTCCTAGCAGCCACTAGGACCTCCGATATGCCAGGTGAGACCCCGTACCTTGCAACTGCTAAGTCTGCAGGTGCCAAGCATACAGAAGCAGAGACTTAAAGTCTGGATGGACTAAGGTACCCTGGTCCTGGGAGAGCAAGTGAGCGCACAGGGGCAGAGGGACCGGGGTTCTGTCGCTAGCTGCTGAAGCTGAGGGAACCAGATCTGCTGAGGCCAGAAGGGTCAATGAGGATCAATAACGTCCCCCTCTGCTTGAAGCTTAAGCTGTACCCTCTGCAGAAGAGGGAAGGGAAGGAAGGCACAGAGAAACTTCCAAGTCCAACAGTGGGCCAACACATCTTGTCAGAAAACTCCAGGCACTGGATCTAGCGAGCAAAAATTGGGCAGTCTGGCATTGGATGGGGACTCAGAGGTCAAACTCATCCCCCCACATCTGTCGAACAGCTGGCCTGTGACTGACTGAAGTAACTCCCACTCGTGGGCTTTGGACCGAGATATGCTTGGGCTGTTGGCCAAGAAGTTTTGGAGGCCTGGAACATGCACAGCTGTGAGTTCTAGGCGGTGTTCTAGAGTCCAAAACCAGATCCTCATGGCTTCTCTGCAGAGGGGGTAGGAATGAGTCCACCCTTGTTTGTTGATGTAAAATACTATGGACATATTGTCCATCTGAATGAGAAGGGGACTTGGAGAGAGAGAGGTCCATCTGAAATGCTTGCAGGGCATAAAGGATCCCCTGCTTCTCCAGGATGTTGATGGGAAGGGACCACTCCAGTGGAGACCAGGTCCCTTGAGTCTGTCTGTCTGCCATGTGGGCACCCCAACATAGCTCCAAGGCGTAAGTAGTCAGAATCCTCCTCGGATTGTCTCGCCTGAAGGGAACTCCCTCAACTAGATTGTCCGAGTCAATCCACCAGGACAGAGTCCAGTGAACTGGGTCCAAGACTGAAACGGGGACATCCAGGTTGTTGGACCGCTGGTCCCACTGCACCCTGAGTGTCCACTGGGGAACCCTTACGTGGAGGTGGGCCAATGGGACAGTTGGAATGGTGGCTGCCATGTGGCCAAATAACCTCAGGTAAACTCAGGCCAAAATATGGCGAGACAAGGATACCATCCGAGCCTGATCCCAAAAGCGACCTGCCCTGTCTGAGGGGAGGAAGGCCTTGCCCTGGACTGTATCGAGGACTGATCTGAAGAATTGGGAGTCTCTGGCTGGGCCATGAGGAAAACTTTGGCAGATTCAGGGTGATCCCCAACTCTCTGAAGAGCGTAAAGGTGTCTACGAGAGTACAAAGCAGCTGATCCTCTGAGGGAGCTGACAGGAGCCAGTCATCTAGGTAGGGAAAGACGTAATGGCCCCGTCTCCTGAGGACCACAGCCACCACCACTAGGTACTTGGTGAAGACTCTTGGAGTCGAGGATAGGCCGAATGGCAGAGCCCGTAACTGGTAATGACAGCCCTGGAAGAGGAAGTGCAGGTACTTTCTGTGGGGCTGAAACACCAGGATATGTGGGTATGCATCCTGCATATCCAGGGAGCAGAGCCAGTCCCCCCCGATGCAGGAAAGGAATTAGACCTGGAAGTGCGGCCATCCTGAACCACTTGTACCCAATGTCTTTGTTCAGATGACTGAGGTCCAAGATAGGACAAAGGTCCCCAGTCTTTTTCGGGAAAGGAAGAAGTGGGAATAAAGTCTCCTTCAGCTGGCCCATTGGGCACAGTGGCGATTTCTGCTTGCACGTTGTGCCACCCAGGTTTGGGAATGGACCTGGGCGTTGGAGGCCAACCAGGGGAGAAGGATGGAGCATCCCAAGGACTGTTCTCCTTCTCCTGGGACAGGAAGGGGAAGAGTGTCCAGTGCTTGATGGACCCCTGGTGGAGGCTGGGGGTACCGCAGCAACTGGCAGCAGCATATTCAGGGGGTGGGGCAGACACTAGAGTCATTGCACATCACCGCCCCCAGGGCAGCAAAAAACAACAAAAATGTCAGCCCGTTCCAACACACACTGCCTCTGACGTCCACTGGGGGGGACGCTGTCGTGGCCCCGACCCCAGGGGTAATCTGTGGCTCCCACAATGTCCATTAGGAGTGGATACCCTCGGTGGACCCTGCCCAGGGGGGGTAAGACTGGGCATGGGGTGACAGACGGATGAGACCTGATGGAAGTGGGGGCCAGACCAAAAACAGAAAAAAATAATCCCCTTCCTCTCTTGTCCAGTGGTACTGGCTCGATAACCCGCTTTTGAAGCAGAGCCTGAATTTCCCCTTAAATAAGGGAGATGTGAGATGGAGGGTGATGGGAGGTCACTAGTGGATTTTCTGGTGGCCTCTCCAGGAACTCCAGGGTATGTCCCCTCTCTATGAGTTGGAGGACCCAAAGGTCACTTGTTATCTTGTTCCAACCCTCTGGATAGAGGGAGAAGTGACCCCCCACCACCTCTCCCAGGGATTCTGCTGGAGGAGGGGGTTCTGGCAAGGAGTCAGGCCAATGCTCCCAAGGTGGTGAGAATGGCCCGGGATGACTTTGCAGCTCTAGAGGTCCAACCCCCTTCCGTGTCTGGAAGGTGGATTTGCACTTGAAACCACCCTGCTGCTGGGGCTGGTTTCTAGACTGCCAGCCTAAGGGCTTACAAAAGGGCTGTTTCTTATCAGGCTGTTGGTTCAACTTATACATCTTTTGAACAGACCAAATGGCCTTCCCAGAGTCCTGAAGATGAGTAATCAGTTTTTATGTCTTGTCCCCAAACAGAACTAACCTTCTGAAGGCAAGATCTATAATGCCAGACCACAGTTCCTGAGTAAAGCCAGAGATCAGGAGCCATGCATGGCGTCTAAGGCAGATGTCCATGGCAACTGTCCTGGAAGCTGTGTCTGCCGTGTCATACGAGGCCCTTAGAACATGGGTGTCCACGTCCAACCCAGACTTGAGCAGATCCAGCAGCTCAGTCTTTTGGGAAGAGTCTGGCAAAGCCTGAGCTAGCTCCAAACCCTTCTCCCACAGGGCATTCTGGTACTGCACAATTTGGGTGAGGAGGTTTAAGGATCTGATGGAGCAAATAGAAGAGGAGTAGCTCTTCTTGCCCATTTGGTCAATAAGCTTGGATTCCTAGTCCTGAGGCTGGTTGCTTAAATATTTGGGCCTTTTAGACCTATCACGAGCTGCTGTTATGACCAATGAGTCCGCTACAGGATGCTCTGCGAAGAAGGGCTCGTTCCGTAGGAGCCCTGTAGAGCCAGTCTAATTTTTTTGGAAACGGCTGAGGCCAATAATGAATGCTTCCAGGTAAGACTAGTAAGGTTCTGGAAGGTGTAGACCAGTGGAGGGACCACGACCGGCTTAGGCTCTTTATGCCTCAGGTATTTAGCAAACCTACGCCTCTCGGGATCTAGGTCCTAGGTTTCCCAACCGTCAGTGGCCTGGATATGCCTCATGATGTCCATGAAAGATGGATCATCAGGAGGCAATCTAGGGGTGGCCTTGTTGTCAGGAGAGGAAGGACGGCCCCTGGGTTCTATCTCATCCGAGGCAGAGGAGGATGAGCTGCAGCTAGAGTCCACCGAGGTGGATGAAGAAGAGGAGGACCTATGCCTTAAGGGCCTTCTGGCGGCAGATTTGTGTCCTTTGATTGAACTGCTAGCAGTGCTCACAGGCTGAGATGTTGTGAACGGGGCCCAGGCAGAGGAGGCAGGCCTCATGCCCATATTTCAACGGGAGCTGCTTGTCGCACACACTTAGAATTTCTTCATTCGACGGCCGAAACGGAACAGGCCGGGGATTAAGACATGCAGAAATAAATGACTTTTTTGGGATAAAAGTAAATAAAACATACAATAAAGCACAATGGCAGTCGACTGTAGCAGAAGGCGTCCAAGGAGCCAATGCAAACATGTCAACAGAAGGAAAAGAACTGAGTGAGGTGGGGCTGGGGACCACCCCCTTTATACCACTGGCTGGTGTTGGGGCGGGCCGATGTCAGGGCGATCCCCTGCTGAAGACTGCTAGCTAGAAGGTTTCCACGGGGTCCTGCCGCCTGGCAGCTTAGTCCCAGAGCTCCAACTTGAAGTAAGATCTACCTTATCTTCACGAAAGACAGTATATGGAGGATCAGTGACCAAAGCATGGATTTCAGATACTCTGTGTGCAGAAGTGACGGCTACCAGAAATGTGGCTTTCCAAGTTAGAAACTTCATGTCACAAGTCACAATAGACTCAAAGGGCTTGCGAGTGAGTATATCCAGCACAAGGCTGAGATGCAAGGAAGCCACCGGCTTCCTGACGGGGGACTTGTATGAGGGATATCCCTGACGAAACTCTTAAAACAGTGGCAGATGTGTCAAAGAAAGGGTATTTAAGAACTGTGGTATGCTGATATAGCATACAGGTGGACCTTAACTATGAAATAATGCAGGCCAGCATCAGTAAGGTCTAGCAAGTACTCCAAAACCTTTTCAGGTGGACACCGTAAGGGTTTTTGGAACACCAGACAGAAAATCTTTTCCACTTGGCTGTGTATGTCTTCCTAGTGGAAGATTTATGTACAGTCAAGAGTATTTCAGAGACCCTCTGAGACTATTTAGATTCGTTCAGAAGGGAACGCAGGTTGTGTTGGACTAGCAGACCCTGGGTCAGTTAAGTCTGTCCGGAGAGGCAGAATCTTTGGTTTGCTGACTGACAGTTGATTCAACAGAAGAAACCATATCTGCTGAGCCCAGAAGGAGGCCACTAGGATCATTCTGTCCCCTTGTGCCTCCAAACTGAAAAGCACAATCTAGTGAGAGGGATGGGAGGCAATGCATACAGAAACAGATTCTGCCACGGCAGTCTGAATATATCCTGACAGAAAATGCCAGGTCCTGGATTTCTGGAGCACAATCGAGGCAGTTTGGCATTGAGTGGTGACACAAAAATGTCTACATTTGAGGTGCCCCAATGTGCCTCTGTTTAATTTAACTCATCTGCCAAGAGTGTTCTGGACTCCTGGCAGATAGATTGCCTGGAGCACGATCCGCTGCACCATTCCAACACTCTCACTACCCCCCTGCAAAGAGGGTAAGAATGTGTTCCTCTTTGATTGTTGATATTGTACATGACAGACAGCTTGTCCATCTGAAGGAGGACTACCTTTCTGGCTGACCAAGTCTACTAGGGCTTTCAGACTGTACAGAACTGCATGCATCTCTTAACACATTTATGAGGAAATGTGTCTGACATGTCTCACACACTTAATGGGCTGTCCACCCCAGCAAGAAGGCATCTGTGGTGAGACTCACCTCTGGCTCCAGTGGGGAGAAAGGGAAGCCCTGGAGGAGGTGTTCCTCCATTCACCACCACATCCGGGATCTCACCAGGGATTTGGCCACCTGAATGGGATAGTTTTGAGGGTGTGATGCCCGTGACCACTGGCTAGTTTTGAGGGTGTGATGCCTGTGACCACTCGGTACTGAGCATCCACAGAGTTATCCTCATGTGCAGCCTTGCTAAAGACACTGAGGAGGTTATCAGGCCCAGAATGTGTTGCATGGAGTGGGCTGGCACGGTCTTGCATTCAATGACGTAGCATGCCATCTGCAAAGACTGCCCATAGTCTGCGGTCTGGAAGAAAGGCCCAAGCCATGGTCATGTCCAGAAAAGCTCCTGTGAATAGCAGATTCCTGGAGGTCTCCAGTTGAGACTTTGCAGATTTCAGTAGAACTCCCATGGATGCTAGGAACTGAGAGACAGTGGCCACTGCTTGCTCTGTCTCCTGTCTGGATGGGCTTGAAATTAGCTAGTTGTCCAGATACCGGAAGACAAGGGAACCCTAGCTTTCGGAGGTCTGCTGCAAGTACTGCAAAGTACTTTGTAAAGACTCATGGCACCGAGGAAAGCCCAAAGGGTAGGACTCTGAACAAGCAGTATTACCCTTCCATGCAGAAACAGAGATACCTGTGATACAGTAGAGTGACCAGAGAAGGACTTTGGCTGGTGCGGTTTCTTTCCCCTAATGCTTTCTGTGGAAAGAAGTTGAGGCCAAACAGTGCAAAGACCCTGACGCAGAATGTGTGCAAGATCTGGATCATTTCTTTTTGGAACTCAGAGGACTGTCCACGCGCCTAGCTGACGGATTGTCTATTGCCAGAGCACCCACATAGAGAGAGGTCGTGGGCAGACACAGCCTTGTTGCCGAAGCAACATGCCTCTTTAGGCTCCCTACCTTCATCCATGGTTATCAACCATTAGCACAAGATAGGGATGAGAGAAAAATGTAGAGTTGTGTGAGTTAAACTAAGTAAAAAGACACAAGACTAAAACTGAAGAACTAAATGCTGTTGTTGTATAGAGAGTGAAGTTCTGGCCCCAACATGGATGGTAGCAACATTACTGGTGCACACTCAATGGCAGAGAAAAAGAACTGAGGCAGTTGGAATCTGGTGCTGCTGTATACCAGTGGGCTCATGTGATGATGCATGCATGAGGTCTATTTGCACCGTTAGCTTTCCAGAAAAGTTCTAGCTCCCACAGAGTACTATCGCCTCCAGCTTTGACTCATCAGTGGGTATCCATGGAGAAGACCTTCTTGAAAGATCTTTTTGTATTTGATGTACAGGCTTACGTCACTCAGGTCCACCATGGGACGCAGATCTCCTGCCCAGTTGGGAACCAGGACTTATCAAGAATAGAATCCGTTTTTTTCCTTTCTTGGGGAGGAACAGGTTCAATTGCTTGAGTATCAGCAACTGAACCTCCTCTAGCAAAAGGGACACATGACCTGGAAGCTAATGATGAGGAGGTGACAGATGTACTGAGGGGGTACACAGAAACTCCACAGCATGCCCCTTTTCCACTGCTTCCAGGACCAACTCATCCATTGTGATCATCCTCCACTTTGGAAGATGAAGGGAGATCTGCGTCCCCCCCCCATCTGCACCCCCAGAGGCAGCAGTGGAGGGGAAAGATCATGGGAGTCAGAAGGTACCAGGGGCATTAGAGGTGCCACCTTGATTGATATCATTGGGTGCCTTTGGAGGGAAACCAGGGAAGAGGAGACCTGGCAGGGGATCTCCACCATGGGCAAGCAGTTGCTGGTGGGCAGCACAGCCACTATGAGTAGCAGGCTTACAAAATGAGCCCCTACCATGCCCCCTGGTGGGCTGAGGGGTCACAGACTTGACGGACCATAAGGTAATCTTGGAGGTTTGAAGCTCACGTAGAGCATTTTCAACATCACCAGCAAAAAGCCTGGAGCCTCTAAAAGGGTCATTAAGCACAGCCTGTTGAACATCAGTGGCAAACCCTGCTACAAGAAGCCAGGAATGTCTCCGAAGGCGTATGCCAGCGGCAGCAGCCCTGGCAAAAGCATCAGAAGCATCATATGCATAGCATAACAGATGCTTACCAGTATAAGAACCAGATGAAGCATCCTTAATCAAATCAGCCTCGGTAGGATTATCAGATAGAGCCTGAATAGCAGACATTAGCAGATTTCCACTGGTTATTCTGACATTTATAGGCTGTTTAATGTTAACCCCCTAACTTTACACTTTAATAGTTTTTTTGTTCAATAGAATCTACACGAAATTTCACATCTATGGTCTCGGGGAGCAGATCACTTGATGTACTAAGTTTTGTTCTGGTCTGATGTGTGAGGATTCCGAGATCCAGATAGAAAAAAAGGGGAAAAAAATTGGCGGGGTGGGGTTGCTGATTTTTTGTCATCACCTAGTGCCCAGACAGTCTGGAATTTTGCTCTGAAATTTTTAGGGTACAAAGGGCTTGGGTCAGTTGTGCCTTTCACTGGTTTAGTGAAAAAATATTAATTCGTTCCAGAGTTACAAGGATTTGAAATTTTGGTTCGGAGCATGCTCAGTACTGTCTTTTGGACAGCTGTTGCATACAAAAAAAAAAAAAAAAAAAAGAATTTGGCCCATATGAAAAAGATTTTATTTCGTATGGGGCAGGGTATAATCCTTTTTCGTGAGGAAAAGCCTTTCTTGTATGACTGCCATCTTGTTTCTGTTAGGGTTTTTTTTCAGAAATATTTTTTTTAAAACACATGAAAATGATATCCTGCAGAGACACCAACACATTCATCTTGCTAATCGGGACATCCTAAAGTGGAGCCTGCAGTTAGTTTGGGAAAAATCACCCAGAAACGAGTTTTTGACACACTGTAAAATCTTTTTTCATGACCGGAATTTCTTTTTACGTATAGCCATATGAAAAAAGGAATAGGGCCAAACGAAAAAGATTCCTTTCATACGAAAAAATATTCTGAACTTAGTTTTTTTTCTCAAGATTCTTTTTCTTATGAAGGAATCTTTTTTTTGTATGAATGACATACCTCACCAAAAAAGACCTCTTCATCAACGAAATAACCTGGACTTAGTTCAACTTTTTCCACACACTTTTTTCATATGAAGGAATCTTTTTTCATATGAACACAACCTCACGAAAAAGATCCCTTCATATGAAAAAAAGATTTTGGATTTAGTTTTTTTACATTAATATTTTGTATGAAGGAACCTTTTTTCATATGAACAACACAACCTCATGAAAAAGATCCCTTCATACAAAAAAACGGAATTTGGACTTAGTTTTTCCCCTCACATTTCAACTTTAACAAGCTATAACTCCCTCAATAGCTGTAGTTAACTGAAAATCTGTATATCAAAGGAAAGGTCTGGATAACACTGCAATTTTTTTTGGTATGATGGTATTTTATCACCCCCCACGCACCTGACTGGACTTCCCTTCGGAGCCTGTCATGGACTGCCCCATCCCAGTGCACCCGATCCCACCACCCCACATTGCAGCTAACCCAGGTATCCCCAACATATCCCTTCATCGGGAGGGTCCCTTACCTTCGTAGGGGATGAGCCTGTCTGGCCTTATCCAACTACCCTGGGTGCTGCTGAGGCGGCTGATGGAGGTCTGGGAGCCCGGTAATGAGGATCTGGGGAGGCTGTCATCTGTCCGGCCAGGGCACCATTTTCGTGTTTTTCCTCCGAGGAGGGGCGTGCCATAGCGTCTGAAGCATGCGGCGTCCGTCTCTCCCAAGCGTTACATGGATCGGATGTCATGCTGAGCCCCAGCTCCACAGGGGGCCATGCAGACAACCGAACTGCACCCTCCCACTCCCCAAGAAGGCAAGCCGCCAGTGGACGCCTTCCTCCTCCGGGCCGGCTCCTCCAACCCACCAGAGTCCATTCCCGAACCCTGGTAACCGGCGTCACAGGCGGAAATCCAACCGCTGTGCCAACAGGCCAGCCAACACTGCAACTTTAACAAGCCATAAGTCCATCAATACTTGGAGTTAAGGGGCAATGTATATCAAAAATGGTGTCAATGAGTACTACAGCACTAACATATAGTCACCCCCTAAACATTCAATGAGTACACAATGCACCACAAAAATCACTTCCAGTCTTCCCCCACGGTGCCACATCCGCAGTGAAAGTCCGATCATCATCAAAAATGCACCAAAGGGGTGTGTGTGTATATATATATATATATATATATATATACACACACATATACATATACACACACACATACACACTCTTCCAGTAAAACCATATCACATTTCAGAGCAAACTGACAAAAAATGTACTGACTTATGGCTAAAAAACTGAGAAACACATTTTTGCCTATACACAATCAAGTGCTGGGAGAAGTTAAGAGGCACATTTAATATATTTTTCCCTTTGAAGTGAGCCCCACAAAAAAACTATTATACCCAGGGACATAAAAACAGGTTACTCGCCTGTAACAGTAGTTCTAGGAGTGGTATATGTTGGTCATCCACACTAGTTGGCATGTCCTTTCCCTTTAAGAATCTTGCCAGAAGGTCTCAAAGCTGGCTCCTCCCACCCAGGTGGTATATCCCTCGGCTACACCCCTTAACGCCAGACCTTGCCCACTGGAAGCAGAGGGTTGTGCGTCAAAGCCGGGGAGGTCAGGTGGGTTCATGTGGATGAACAACATATACCACTCCTAGAACTACTGTTATAGGTGAATAACCTGTTTTTCTAGGATTGTGGCTATGTTGTTCTATCCACACTAGTTGGCAAATTCCTAGCAGTTCTCCCGGAGGAGGGAGGCAAGGTGCACACCCCTACTTAGGGAACTGAGGCCCTAAAACCAGCATCCCGGCATGACTCTATGTCAATGTGGTAGTGGGAAATGAAGGTGTTTGCTGACTTCCAGGTAGCAGGCCTGCAAATATCCTGGATAGGGATATCCCTATAAGTAGCCACTGATGCAGCAGTATGGAAGGTGGAATGAGCTCTTATCCCTATGGAAGGCTCCTTGCCTGCCAACCAGTAGCAGAGATCAATGCAGGATGTTCTCCATCTGCCAATCGCCTGCTTTGCTGCAGGTCTGCCAGGTGCAGCTTCAGGGCAGGTGATAAACAGCTGTCGAACCTCTCCCCAAACTTTAGCCGTATGCTCCTTATAATAAGAGAGCGCCTGTCTCAGGTCCAAAGTATGGAGCTTGTACTCGGCCTCCGTGGTGTAACTGGGGGAGTACACCGGCAGAGTCATCACCTGGTTAAGGTGAAACTTCGACAACACTTTCAGAACGAACTTCGGGTTGGGGCGCAGGACGACCTTGTCCCAGTGGAAGACCAGATAGGGAAACTCGACAGAGTGCCTGGAGCTCAGCCCTGCTGGCTGACGTGATAGTCACCAAGAAGGCAGTCTTCCACGACAGATGTGACATCTCACACCTGTGCACTGGTTTGAATGGCTTGCCCATGAACTTTGCCAGTACCAGCAGTAGATCCCATGGTGGTGGTTCATGCACCAGAAGGTAAATGTGATCAAGGCCTTTAAAGAAATGCCAGACCACCTTCTTCTGTACCACCGTCTGCTGACCGGCCCACGCCCGATAAGCAGAAATGGCTGCCAGGTGCACCTTAAGGGTTGTAGACTAAAGACCTCTCTTGGAGAGGGATCAAAGGTAGTCGAGGATGCTAGCCACTGGACAGGATGAAGGGTACAGGCCCTTGCCCTGACACCAAATGGAAAATCTCTTCCATTTGAAGGCACAGCATCTCCTGGTCGACTCCTTCCTAGATGCCTTAACAACAATGAGGACATAATTGGAGAGATCCAAAGCCAGGAACTCTAGCCGCTCAGGAACCAGGCTGTCAGGTGCAGGGATTGAAGGTCTGGATGGAATACCTTCCCCTCATTGATCGAGAGCAGGTTAAGGCATGCTGGAAGTCGCCCCGGCAGCCTGGTGCTGAGGCAGAGGAGATCTGGATAAGAGAACTGACGAGGCCAGTCTAGGGTGACCAGGATCACCTGTGCCTTGTCCCTCCTGACCTTAAGGAGCACCCTGTGAACTAAGGGAAGTGGAGGGTAGGCATAGAAGAGGCCTGGGATCCACAGCCACGAGAAGGCATCCCCTGCAGCGAGCCCTGCTGAGGGGGCGGGCATGAAACAGCCTGAGCTCTGTGCTCTCTCTGGAGGCAAACAGGTCCACCTGAGGTTAGCCCCAGTGGGAGAACAGCCTGTGTACTACCTCTAGATGGAGAGACCACTCATGGGACGCCTTGCCTACATGGCTGAGTGTGTCCACCAGCTGATTCAAGGCTCCTGCCACATGAATGGCTAGGAGATCCACCTCCAGTTGGATCACGAGGGTCCAGATGCAGAGTGCTTCCCTGCACAGAGGCTGGGAGTACATGCTGCCCTGCTTGTTGAGATAGTACATGTTCATGGTATTGTCCGTATGAACCTGCACCACTTGACCCCAAAGAAACGGAACAAATGCAGTCAGCACCAGCCGAACTGCTTGGAGCTCCAGCAGGTTGATATGACATTGGGATTCCTCGGGGGTCCAGAGCCCGTGAACTCTGTGATTCCCCATGTGGGCAACCCAGTCCGTGGGAGAGGCATCACTCGTTAGAATGACCATCAGCTCATGGTGGACAAATGGGATCCCCTCCTGCAGATGTTCTAGGGCGGTCCACCATAGGAGAGCGTCCTACATCTTCTGGGTCACAGTGACCAGCTGGTCGAAATGATCGTGTCGCTGAGTCCACTGGCTGGCCAGCTGCCATTGAAGGGGGTGCATATGCCACCAGGCCCATCAGACCATGGAGGTTCAGGCCACCGTGTAATCCAGAAGTCGCAGGAAGTCCCACGCAGGGCGCAAGTGCCCAACCAGTAATGACTGGGCAAAGGAGGAGAGAACCTCCGCCCTGTCCGCCAGGAGCCTGGCTCTGGTTCGGCAAGAGTCAAGCTCTGCCCTGATGAAGCAGATGACCTGTGAAGTCATGAGTTCTAACTTGGTCTTGTTGATAAGGAGACTAAGTTCGATGCAGGTCTGAAGGGTCAGATCCCTGGACCTTTCCACCTCCTGTTTGGAGGAACCTGCTATAAGCCAATCGTCGAGATAGGGGTACACACTGGCCCCGATGCTGAAGATGGGCCACCACCACTGCAATGCATGTGGTGAAGACCCGGGGGGCCGATGACAGGCCAAACGGCATGGCTTGGAACTTGAAGTGGGCTCCCTCTGCTCGAAAGCAGAGGAACTTTCGGTGTGATGGATGGATCGGGACATGAAAGAACGCACTCTGCTTGAGAGATGGTATGATCTGAGACAGAGTTACCATCCTGAAGGTGCAGGACATGAGAAATTTGTTCAGGTCATGCAGATCTAGAATGGGGCGCCAGCCCTCCCTCCATTTCAGGACCACGAAGTACCTGGAAACGAACCCTGGGTTGACACGGGGGTCCGCAACTCTGTACTTTATGTTTATTACTTTTCATAGTACAGACATACAAGAAAGTCTTATGATTGATTGCAATTATATCCGCTAACTGTCCAAGTGCTTATTAGCACATAAACTGTACCCCTCAGGGCATTAGTTTGTCCATGTAACCCTGTATTTAATAATATTCCAAAAATCCAGCAGACGTCCCTCATAGAACCCCCCCCCCACACAATCCCAGAGCAAACTCGAAAGTTATTTAACTTTTCTAATCACAATTTAGCATAGTCCCCAAATTCTCCCCTTCATGTCAGGCCAATCAATTATACAAAAAAATACAGCGTATGTTTTTAAACAGCCATTCTAACAGACAGACTCAATCAACTATTTAGCGAAGGCTACAAATCCTGGGCAGAGCCTAATTAGGTTTCAAAACCACTCATGTCAGTAGGCCCTCTACGTGGATATTAACTTACTAACATAGCAGTTGCGTTCAAATTCAGTCCCCTTCATCAGAGTCCTTATTTAATTCTTGCTGGGCAAAATCCTTTTGTATTGCAGCCAGTCTTTTCCCTGCTTCAGAAGGATCCGTAAATATGTGTAGGTTTTCCCTGCATACTGAATTCTTAATCGGGCTGGGATTTGTAGTGCATGGGAAACCCCCAGGGCTTGAAGTCCCGTACGAACTGCTTCAAATGCCTTACGGCGTTGTCAGGTGGAGAAACTCAAGTCCGGAAAGCAGTGGACTCTCTCCCCAGTTGATAATAAAACTGCTCCCTTCATTTTAGCTGCTGCTAGCACCTTATCCCGAATGTGTTGCCCCGTATTCACCGCCAAAATTGCATGCGGTTGATCTGGAGAAAGTTCACGGCATCTGGGTGTAATTCTGTAGACTTTTACCATTTCCCCTGTTATTTCAATGTCCCAGAGTCGGGAAATAAGTGCCTCCATGTAGCTCATCAAGTCATCACCTTCCACATTTTCTGGATTTCCCAGAAACTGAAGATTTGTTGCACAGACCGTATTTTCGAGTTGTTCCAAGCGGAGTCTGAAAAGTTTATTTTCTGAGATGACTCCCGAAACGGCTGTGACTGTATTGTTGGCAGATTCAGCAGCTTTTTTGTCAAGATCAGAGGTCTTCGCTATTTTCGTGTCCATAGTTGCCAGCCGATCTGTTAATATATCTACTTTTTTATCCAGACGTTGAATTGCTAGCAATAGTGCCCCATTAGTTGGTTCAGATGAGTTCACCTCGTGACTTGAGCCCCCTGCTGTTAGTTGATCCCCTGGCCTATTCGCCTTCGCTCCTCCGCTGTCTTGTGCGGGCTTTTTCTTTGGGTGTACCATTTTGAAGTGTGACAAAAGTTATATCAATCTGCTACTCTCTTAAAAATGCACCATTGATTTATATTTTAAGAGTTAAAAGCCTCTTTGGAAGTATATTCGCTCTGAGATATGCGATTAAAACAGGGAGCTCTCCGAGAGACTTCTGTTCCCTTCGGCTGTTGGCTCTGCCCCCGGGGTCCGCAACTCTGACCACTACCTCCTTGAAGAGGAATTGGGCAATGTTGTCTCGGAGAGCCGACTGAATGTGTATGGAAACCATTTCCTCCTGTGGGGTGCAGGCTCGGCTTGGTGGGTACTGCTTGAACTCCAGAGGCAGTCCCTGGCCGACTACTTCCAAGACCTACCTGTCCATTGTGACAGTGGACCAGGTGGAAAGCAAGTCGCAGAGCTGACCCCCCCACAGGAGAACCCAGAGTAGATGTGATGGGTATGGGGTTGGCAACCCCTATCCCATCACTGTGCAGGCCTGGAGGGGGAGGATCTGGCTTGGGAACCGCCAGAACCTTTCCCTCTGAGCTTACAGGCCACCGAGGACCCTGACTTGGGCAGAGGGTGCCAGGGTTGAGCCTGCTGCTGTTGCTATCCCAACTAAAAGTGGGGCTGCTTGGCCGCAGGACCAGAAAGTCGAAAGGGCTTTCTCTTCTGCTTTTTGGAACCTTGATATTCCTTCTGGGCAGAAGTCACAGAGTCCAAGGTGGCACTGGACTTCTCTATGCGTTGGAGGTGACCATCCACTCCTGGACCAAAAAGATCGGTGCCCAGGAAGGGAACATCCATCAGTTTGTGCCGAGTGTCCGCCATGAAGGTTGAGACCCTTAGCCACACCCTGCAGCACATGGCGACCATGGCCACCACT
The DNA here is from genome assembly GCA_016271365.2 of Neoceratodus forsteri. NCBI lineage: Eukaryota > Metazoa > Chordata > Ceratodontiformes > Ceratodontidae > Neoceratodus > Neoceratodus forsteri. The sequence goes on from CM028132.1 coordinate 456,597,002, forward strand.
GAGCGGACACAAGAATCCTCGATGTCCAGAGCCATCTGGAGTTGCTGTCTGGCAACCACCCAACCCTGGTCACAGACCTGCTTGACCGTGGTCTGTAGGTGTGCGGGGAGATAAGGAAGAACCTTGTCCAGAGAGCCCAAGAGGGCATGAGAAAAATGCACCATGATGATGGCCGAGCTCGCCTGACGAAGGCCAAGTGAAGAGGCAGCATAGACTTTCCTGGCTGATTGGTCCAACTTCCTGGAATTTGTCCGGGGGTCTACTGGTGTCTCCTGAAGTACCCGAGCACCTAAACACAGATTCAGTCACCAACTCCTCGGCTGAGGGGTGTTCTGTGAATCCTGAAAGGGAGATGATGGGAACCGTGTATCTGTGGCCATCCGGGCTGAGGGCGCAGGACGGGTGCTGCTACAGCTCCAAGGCCAGGCTAACAATGGCCTTGGCCACAGGGAAGGCCTCTGTCAGAGAATCCCCTCTTTTGAAGATATTCAGCCTGTTTTTGAATGGGCTCCAAGGGCATCCCCATAGATTCGGAGATGAGATGGAGGATGCCCATGAAGGACATGGGACCTTCCTCCATTGAAAGACACCCAATGGATTCCTCGTCTAGGTGACAGGAATGCAAGTCGGAGTCCTCAGACTCCAAGGAGTCCAGATAGATTGGCCAACCACCCATGTCACCTTCGACCCGTTGTAGAGTGAGGGTGATAGAGAGCCTATGCGGAAGGCCCTTGACAGGCAGAGACTCCTTGGTAGGAGCCCCGGAAGGAGGCTGTTTAGGTGGTGGCTCCACCCATATAGGTGGACAGGCCAGTTTCAACTGAGGCGGGAGGGTGTTTACCAGCTCTGCAGGTGGAGGGACAGTGTCGACCGGCTTCTGGAGAGTCGGCATCAGCCTGGAGGGTGACAGCCAAGTGATGGCTGGTGTGGAAGCCGGAGTCGACTTCGGACCAGCCATAATCAACTGTTGCCACATTAAGTCCTCGTAGTGTCACTGTAGCCTGCGTCGAAGCCTCTCCTCTTCCGAGAAGGACAAGAAAGAATGGCAGAGGCGCCGCTTCTTGGAGCACTTATTCAATTTCTTCGGCCTATTGGTCGAAGGAGTCCGAGACCTCGACTTTGACCATCGGGGGAGACCAACGGGGGTGTTCGGAAGGAGCCGGGGAGAACCACGGCTCTTCCAGATCAAGGATCAGGACCGTAAAGAGGTTCCCAGTGGACTGGGTCTCCTCTACAGCAGGTCCAGTCAGGACCAGAGTCCTGAATAAGGAATTGTTGGCCTCATCGAGCGACGACGGGTTGACGGGGTTCAGCACGATCTCGACAGAGTTGTAGTCCCAAGTCAGAGCCGGCTGGCCTGACGGGGGTACCGTGAAGCCAGTGGCTGAGGCCGCAATCTCGACCTAAGTTGAGACAGCAGATTCCTGGGACCAAGATCTCTCTTGATTCCAAGAACATCGTGTCAACGAGACAAACCTTCTTTCGACTCCTTGTACTTTTTATGGGAGCAAGAGACGTGCACCCCCGAAGGACTCTCGAGACTGGCACATCTCCTTGAAGGAGCCTGAAAAGGTGGAGCCCAAACTGAGCAGAACAAAGACCGACATGGAAGAGGACGGATAAGCAGCCCACACCTCCTCCTATTCGAGGGCCTCCATCTGCTCTAGTTGCTCAACGGACCCCGCAGCCGCAGAAACCGCCCAAAGGGCCTCCATCAATTTGACAGGTGGACTCCATTTCTCCAGTCTACCCAGCTGAAGTCATGCGATACGAAGATCCAAAACACTGGGTTGGAACGCGCAACACAAATTACAGGCCTAAGTGTCATGGGCATGGACCAGGCAGCAGATGCACGGGGCATGTGGGTCGGTGCAAGACATCTTCTGCCCACATGGGCACTGGTGGAACCCAGGTGAGGACTTAACCTCCATCACGACCGTGATTGCAAAGTGATGCAGAGAAACTCAAACGAGTTTAATTTTAGGTAGATCTGAAGATATGTACTCCAAGGCCTACTATACTGCGAAAGCGATAAGGAGGGAACCTGAATCTTCCAGCAGAAAGGAAGATCTGGCATCAAGAAGCAGCGCTGAGGGATATACCACCCAAGTGGGTGGAAGGAGCCAGCTTTGAGACCTTCCAGCAAGATTCTTAAAGGGAAAGGACATGCCAGCTAGTGTGGATAAAACAACATATCCAAAATCCTAGAAATTGCTTTTTGGAGGCATGGAAGCACAGGGCCCTCTATAGCCACATGGATGAGTGCACCTATGGAGGGATGGAAGCGCCTGTACTTCCCTACACAAATGGATGTGAATGAGAACATGATTATACTATTTAAAAAAGTAAGGAAATTCTTTGCCAAAAACTTCGCTAATGCACCAGTTAGGGTTCACATTAAACCAACAGAAGTAGGGAAATGTGGTCTTAGGGTTTCCAACCCTAACAACCAACCCTGAAAGCGTCAAAAGGAAAAAAATACTATAGTTTTGCCTATCCTGAATCTTTACAGTCGGGCCTTTGGTCTTCCTTGGGGTTATTCTACCCTAACGCTTCCCCCATTCTCATACAGTCTGCACATCTCAGTTTATTTGCTGATGGAATGGGGGGAGCATTAGGGTTGATAACCCCAAGGAAGACCCCAGGCCTAGTTTGCAAAGATTCAGGACAGGCAAAACTGTAATGTGTTTTTCATTTTGCTGCTTGTAGGGTGGGGGTGTTAGGGACGGAAACCCTAATACCACATGTCCCTACTTTTCTCGGTTTAATCTGAACTGCTGCATTAATGAAGTTTTTTTGCAAAGAATTAATCATATATGCTTGACAATTTGCAATTCTGAGGCCTAAGGACACAGAGGTATAAGTTCTTTTGCCCACAACATCCAGCCTCCTAGATGCTTCATCAGGAGACAAAGTGCTCATGTGTCTAGGGGCTCTAGAGTGCTCATGAGCAGCCACAATAACCACAGAATACGTTTTATGCTGGGAAGCTTAATAAGGCTTGGCAGATGGAGCACGGTACTGCTCCTCAGCCTTCCTAGGCACTGCAAACAATGTGTTAGGCCTACGCCAAGCAGCAACGGTAACAGACCTGGTGTAATGATAACCGCAGCTGGGAAATGGCCGTACCAGGGTACAATGTATTCAGGAGGGACAGGGCAGGTAGAAAGGAGGTGGAGGAGTGGCACTTTATGTCAAGGATAATATGAAGGCCACAGAAATTCAAGGGGAATGGGGGGGGGAGACTATGGGTTAAGCTAGAAAGAAGAACAAGATCAGCCATCTGCACAGGGGTAATATACAGACCACCAGCCCAAAGGGAGGCGCTAGATAGGCAGTTGATTCTAGCTATCCAAAGGATGGTGCTCAGAAAGGTTGCTGGTTGGTGACCTCAATATGCCGGACGTAGACTGAAGCCTCCCCACAGTAGCAACAACCAGGAGTAGGTTTATCCTGGACTCCCTACAGGGAGCTTTTCTTTAGCAACTGGTAGTAGAACCCACATGGGAGACCACGATACTGGACCTGGTGCTCACAAATGGGGTCCGTGTGACAGGGGTCACAGTGGGAGAGCACCTGGGAAACAGTGATCACCGGTCAGTAGGGTTTGAGATAACTGAAGGGGCAGAATCCAGCCACACAAAAACAAGAATCCTTGACTTTAGGAGGGCATATTTTGGAAAAATTAGTAAATGTTTAAAAGAGGCATTGGCTGGAAGAGGGGAGAAAATAGGGGTGGAGGATCAGTGGGAGGTGATCACATACGGAATAACAATGGCAACTGAACTCTGTGTTAAACAGGTGAGGAAAAGGAGACCACTATGGTTTTCGAAGGAGGTAGCTGAAAAAGTTACAGCAAAAAAAAAAGGCATTTAAACAGTACAAAAAGACACAGGTGGAAGGAGACAGGGAGAGGTACCAGGAGAAACAAAGGGAGGTCAGTGAGGGAAACCAAGGCACAAAAGGAGGAACGCCCTGCGAAATCAGTGGTGAGGGGGGATAAAACCTTTTACAGGTACATTAGGGAAAAAAGGAAGGCAAAGGGAGGGATAATGAGGCTTAAAGGGGAGGATGGGTGTAGTGAAGCAATAACAATCGCAAAGCAGACATACTGAACAGATACTCCTGCTCAGTCTTTACGGAGGAGGGGGCAGAATATGGGCCAGAATTGGGCAGAAAAGGTAGGATGTGCACCGGAATGGATACAAGTCCTTTTCCAAGGGAAAGGGTCCTGAGGGAAATGGAATCAATAAGAGTCGACGAGGCAATGGGGCACACACCAGGATGCTGAAGGAGCCAAGGGAGGTGGTGGCAGAACCTCTAGCAACCCTGTTCAGCCTGTCATTGGAAACAGGGGAGGTACCAAGGACTGAAGTAGAGCTGATGTACTCCCACTATACAAAAGCGGAAACAGGGAGGAAGTGGGAAACTACAGACTGTGACGCTCTGCCCCTTGCTTATGATTACTGTATGATATTGGTATTATAAATATATGGTCTATGTATGACAGTTCAGTGTGTGAGGAATTTGGCCTGTAACTTTAAAAGTCAGTAGCTGGAACTACAGGATGTAATTAAACTGACCAGGGGAACCATTTAATTGGCTTCCTTGCAAAATAGCATTTTATTACCTTTTTATGACCTGCCTAGACTTTTGAAGTTGAAACTAAATATAACGTTTATGACATCAGGAAAGGATGTCATTTAGCTGATTCCTGTTGGCTATCTCACACCTGAGTGATGAACTGCAGGGTTGTAAACCTCAAAGGAACTGGTTGATCAAAGGAAATGTTTTCTTTCTGATGTTACCAATAATTAAAAATACCTGCTGGTAGAAATTATGCTAGAATTAATTCTAGAAGGAGGAGCTAGCTGACTCATCAAGGGGGTGGGGAGATGGAGTTAAAATGTAACAGTGTATCTGGGTATTGTGGGACATATCACCTCAGGCTCTGAAAGAAAACAGTAACATCTTTCTAACTTGAAAGCACTTCCAGAGGTAATGCATTAGATAGCAAAGATCTAAATTGATTGTGGTAGGAGTTTTGGTTCTATAATTTTCCATTTTTCTTTTATAGATTGTAAGCTGTAAGATGCATGGTTCTGTGTTCAATTTTACATATTTTTATCATCTTTTAGTAAATCATATTTTCTTGAAATACTGCCCTTGTCTTTCCTGTCCTTTCTGCATGTAAAGTGCCTGTATTTTAAGTCTGACAACTGTTTAAAAGGCTTGATGGTGTTACTAAATTTGAAAAAGGTAAGAATATACCTAAGGTCTCTTATAGAGTTTTAAGAGTTCATTTTGGATACCTGGTTAGGTTCCTTTAGGCGAAATATATATTGTATCCCCCCCGAAGAGACTATTATCTGAGCCTGTACATGTGGGTATGCTAGCATAAGGTTCATAGTTTGAATCCCCCCAGAACTTGAGGCTAAACGTGATTTGGACCCAAAAGCAGACCGGGGGGGGGGGTACCCTGTCAGTTACCTGTTCACACTATTGCGCTCTGAGGTTGGCACTGTGGGAGCAGAGGGCCTGACTTGCGGAGTGCGTTTGTGACACAGACAAGTCAGCCTGACTTCAGCAGTGGGTAAGATCATGGAAACACTACTGAAGGAGAGAATAGTGGAACACCTAGTTGCCAACGGTCTACAACACCCAAGGCAACATGGTTTTACTGGAGGGATGTCGTGCCAGACTAACCCCATTGAGTTCTTCGACTAGGTGACAAGGGAAGTGGATTGGGGGGGGCAGTGGATGTGGCCTACCTGGACTTCAGCAAGGCCTTTGATACTGCACCGCATAGAAGGCTGTTAAACAAGCTGGGGAACATGGGAGTGGGTAGGATGGTGGTAAGGTGGGTGGAAAACTGGTTGGATAGCAGGACACAGAGGGTGGTGGTATACAGCAGTCACCCCAGAAAGGGAAAAGTAACCAGCGGAGTACCACAGGGATCAGTTCTGGTTCCAGTCCTATTCACCATCTTTGTCAGCGTCATCACAAAAGGCCTAGAAGGGATAATGTGCCTGTTCACTGATGACACAAGGTTCTGGAAAATGGTGGTGATGCCAGAGGGTATGGATAGAATGAAGAGAGATCTGCAGAAGCTTGAGGACTTGTCAGGGGATTGGTAGTTGAGATTTAACACAAAAAGTGTAAGATAATGCACATGTGGCACAAAAAACAAGGAACACCGTATCAGTTGGGGGAGATATAGCATGCTCCAAGCAGGAAAGGGACCTAGGGGTTATCAACTCTGATGACCTCAAGGTAGGAAGTCAGTGCGACAAGGCAGCAGGTAAAGCAAGCAGGATGCTGGGATGCAAAGGCAGGGGTATCACCAGCAGGAAAAAGAAAGTCATAATTTCACTATGCAGGACATTAGTGAGGCCACACCTCGAGTACAGTGTCCCATTCTGGAAGCCTCACCTATGTAAGGACATAGATAGGGTGGAGGCAGTCCAGAGGAGGGCAACCAAGGTGGTGCAGGGATTACATCACAAACCCTACAAGGTTAGGCTGAGAGATCTAAATATGTACTCCTGAGAGGAGAGGAGGAGGGGTTACATGATTGGGATATTAAGTATCTCATGGGGAAGAACAAGGTACAGGAAAATAAATTTTTTCAAAGAAAAAGATGCTCCAGGACAAGTGAATACAGAATAAAACTGGAGGAAGAGAGGTTCAGAGGGAACGTGAGAAAAAAATTACTCACCATAGTAATCTTCTTTCTTCCAAGGTGTCCTTTAGCATCAGTAACTATTATAGTTAGCTGACTAGGTAGTACTGCCCTGGAGGTGGAGATTATGGTAATGAATTTATGAATTAGCCAATCAAAATGAAGCTTGAGGGTGTGCTGAGCAGGGAGAGTGAGGAAGGCTACAGAATTTTTTCGAAGCTAGACTGGGCAGCTGTCCACACAGGAATGAACCAACAGGATTCAAAAATATATAACAAGAACCAGAATAATAACAAGAAACTTTGCTCAAAATACCATTCAAAGTTTAAAATGACCAGATTGCTAGAAGGCAAGAATCAGAGCCCTCTTCTGAAGGTTATCTGGGGAGGAAGGGTGGGAACTTACTGATGCTAAAGGACACCTTGGAAAAAAGAAGATTACTACAGTGAGTAATTTTTTTCCTCTTACCCCAGGGGTCCTTTAGCATCAGTAACTTTTGCAGACTATAAAGCAGTGCAGTTGGGGACGGGTAGAGAACCTACTTAGGAAAGAGGCACTGCAGAACCGTATTGCCAAATTTGGCATCAGATCGAGCCTGTACATCCAAGCAATAGTGCTTAGTGAATGTGTGCACAGTCTTCCAAGCAGCTGCTTTACAGACATCCAGTAAGCTTATGTCCCTTGCAGCTGCCACAGAGGCAGCAGACCAGCAGTACCCCTAGTAGAGTGGGCCCTGAGGCCCTCAGGCTGCTGTTTACCAGCCTTGTCATAGCAGAACTGAATACATGAGACTACAATGACAGACAGTTCTCTTAGTGACTGGCTTTCCTCTACCTACCTCCCCATAGGTGAGGAACAACTGTGTGGATGAGCATCTTAATTGCTTGGTGTGATCCAGATAGTATAGCAGGGCCCTCTTGACATCCAGACTGTGAAGCTTCTGCTCCCCTGGAGTGGGTTTCTCAGTAAAGAACATAGTTAAGGTGATGGACTGGTTATGGCGAAACTCTGAAACCACCTTAGGCAGGAATTTTCTATTCGTCCTGAGCTCAATCTTATCCCTATGAAGGATAATGAAGTTTGGCTCAGTGCAGAGAGCCTGTAACTCTGAAATCCTTCTTGCAGAAGTAATGCCTACTAGAAATGCAGTTTTCCAAGTGACATACTTAAGGTGAGCCGTAGCCATAGGTTCAAAGGGTGGCTCCATGAACTTGGCAATACAGCGATCCAAGCTCCAAGGAGGGACAGGGTCCCTGACTGGAGGCTGGACATGGAAAAGACCTCTCAAAAACTGTTTAAACACTGACTCAGAAAGACAAAAATTACTCACCTTAGTAATTATGTTTCTTCTAATGGAGTCTTGCTGTATTCTGACAATTGCAGTGATTCCCAACCTTTGAACTGCCCTGGAGAACAAAGAGTTAACTTTCTATGCAGGGCATAGAATGCTGAGCTCAAGCTCAGTTGAAGTCTCTGTCTGGAGTGATTCAAACATAAATCGTCAGATTCTTACGAGCCCAACTAAACTAAAAATTCTATGTGGAAATTGTAAAAAATTCCTACTAGCCAACTGGCTGAAAAAGTTTTGGATTCCCAAGGAAGACTCCAGTCAGGAAACCCAAAAACCAATCTACTACAAATAACAATAATAAATAAGCACCCAAACAAAAAGGAGGAGGAGGGTGCAGCAAAAAACACCCCTGGGGTGTAACACTGCACCTGCCCACCTACTTCTCCAAAACAGGTTCTGAGAGGGGAAGCTCGGAGGGAGGTCAGAATACAGCAATACTCTATTAGAAGAAACATAATTACTAAGGTGAGTAATTTTTTCTTCAAACAACATGAAGTCTTGCTGTATTCTGACAATTGCAGACTACCAAGCAGTACCTCCAAGGAGGAGGGACAGAACCAACTTTGGGAATAGGCTCTGAAGTACTGCTGTGCCAAACCGAGCATCACTCCTAGCCTGGATATCCAGAGAGTAATGCTTGGTTAAAGGTAAGGACTGTTTTCCAGGTGGCTGCTTGACAAATTTCTAAGAGAGGGATATCCCTGGCAGCAGCCAGGGAAACAGCTGTACCTCTTGTGGAATGAACCCTCAGGCCTGAGGGTGGAGTTTTTTCCCCAGTTTTTCATAGCAGAATTGTATACAAGACACAATCCACCTGGCAATAGATCTTTTGGTGGCCGGTTTGCCCTTCCGACTTCTCCATAAGTGAGGAACAACTGAAGGGAGTCAAACCTATGACCCTTGGTACGCTCTATGTAGTAACTAAGGGCTCTTTTGACATCTAAACTGTGTAGCCTCCTCTCTCCTGAGGAAGAATGATCAGTGAAGAAAACAGGGAGAGAGACAGACTGGTTTAAATGGAAGTCTGAAACCACTTTAGGCAAGAACCTTCTATTGGTTCTAAGGACCATTTTATCCCTTTGAAATGAGATAAAATCAGGTTCCACTGACAGGGCTTGCAATTCACTGATATGCCTGGCAGAGGTAATGGCTACCAGGAACACAGTTTTCCAAGTCAAGTACTTAAGCTCTGCTGAAGACATAGGCTCAAAGGGGGGTTGCATAAGTTCAGCAATACAAACATTTAAATCCCAGGCAGGGGCAGGGTCTCTAAAAGGAGGATTGATGTGAAGCAATCCTTTAAAAAATTTACAGAACACAGGATGGGAAGATAGTGAGAAAGACTTCCCCACAGACAGAAACACAGAAACAGCTGACAAGTGTACTTTGAGAGTAGCTGGTCTGAGGCCTAGGCCATTAAGATGGACCATATAATCCAGAACCGTAGGCAATTCAGCAGTGTCTGGAGAAATATGCTTCTTAGAACACCAAATGCTGAATCTTTTCCATTTGGAGTTGTAAGTCTTTCTGGTGGAGGGCTTTTGAGAAGCCTTGAGGATATGCAAACCCCTTGGGAAAGATGCAGATCTGCAAACTCTAACCCTTCAAGAGCCATGCTTTGAGATTGAGAGACTGAAAACTGGGGTACCAAATCCTTCCCTAAGAAGATGTTAACAGGTTGTAATTCCTGGGAAGAGACAGGGGAAGATGGACTGCTAGGGACAGTAACAGGGGGTACCAGGGCTGTCTGGCCCAATCTGGAGCAATCAGAATCACCATGCAAGGTTGTGACCTTATTTTTACCAGAACTTTGAACAGGAGTGGGAAGGGGGGAAAGGCATACAGAAACTTCCCTTCCCAATTCAGGATCAGGGCGTCCAGGGGGACTGAGTCCAAGACTGGAGGTCTGCAACAATTGAGAGGGAGTTGGTGATTGCCTGGGGCTGCAAACAGATCTATCTCTGGAGTGCCCCACCTTGAAGAAATCACTTTCAACACCTGAGGGTCCAGGGACCATTCGTGATGGCCCTGAGAGATCCTGCTCAGTGCATCTGCTAGCATATTGTCCTTGCCTGGAAGGTGAACTGCTACAAGAGAGGTTTGCAGGGAATACACCAGGGACCACAACTTCATGGCTTCTGTGCACAAGGCCGTGGATTGAGTGCCTCCCTGCTTGCTGATGTACCACATGGTGGTGGTGTTGTCTGTTCTGACTTGAACCACCTTGTTCTGTACTGACTGAGAGAAAGCTTTTAGGGTCAGAAGAACTGCCCTGAGCTCTAGGAGATTGATGTGGAGAAGGGATTCTTGGGGGGACCACAGCCCCTGGGCAGTAAGGGACCCCAGATGGGCTCCCCAGCCCAGGAGAGAAGCATCCGTGGTAAGGACCACTGAACAAGGCTGAGTAACAAAAGGAACACCTTGTCTTAAATTGTTCTGATCCTGCCACCATTGGAGGGCTTGGATCAAGGTCAGAGTCACTGGGATCAGTTTGGTAAGGGAATCCTTCCTCTGAGACCAAAAAGCTCTCAGGTGGAACTGAATATCCCTCATCTGGAATCTTGCCCCTTGGACCACTGCTGTTGAAGCTGCCATGTGGCCCAAGAGCTGGAGGAAATGCCTTGCTGGTTGAGATACCTGAAGGCTGAAAGAAGAAGCTAGTTCCTTAATAATCCTTGCCCTTTCTAGAGGAAGAAAGGCTCTTGCTCTGAGTGTGTCCAGTTCTGCCCCTATAAAGGTAAGAAGCTGGACCGGTTCGAGAACTGACTTGGGAAGGTTGAGAAGAAATCCTAGAGAAGTGAGCACTTGCTGGGCCACTTGCAGGTGAGACTTGACTTGGTCTGGAGACTGACCCACTATTAGCCAATCATCCAGATATGGAAAATGGAAATCTTTGCCTTCTTAGAAAGGCAACTACTACTGCCAGGCACTTTGTGAAAACCCTTGGTGCTGAGGTTAGGCCAAAGGGCATTGCTCTGAACTGATAATGGCCTGAGGGCAACTCGAACCTGAGGTACTTTCTGTGGGAGCACCTGATGGGAATGTGAAAGTAGGCATCTTTGAGGTCCAGGGAGGCTAGCCAGTCCCCTGGTCTTAGAGAGGAAAGGATTATTCCCAGAGTTACCATCTTGAACTTTGGTTTTAAGAGATGTCTGTTTAGATACCTTAGGTCTAGGATGGGTCGCCACTCCCCTGTCTGTTTGGGGGTCAGGAAGTACCTGGAGTACAGTCCTTTGCCCCAGTGCAGGGTAGGTACTCTCTCTATGGCTCTTAAAGCTAGGAGAGACAAAACCTCTGCCTCTAGGGCAAGGGCTTCCAAGAGATTTGCAAGTGGAAAAGATCTGACTCTCATCTTTGGAAATTTTTTGAAGCTGAGAACCAGTCCCTGGCTTACTACTTCCAGGACCCACTTGTCTAATGTAATAGACATCCAGTCCTGGACAAAGTAAGCCAGCTTGCCCCCTACTGGAATAGGAGAGTCGACCCAGGCAGGCCCATCAGGGTGTCTACTTGGCAGGGAAGTGGATGCAGCCCTGCTCATCCCCCTTCTGCCTCTCCCTCTGAAGAACCCCCTCTGAGAAAAGGAAGAAGAGGCCTGTGCTTGGTAAAAAGGCCTTTGAAAAGGCCTGCCCCTAGACTGCTGCCTTTGAGGAGTTGCCTGCCTTTCCTTGGCCTGAGCACTCATGTAAGTGGTCCTGTACTCAACCATTACCTTCATGTAATTCTCTGTCTGCTCCCCAAACAGAGAATTACCCACTACAGGAAAATCCATGGCCTTAGCTTGGGTGTCCTGCGAGAGGCTAGTACATCTGAGCCAAGCCATCCTCCGAAGAGCCACAGATGTAGCCATGACTCTTGATGACACATCATTAGAGTCCACAGCAGCATGAAACTGAACCTTAGATGCCTCAATCCCATCTGCAGCCACCTCCTCCAGCTCCTTGGCTAGCTGGGGGGGAAGTCTGTTTAGCCGGTGCCAGTACAGTGTCCCACCTGGACTTCTGGTACCTGGCTGTATAGGCCATGTAATTCGCCTGCCTGAGTCCCAAAGAAGATGCCATGTACTGCTTCTTTGCCATGGCATCAGTCTTCCTGGAGTCCTTGTCTGGGGGGTGTGAAGCCAAGGGAATATTTGCCTTGCCACAGGCAGCAGCCTGCACTACCCCAACATGGCTGCACTGCTGGTATAAGAACTCTGTGTCTGAGCCTGAAAGTGTATACCTCTTGTCCATTCTTCTATCCACAGGAGGAATAGTGTTAGGAGACTTTAGAATTTTTTGTGTCTGTTTCCCAAAGGATTTGTGGAGGGGAACAGACAGTCTCCTGGACTCTAGCATGTCCATCATCTCTACATAATCAGGCTCCTCTTGATCTTCCACAGCCTCCTCCATAGGAAGATGGAGGGTTTCGGCCACCTTTCTGTAAAACATAAAGTGAGAAGGGGACTCAGAAAGCCTAGGAGGGGAAACACCTGATGGTCTGTCTTGGGAGATGTCCGGTTCCACAGGCACATCCAGACCTTCACTTACATCATCATCCTCAAATTCCCCTTCCTCTTCAAATTCCGGTTCATAAAAATCTTCAAAGGTATAATCCTGAACCGGGGGAACCAACCAAACCGAACCTCTGCCTGAAGGAGCCAGATCTGGTCGGAACCGGACGGAGCGATTCCACAATCCGAATCACTCAGGCTATCTCTTCGGTGGTCGGAACATGAACCTCTGGATCCGAACCGGTCGATTTGTCTTTGCATTTTCTTTTTGTCAAAACCGATCCCTCGGAATCGGCTCTCCTTTTGCCCGAAGAAGTATCGCCCTGGTCAGAGGGCACTCCTTCTGGTTCGGTCAAAACCGAACTGGGCTGGCCATCTGGGTCAGCGGACTTCCCGGCCTCCTTTTCACTCAGTCTACCTAATCTCTTCTCAAGGGTAGATATGGGAAAGTTTTTACATATTTGGCAGTCTGAATCGAGGTGGTCAAACTCCAGACAATAAACACAGGTGGTGTGGGGATCGGCCTTAGCAAAGACCTCCCCACACTCACTGCAGTGTTGAAACCCAGTGGGACCCTTTTTTTTCTTGGGTTTCTCAGACATGGCCAACCTAACCAACTTACCCTTTTTATGGCAACCGCCAGGCAAGACTCCCTTATCGGTTCCTAACCGTGTCACGGGTATTGGAAAAAAATGCACTAAAACACGTTTTTTTTAGAACCGATAACAACCGGTAATCACACACTAATTAAAACACACAAAATTTAATTATCAAATGGCCAGTTCAGCCAAACCGAGCCGCACTTTTACTAGTTCCACTCAGAAAAAACAGAACAATTCCCATCTAGTACTCACGGCACCACAGACAGAGACTGAACCGACTATGCGGCTACTTTTTTGGTTTAAAAACTGACGGAAACTGAAACTTTAACCAACAACCAACTTTCAAACCAAGCTGAAGGAGAAATCTCTGGAGCGACCATTCAGTGAGGCGGAGTAAAGAATCTGACGGTTCAGGTTTGAATCACTCCAGACAGAGACTTCAACCGAGCTCGAGCTCAGCATTCTATGCCCTGCATAGAAAGTTAACTCTTTGTTCTCCGGGGCAGTTTCAAAGGTTGGGAATCACTGCAATTGTCAGAATACAGCAAGACTTCATGTTGTTTGAAAAACAGATTCAGTCTTCCCAATAGAAAGATAAGAAGAGATAGCAGCCAGATGAAGCCGTCAGGGATGAAGGCCTCAAGCCTGAAGCCTGTAAATGCACTAAATAATCCAGGAGATTAGAAAGTGAACCTTAAAGGGATTGATGTGTTTGTTCTTGCACCAAAGGGAGAATCTCCTCCATTTGGCTGCACGGGTCTTTTTTGTACTAGGCTTTTTGGCGATCCTCAGAATCTTTGGAACTTGTTCAGAGTACTGAGTGGCAGGAAACTCTAACTCCTCATGAGCCAAGCTTTGAGGAGAAGAAATTCCAGATCTGGGTAAATCACCCAATCTGAAGAAGAGTTAGAAGAGAGTGACTGAGTTGAAGGTGAATGGGCTTGCTGCAAGAAATCAGGAGAGGATACCAGGCTTGCCTTGGCCAATCTGGTGCCACCAGTATCACTGTTGCAGGCTGACCTTTGAGTTTCAGCAATGCTTTGAAAATCAAAGGAGGGGAGGGGGCGGCATAAAGGAATTTCCCTGACCAGTCCAGGACTAGGGCATCCGTTGGCAGAGTCCCCAGGGCTGGAGGCCTGCAACAATACACAGGAAACTGATGGTTGAGGCGAGAGGGAAAAAGATCTATTTCTGGTGTGCCCCACCTTCTGAACACTGTGGCCAACACCGGCTTGTCCAGACATCATTCACCGTGCCCCCTGATTGATGTGACTGAGCATCTGCCAAGGTATTGTCCTTGCCTGGAAGATGTATGGCTGAAAGGCTGATGTCCAGAGAGTAGATCAAACTCCAGATTCTCATGGCTTCCAGACACAGAATGCTGGACCTTGTGCCACCCTGCTTGTTTATGTAAAACACTGAAGTGGTGTTGTCTGTCATGATCTGCACGAACCTTTATCTGTGAGGCAAATACCTCCAGTGCTAGGTAGACAGCCCTGAGTTCCAGCAGACTGATGTGAGCCTGTGACTCCTCTAGGGTCCAGGAGCTACTGACTGACCTGATGTACTGTCCATATGGGTTCTCCATCCAAGCAGAGAAGCATCTGTAGTAATGATTCTTGTTGGAGAAGGTGCTTGGAAGGAGATTCCTACCAATAGGTTGGCTGTTTCCTTCCACCAGCATAGAGTGTGAAGGAATGTCTTTGTGACTGGAACCAGTTTGGACAGTGAACTTTTGCTTTGGGACCAGTGAAATCTTAGGTGCTGCTGTATGTCCCTCATTCTGAATCACACTCCTGGAACCATGACTGTCATAGCTGCCATGTGTCCTAGGAGCCTTAGAAAGTGTCTGGCTGACCCAGGATGAAAAAGTTTGCCACTGACAAGAAGTTTAGAATTTTTTCCAGAGGAAGGAAAGCTCTGCTCTGCAGAGTGTCCAACTGTGCCCCTATGAATGTAATGAGCTATGTTGGTTCCAGGTGGGATTTCTTTTGGTTTATAAGAAACCCCAATGAGTGCAGAGTGTCTCTTGTCAGGGAGAGGGCTTCCTCCACTTGTAGAAGGGTTTTTCGTACTATGAGCCAGTTGTCCAGGTAAGAGTAGACAGAAATCCTGTTTTTTCTTAAATGTGCTGCCACTACAGCCAGACATTTTGTGAATAATCTAGGTGCAGATGTCAGGCCGAAGGCCATGGCTGCAAACTGGTAGTGCCCTGAAGGAAGTTTGAACCTCAGAAACTTTCTGTGGGACTGCGTTATTGGAATGTAAAAGTAGGTGTCCTTGAGGTCTAGGGAGGCTAGCCAGTCTCCCTGTTGTAGAGCCTGTACTGCCATTTTTAGGGTTACCATTTTGAATTTGGATTTCAGAAGATGCTCGTTCAAGTATCTGAGGTCTAAAATAAGTTGCTACTCCCCATTTTTCTTTTGTTTCAGGAAGTATCTGGAGTAGAAACCCTTGCCCCGTTGATGGGTGGGTACTCTCTCTACCACCCTTGCTGCCAGAAGGTGTTTTACCTCTAGCTCCAACAGAAGCCTTTCTGTTGGGGTTAGTGATTTGGACAGCTGGGTGCCCCTGAGGTCTGGCATCTTTCTGAACTGAAGAGGCAAGCCCTTTTCCACCATCTCTAGGACCCACTTGTCTGTTGTGATAACGGTCAAGCACTGGAGGTAATGGGAGAGCCTGCCCCCTACAGGCAGAGGGGAAATGACCTGGACTGAGGAGTCAGGGATTTTGCTGGGTAGCAGGAGCAGGGGTAGAGGTAGCTCTTCTCTGACCCCTCCTGCCTCTTCCTCTAAAGTAACCTTTGAACTGAGAGAAGTCAAACTGAGGAGGAAGGGATTAATAGGGCTTATGGAAATATCCCCTGCCCCTATTTCCCTTTCGCTGAGGCTTTTGAGGAGCAGAGGACTTCACTTTTTAAGTGTTACTCTGACAGGTTGTTTCATATTCATCAACCTTTTTCATGTACTCCTCAGTTCTGGAACTGAATATAACATTTTTATCACAGGGAAAGTCCATGGCTTTGGACTGAGTGTCCTGCGTAAGGTTTGTTGTCCTCAGCCAAGCAAAGCGCCCAAGGGAGATAGCCTGGGCCATGGCCCTGGAGGCTGCATCATTATTGTCACCTGACATATGGAACTGATACTTTGTGGCTTCCAGGGTAGTTTTAGCAGTCTCTACCAAGTCTTTTGCCATAGTCAGACCCCTGTTTAACTATGGCTAGAATGGAGTTCTAGAGGGCCTTTTGATACTTGGCTGTATGAGCCGTGTATGAAAACAGGCGGAGGAGTAGAGAAGCTGAGGAATAAGTCTTCCTAGCCATAAAATCCAGCCTTTTAGAATCCTTCTCAGGGAACCCAGGGGAAAAGCAAAAAACAGAAAATAACACTCAGCACACTACAAAGGTAAAATAAAACAGTTTTTATAGTTACCAAGTCCTAGGAAAGTTTTTACTTGGCCTTGGCCAAGAGAGAGAGAGAGAGCATCTCAGAGGCAGTGTTGCTCAGTCAGGCAGAGAAAAAATTCTGGAGCCTTCCTCACTCTTCCCTGCTCAGCACACCCTCAAGCTTCATTTTGATTGGCTACTTCATAAATTCACTACCATAATCTCCACCTCCAGGACAGTACTACCTAGTCAGCTCACTACAATAGTTACTGATGCTAAAGGACCCCTGGGGTGAGAAGGAAGTACTTCTTCACAGAAAGGGTGGTGGACAAATGGAACAGCCTGCCAGAGGAGGTGGTGGGGGCAGAAACGACTACGGGATTTAAGAATGCATGGGATTGCCATGGGGGATCCTGGCAGTTGGGGAAAGGGGAAAACATAGTCCCAAGTTAGCATGAAGAAGCACAGTTACTAGCATTCAAGAGCAGACTAGGTGGGCCGAAGGTCCTTATCTGCCAACAACATCTATGTAACATTCTCGGGAGCAGGATGTGCACGAGGAATCACAATGGAGAGTGCAATAGGAACATCCAGAAACTCTATTAAATTTCTCTTAGTGTTGTCTTCCTCCTCAGCTTCAAATCCCATGACCTCTTGGATTTGTCTAAGCAAAGCCAGAAAACAGGCATCTTCAAGAGACCCTCAGAAGTCCCAGGGATATACACCACAGAGTCCTCACTGCATAAGGAAAGGGCAGAGCTGGAAGGCAAATGCCCCTCATGGGGACCATGTTCCTTTTCTTCATTCTCCAAATGCTCCTCCATATTAAGGAAATCAGGATTAAATTCCTCTTCGTCACCATCTGGAATGACAACAGGATGAAAAAACAGAGCCGGTGCCGGAAGCAGAGGCTGCGACAGAGGAATAACAAGGGTTGAAAATGAAAATTACATACTAACAATAATCGTTAATCTTCCAGAATATTTTCACCATTCAGTCACATTAATGGGTCTTATCCAGAGGCGCTAGGACCCCGTGGGAGCAAAGTCTTTTTGCAACTGTGGGAGGGGACCAAGGTCAGTGCCAGCACCACCCACAAAGTCAACACAGTGATGTCATGCACATTAGCCAGCCAGAAACCAACGCTGCCACTTCTCCCCATTCTGTTTGCCAGGAGAAAGAAGTAAGTGGGAGAGAAAAGAGAGAGGCCAATCACTACTAACCCAAAGGAGTAAGAAGAGGATCTAGGATATTAAAACGACAAAATAAAACCCAACTAACAATTTAGAAGAACTAAGGAGTAGGTTTAAGGATGGCATAAGGGTAGCGGGTATCAGCAACAGCCACCTGGACAGGAAGGTGGTGAAGAGCGGGCAGGAGTCCTGGCATATAGTCCTGGCTGGGACACGAGGTCTGGGGGACTCCCGTGTAAATACGATTTATTTATTTATTATTTTATTTAAAGATTGGTAACCAGGAGAGGCACACTGAGCTGAGGCGCATTTCCAACTGCGATCCAGGAGAGGGGGAAAGGAGGTTCAAGTACAGTGCAATAATACAGAATTACGATACATAAGTGCTTGAGACAGGCAGGTAACAGATTATACAGGCAGGTATAAAATTGAACAAAACATTGTCTATAACAACAACACATAAGCAAAAATAGCAGCAGAAATTTACAAGTAGATTTGAAAATGGTACTTAACATATGTATATCAACAACACATTGAGACGCCTGAGTAGGCAGTAGGACTTATGGGAAACTTGGGCAGATGCTAACTTCAGAAAAAGCAGAGGAACTGGCAAATTGGGGAATAGGTAACCATGGGTGGTTAGGCAAAGGTACTACCTAGAGGTTAGTCAGGTTGTGGGCATGAGCATGCAATAGGAAAGGAGAGGCAGAGGGTTTTTTAAAAGAGACTTAGGGAAGGCAACGTGCGCAGTGAGGCAGGAAGAGAGTTCCACTCATGGTAGAATAGGAAAGAGAAGGAAGCCTTGCTAGAGTTAGAGTGAGGGCAGGGTAGGGCAAAGGAACGTGGGTCACTGGAATGGAGACTACAGGAGGTGTGGGCAGCAGGGGATAGGAGGGAGGGAGGCTAGGCAGGAGGGGAGCGAGCCAAACCAGTACATATATATATATATATATATATATACACACACACACACACACACACACACATATTCATTGCAAAAAATGAATTAATGCATCAGTTAGGGTTGTTAGGTTTCGGCTCTGTGCCCCACCCCCACCCTGCAGACACTGACAGGCATCGGGGGGCCTTGATCATCAGCCTAATGCCCCCAGCTGTGCAGAGTGAGACATGCGTTTAGGGAGCCCTTGGAGTCACAGCCCCTAATGCGCACTCATTTCACAAGTAAATAAGCTGAGATGAGTACAGTTTCAAGAGAATGGGAGAGCATTAGCTTGATGACTTCAAGACACCCATGTGTGTCACTCTCTGCAAGGTGGGGTGTTAGGGCTGATGACCCAAAGCACCACCAAGGGGTCAGTGTCTGTAGGTGTTAGGCCCAGTCCCTAACACCTCATTTTGTTGCTTTTGTTGCTTTACAAGCAATTCTAACTGTTGCATTAACAAAGTTTTTTGCAATGAATTTCCTTACTTTTTGAGATACTATAATAGTATCTTTATTTCACTGTGGGAGCGCAAAGAGATGCACATATGTTTCTAACTGTGGAACCGTCTTTAGGGGTGGGAGCGCAGGGTCCTTTTTTGGGGTACAGACATTGTGCTACAATGTCTTCAGGGGTGAGAGCGCAGGGTCCGTTGGACCCTCCACTCCTACAGTATCACAAGCAGCAGCACAGCACCCTAGAGACACAGTGCCACAACACCTTTAGGGGTAGGAGCGCAGGGTCTGAATAGCTGCACATATGTACCTAACTGTGGAAACGAAGGGGCCTCTGGCCCTCGCCTTCAACGCATGAAGTTACAAGCAAGCATAGCAAAATTGCAACAAATAGTCAAAACTGTGCCATCTTAAATAATTTTGACCCCAACTATTCAGCATAACCTTCTTATCACCTCACCGCATGTACCCAGTAGAGAAAATTTTAAAATCCTCGTCAAAACATAATTTTGTGCAACCGCAACACCATTCTATGCCACAGGTGTGAAACCACATTTTGGCCTGGATTTGAAAAATGACACCTGTGGCATATATGACATTGGGTACTAAGAAGACTATACTGAAAATATGGGGTGAAAATACTGAATATTTCCAACATTACGAACATGTGTAGCAAGATTTCAACGAACACAGCCATTTTTCTAAATTTTGACCCCAAATTTTCATCATGGCCTTTTTTGGGACCCCACCTCATGAACAGTGGTACTGTCATTTCGTTACTAGGTTATGGAAGGTGATTTTGCACAGTGACTGCGACATTCCACTAAACAGGTGCGAAAATGCATTTCGAGCAGGGTGTGAAAAATGACTGCTGTACTGTTCATGAGGTGGTGTGAAAATATGACTATGTTGAAAATGTGGAGTGAAAATATGAAAAATTCCTAAAGTTACATGCGTATGTAGCAAAATTTCAATGACCGGGCGTAACTCGGGTATTTTTATATATTTCTGCACCAGATTTTCAACAAGGGCTTTTTGGGACCCCACCTCATTGTCATCGAGTCACAGGTCAGGAAGCATAGGAAAATTGGCGCAGTTGTAAAATTCACAACAAGTGATTTATTATTAATAACAGTAAAATAAAAACAAATTGTTCAGTATAACTATTTACAAAGGCAGTATAAACAGAGAATGTTCATCTGAGTTTCTTCTCAATTTCTAATCTCAGTCTCTCTCAGTCTGTGTCCCTCTTTTGCAGAACATTGTAGCTCCTTTTTATAAGTCTGTGCAGGAGCTCGTTAAGAAAATAGCATGCTTCTCACACAATGTTCTTGTCAGTTTCAGCAGGTGCAGCAAAAAGAACATTGTGACCCAGAACTGATCTCTTGTTTACATCTTCTGCAAAAGGCTTAAAAATTGCATCTCAGGTTAACCCCATGACTTCCAAATAGCTTTGCAATCATTTCAACAGTATCACTATATACAGTTTTAGCTTTGCAATCATTTCAATAGTATAACTATATATAGTTTTAAACAAAGGAATCTCAGTATCAATTACATTTCCACAAAAAGATTCACATATATTTTTATACCAGCAGATATGCAATGGGGGGGGGGGGGAGACAGAACAGCAAGTGAGGGTAGAGAGATAGTGAGAGGTAGAGAACTGCAAGACCATCGGGGTGATCAAGTCCTAGGTCTCACGAGAAAATCTGGTTGCACAACCAGACAGAGAAGGAGAGAACAGAACAGATACTTGCATTTAAACTCCTTCTCCATAACAACTGGGATAGGGCCGTATTCAACCCTGTCACATACCCCCTCCCCCCAAGATGGAACCTGTTTTACAAAAACAGGTTTCCAAAACTTTCTAGTAATTCTCGTCTAACATAAGCATACATCATTTACAGTTCTGTAGTATCCTTTTCCCATAACAACAGTACAGCAAATAGTGAAGTTTAAACTTACACATTTGTTTTTTCAGCCTTCAGAATTCTCAATTCCAGATCCCTATCTAGACAGAAAATCAGCATTGACATTCTCTTTCCCAGATTTGTGCATCATTTTAAATTTAAATGGCTGTAGTGCCGGGTACCACCGTGTGATTCTAGAATTTTTAGCCTTCGTTTGGTTAAGCCAACAGTGAGCATTGTGATCTGTTACAAGTACAAAGTCAGCTCCTAGTAAGTAAAACTTAAGGGACTCCATGGCCCTCTCTGCTGCAAGGCATTCCTTTTCAATGGTGGAGTACCTTTTCTCTCTGCCATGCAAATTCCTACTAATGTATAGAATGTTCTTTCCCATCTATATGATGACTCAAGACTGCACCTAGGCCTACATTTGCATCTGTCTGTAACAGAAATTGTTTCTCAAAGTCTGGGCTTCTTAAAACAGGGGCTGAAAATAACATGGCCTGAAAAGCCTCATCACACTCTGGGGTCCATTTCACAGTATTCGAGTGCCGTTTCTGTGTGAGTTCAGTGAGGGGAGTAGCTAACTCCGCAAAGTGGAAACAAATCTCCGATAATATCCAGCCAGCCCTAAAAATGACCCGACATGTTTCTTGGTTTTGGGGACAGGACTGTTAGCTACAAGTTCTATCTTGGAAACATCTGGCTTGACTTCTCCATTTCCTAAAACATAGCCCAAATGTCTAGTTTCCTGCATGCCCAATGCACACTTGGTAGGACAGTCAGACCTGCCTTTTTGATCAACTGGATAACTGCCTGTAGGTGTTCCAGGTGGCTTTTCCAGTCTGGATTGTACACCACATCATCATATAGGTATGCAGCACAATAACCAGTGTGAGGGGATAAAATTACATCCATGTATCGCAGGAATATAACAGGAGCGCCATGTAAACCAAACAGCATGGTGATGAACTGATAGAATACTATAGGAGTGGCAAATGCAGTTTTGTCTCTGGATTCTTTAGCTAGGGGGATTTGCCAGTAACCACTGGTGAGATCAAGGGTACTGATATATTTGGCATGCCCCAGTCTGTCCACCAAATCATCTATTCTGGGCATAGGATAACTGTCAAATTCTGACACTTGATTAACTTTCCTAAAATCAAGGCAGATTCTTACACCCCCTTCTCTTTTGTTTACAATCACCAATGGTGATGACCAAGCACTTCGACTCTTCTATAATACCCAATTCTTTCATTTTTTGTGGCACTTCTCTGTAAGCAAAAAGCAGGTGAGGCAATATTGGTCCCAGTCTTTCCCTTCCCCTTTTAGAAACCTTTTTAACATGCGTTTTACGGTTTTATTAAAACGCTCAACAAGACCGTCTGTCTGAGGGTGATAAGGGGAGGTTCTTATGGCAGTGATACAGCTCCTTCAGTAATGCAGCACCAAAATTACTACCTTGAGCAGTAATAATCTCTTCTGGTATGCTCACCCTGCTGAAAATTTTGGCAAGCTCTGCTGCAACTTTTGGGGCTATGACAGTATACATTGGAAATGCCTCTGGGTATCGAGTAGCATAGTCACATACTACCAAAATTAATTGATTACCCTTTTTACTTTTGTCTAAGTGACCAACCACATCCATTGCAATTCTCTCAAAAGGCACATCTATCAAGGGTAGGGTAGGGGCACCTTGTCTTTTTTATTCACTGGTTCTACTTTCTGACACTCAGCACGAGAACTGCAATATGTAGCAACATCTTCATGAATTCCAGGCCAGTAAAATCTGTACAGCAATCTTGCAAGTGTGCGATCCCTCCCTGAATGACCAGTCATAGGACTATCATGTGCTATCTGTAACAATACTTTTGTGGTATAACTAATCGTTCTATCTAGTCCTGTGTCTGAAGTTTAACCCAAACTCTGTACAGTAGCCCATTACATTTTTTTAAACACAAGTTCACCCTGTTTTGGTTTCACCCCCAACTGCTTAAAATAACCCTGAAGAGAAACACTGTTAACTTGTTCTGAAAGAAAATCACAATCAATTATCACTTTAGTTTCAGCATTTTCATATGTTAACCCCTTATGTCCAACAGTCTTTTGTTGCCACTGTTTCTTCAGGCATCGTCTTTCTTTCCTGGACTTCCGGATCTTGGAGCTGTGCTCAAACAAGTCTGAATCAAAATCATTGAAAGGAAATGAGTCCCCACCATCTGAGATTTTCTTTGTCTGAGCTCTCGTTACCACAGCTGCTGAAACATCAGGATTTACTCCCTCTTTGATTAACTCAGTAAATCCTTGAAAGTCATTTCCAATAATCACAGGTACAGGTAACTTAGGTACTACACCAAGTTCATTTGGTGCAACACCCCATTAATAGTCAGAGTCACTTGGGTGGTGGGATAGTATCAAGTGTCCCCGTGGATGCAGATGACACCAGTACCTGGTACTTTTGGACACTGTTTTCCCAGCACTTCAATATGCACTATGGTCTGTCTGCTTCCCAAATCTATAAGTCTCTTCATAGTCTTATCTCCCACCTTCACATCTGTTAAGTAATTGCCCCAATTTGCCAAGGACAAATCTGCTCCAGTGTCACTCTTCTTACTACGGCAATTTCTTGCAATATGACCTGGCTTATTATAGTTATAGCAAATAAAGTATTTGGGTGCAGATTTGTTTCCCCCACCAGAGTTCTTATCAGACTTGGAGTTTAAATGGGAAAAAGAGTGTCTGGCTGTTACCTCACTGCTGTGGCATCTGGCTGGCCATTTGGTAGTCTTTGGCCAAAGAAACAGCCTTTTCCCTACTTTCTGTTCAGTGTTCTTCTACCCAAAGCTTCACATCTGTAGGCAGAATGTTGATGAATTGCTCCACTGCAAATGTGTCGATGACCTGTAGGACTGTTTTGCCCTCTTGTTGGAGCCATTTTATCAGGAGTTCTCTGAGTCAGGTGAAGGCTTCTCGAGGATTGTCGACTGAGTTATACTTCAGAGACTGACATCTTTGCCTGTAGGTCTCTCTTAAGATGTCATACCTTTTCAGGATTTCACTTTTCACCAGGTCGTAGTTTTCTGACTGAGCAGTGTCCATATTGCTGTAGGCAAGTTGGGCTTTCCCTGTCAGGTAAGGTACCAGTCCAATTGCCCATTGCTGCTTTGGCCACTGGCCAACTGTGGCAACCCTTTCAACAGTCATCAAGTTGTATGCTTCAATATCATCGGAGGGACACAACTTTGTAAGTTTAATGTATTTCAAGTTGCCTGTGTCCTGTTGCTCACCTGGATCTCTGCCAGATCCTCTGCCTTTGATAGCCTGCAAGGCATTCAGCCACCACTGCTCCTTTAGTTGCATCTCTTCTCTCCTCTGCTGCTCCTGTCGCCGCAACTCTTCTTATCTCTGTTTCTCCATCTCTTTTTGTTGAATAGCTCACCACTTGAAAAAGGCAGTCAGGCTTTCAGATTCTGTCACTGCCTGTTCTTTTTCTATAACTGGTGCTAGCTGTACAGTCTCAGCTTGGACTTCTGTTTCTTCTAGTTTGGCTGCCATTCTCCAGGTAACCACTCCTGGTCTTGCTGCTGCAGAATCCATACCTTTCTTCTATGCCTCCCTGGTACCAGGTCTAGTACCCATGCACAAAACTCCTGACTTACAGTACGCATGGCGTAAATCCCACTTAGGCTGACACTATCTGATGTCGAGGCACAGGTCAGGAAGCATAGGAAGACCAGTAGCAGTTGTAAAATTCGCAACAAGTGATTTATTATTAATAACAGTAAAATAAAAATAAATTGTTCAGTATAACTATTTACAAAAACAGTATAAACAGAGTAAGTTCATCTGGGTTTCTTCTCAACTTCCAATCTCAGTCTCTCTCAGTCTCTGTGTCCCTCTTTTGCAAAACATTGCAGCTCCTTTTTATAAGTCTGCAGGAGCTCGTTAAGAAAATAGCATGCTTCTCACACAGTGTTCTTGTAAGTTTCCAATGTTCTTGTCAGTTTCAGCAGGTGCAGCAAAAAGAACATTGTGACCCAGAACTTACCTCTTGATTACATCTCTGCAAAAGGCTTAAAAATTGCATCTCAGGCTAACCCCTTGAGTTCCAAACAGCTTTGCAATCATTTCAACAGTAGAACTATATACAGTTTTAGTTTTACAATCATTTCAACAATATAACTATATACAGTTGTAGACAAAGGACTCCCAGTATCAATTACATTTCCACAAAAAGATTCACATATATTTTTATACCAGCAGATGTGCAAATGGGGGGAGAAAAGACAGAACAGCAAGTGAGGGTAGCGAGATAGCAAGAGGTAGAGAATTGCAAGACCATCAGGGTGATCAAGTCGTAGGTCTCACAAGAAAATCTGGTTGTGCAACCAGACAAAGAAGAGACAGAAAAGGAGAGACTAGAACAGATCATTGCATTTAAACTCCTTGTCCATAGCAACTGGGACAGGGCCGTATTCAACCCAGTCATACTCATGAACACTGGCACTATCAGTTCGTTACTCAGTCCTGAAAGGTGATTTCATGCAGCGATCGCAAAATCACCTTTCAGGAATAAGTAATGAAATGACAGTGCCAGTGTTCATAAGGTGCTGTCCCAAATCGCATATGTTGAAAATGTGGTATAAAAATACCAAAAAATGGCTGAGATATCAACATAACTTGAAAACGCCACTCTGTTAATATTATCATTCTAAACTGTAGTATTTGGGTTAGTGTAGGCCACTGAGGAGTGTCTCTGTTTAAACTTCTGTTGTTTAGGAGACAGATAAATGTATAATCTTTTTAGAGAGTAGAGGAATCATCTGACAACAATCTGAGTTGTTTGGAAGGGGGTGCCATTTGGAAAGGATGTGTACATTTTTTTAACGGAGTGGGTAACTGTTGGAGATTGTGTACAAAACGGAAATTTCTGGCTACACCCCTGTGTGGAATACCTGGAAACGAATCGTCTTCAGGACAATAAGCAGCACGGGTTTGTGGCAGAGAGGTCATGCCAGCCCAACCTTATTGTCTTCTCTGACTAAGTGACTAGGGAGATGGACAAGGGCCATGCATGTAGCTCTTCTACTTTGATTTCGGTAGAACATTCGACTCAGTGCCACATAGGCACCTGTTAAAGAAGTTGGAGGGCCTTGGAGTGGCAAAGGAATTAGTCAAGTGCATGGGAAATTGGCTTACAGGCAGGAAATAAGAGAGTTGCTGTAAATGGGGTGCGGTCAATAGAGGGGAATGTCTCAAGTGGGGCATCTCAGCTATTGGTCCTGGGCCCGATCCTTTTCAACATGTTCATTAGAGAAACTGGCGAGGGAATTCAAGGTAAACTTGTCCTTTTTGCTAATGACACTAAGCTTAGTGGAAGGGTGGACAGCATAGAAGGAGTCAGGGAACTAAAAGAAGGCCTCCAAAGGCTAGAAATATGGTAAAATGTGTGGCAGCTGAAGTTTAATGCAAAAAAGTGCAAAGTAATGCACCTAGGGAAAGGTAACCCCCAGACAGAGTGCTGGCTAAATGGGGTTAAACTTAGTACCACTACAGAAGGGCGGGACCTGGGAGTCATCATTTGTGACACCCTAAAACAATCAAGTCAGTTTAATAAAGCAGACAGCAAAGCAAGCAGGATGTTGGGGTGTATAGGGAGGGGAACAGACAGTACAAGCAGACAGGTGATCCTCCCCCTTTACCGATTCCTGGTGAGACCACACATGGAGTACGATGTCCAGTTCTGGAGCCCTCACCTTAGACAGGACAAGGACAGGATAGAGGCCATGCAGTGAAGGGCAACAAAAATGACACAAGGCCTCCAGAGAGTCACCTATGAGGAGCAGCTGAAAGAGCTGAACATGTACTCACAAGAAGGGAGATATGACTGAAACCTTTAAGTTCCTAAAAGGCATAAACAGAGTGCCCTACACAGAGATATTAAATAAGAGCACCAGCACAATGACATGCAGGCATGAGTGGAAGCTGCGGGGAGGAGGCTTCAAAAGGCATCTGAGGAAAAACTTTTTCGGAAAGGGTGGTGGAGCCGTGGAACAGCTTGCCGGCTGAAGTGGTGAGCCCTACAACCATGGCGGGTTTCAAGTGGCATACATTAAAGGCACAGATAATGAGTACAAGGACAGGGAAGGATGAGCTATTGGGGAAGGACAGGTCCCTGGATTGACACTAGGTCCTGGGTAATTTATGGGTAGACTCGATAGAAACTCAGTCTTTTTCTGCCATCACTTTCTCGGTTTCTGTATTTCCTGACCTCCTACAATGGACTGTTCAGAGCCACAGATGTCTGTTCTATGTTGGCAGCAAAGGAGGACTGAGCCCCCTTCATCTGTCATCTGGCTATCTTCCTGCTGACACTGAGTCAATGAACTGGATGATGCATCTGATGCAAGTCAGAATAGGTGAAAGTTAATAGCCACAGAGTGTATGGATGACCCTCCCTGATGAGATAACCAACGCTGACAGAAGATGGGAAAATCCAGACTTAGGTTAAGAGTCCTTTGTCAGGATGCCCACTGCCGGCCATCGAGGTGGGAGCTCCACCAATATAATAACCAATAATAAAGGTTGTTACAGCATGGGCGTCAGAACCAGAGGGAGGCTGCAAATTGGATGCCAGACAAGAACAGCTTGACACTGATAGCAACATCAGCACTGATTTCAAGAAAGAGACTGATTTTGACCTCAAACATCGACTCTGAGATTGACAAAGCACCAACTCCTTCGGGTCTCGGTACTCTGACCTTGTGATCATGCGTATGTAATAGAAGGTGGTACCAGAGTCGGAATGACCAGAATCAGCTGAAACGGTGTGGGTCTGACAGGGAGCGCAATTGAACCTGACCTGCTTGACTCAAGCTAAAGTCAGCACTGGGGTCCTGGAGAGTGAGGAAATCCTTCTCCTCAGAGTTATCCTTGACAGGGTCGACCACTAGTTCAACTGGCATGGACTCAACTGGCTGTTCCAAAGTCAGCTCCATGAGCAGACCACCAAACTCTACTGGTGACTCAACCTCCCTCCAGGGTGCTTGAACACGTGGACCCTCCGGTTGGGAGCACATCAGCAGTCCCTTGACCAACAATAACACAACCAGCATTGACATTTCTTCTTGTGTTTTTGTTGACGAGACGGAGACATCTTGGAAGGAGTGGAGGGCAGAAGAAAGTTTTTAAACTCTTCATCCTCATGATAAATTGGTAGATCCATCATGTACTCTCCCGCCAGAAGGTCTAAGACCAAAATGTCCTCACTGACCCCATCTGCCTTCATGGACTACAACTGTACCACAAATTCCATGGAGAGTAGCCCCACCTTGGAAAGTTTGCCTTGGAGATCCCATTGCTTAAGCTCTTTGAGAGCTGGCGCATACATGGCCTGACACCAACAGCAATACACCAAACTGTGGCCCAGGCCCAAACAATAAACACAAGCATCATTTGTGTCGGTCATTGGCCATAGGGTATATAGGTAGGACCAGGAGTGCTGGATGAGTCCAGCAGGTAGTAGTGGGGGTGCCTTGTAGGGTGACCAAAGAATGGATGCCCAGGCAGTAGGTGCAAAAAAACAAAAAAAAACTCAAGTATTCACTACTTTGGAACCAGTGCTGTCTGCATTATTAACTACACAGTTTAAACAAGACTCTGACACTGTTCTTTGTTTTGATGGCGTTGGGAGGTTCTGACCCATTTTAGCGTGTATTTTTGGTTTGCAAAGTGTATTGGGGCCATTCAGAGAGGGATGATACATAAAATAAATCTGACTGAGTGAGTGGAAAATAAGGGAAATGGCTTGCTGTAATTCTCAAGAAGAGAAGAAAGTCTGTTTTGCCCCCCTGTGGCAACCATCATTTCTGCAATTTTACTGTTGTGGCCTTCTGTAACTCCAAATAAACTATAAAAGTTAATTTCTGAAATAAACGAACAAAAAAAAAGGCTGAAATGTGGAGAGAAAAAAAGATAATGACCCAGATATTCAGACTGCACCAGGCAGTGGCGCAAGTCTGGGTGCAGCGCAACTGGGATGCGCTGGGGCCAGGACCAGGTGATATTCAATGGTGATGCGCCATGGCAGAGCACTGTTGAATATGGCAAGGTCAGCACACAGACCGCACATGGCGCATTGGCACTGTGCTGGCGCAAGCCACAGATAGGGAGCACAGGGATGCACCAGCGCAAGTGCAGTTGCGCTAGGCACAACACCTGTGATATTCAGCTGGGGGCATGCAAATAAGGCCATAAAATATGCAAGGCACAAAAGGGGCCATTTGCATGTCATTATAGCCCATTGCATGCCTTGGAGGGCAGCGTGGTGACGTCTTCTGGCACCTGCACAGCATGGCGTGTGCAGTGGGATCAGGGCATCCCCAGCCCGTGCCGCAATCACGTGGTATATGTTGACAGGGAAATCTCTGGTAGTCTAGTGGCCCCCCGGTCCCCGATAAATATAAGACGTGACCATCCGTGGTGATCTAGTGATGCCCCCACCTACCCGGGTCCTCCATTCTCCGATATACTGTATGTCAAATTGACCATCCCTGGTGGTCTAGTGACCCCGCCCGATGCCCGATCGCGGTGAAACCTCTGTCATTAAATGCCCTGGTGATCCAGTGGCACACTTCACTGTACCTGCCCCGCCCCCCTCCGTCATCGGCGCGCGGCAGCATCCTGCCCCCGAAAGAGATACAATATGGGCTGTAAGCCCATTGGTCCCCAGTGTGGACCAATGGACTTGCAGGGCATACTGTACTAGACAATCCCAAATATGTGAATGAAGTCATTCACATATTTGGAGACTTATCCTGGTACAGTATGCCCTGCAAGCCCGATGGTACACACGAGACAATGAGCACAGCCCTACCTGATTGGTGGTACTGAGCGCCAATGGCCGGGGCGAGGTGAAGCAGGGTTCTGTCTTGGTGGGAGGTGCCACTGGATGCCCAGGGCATTTACTGATGGTGGTTTACCACGGTCGTGGCATGGGCGCAGGGTTCCACTAGACCACCAGGGACGGTCATGTTACGTACATCGAGGAATATGGGACTTGGGTGGAGGGGGACCACTAGACCGCCAGGGATGGTCATGTATTATATACATCAAGGTCCCAGGGACTCGAGGGGGGGGCACTAGACTACCAGGGATTTATTTCTTAACATATACCGTGCGATCGTTGCTAAGGGTGGGGGTCCACTAGACCACCAGGGTTGTGGGTTCTTGGGGACGGTGTTCTGGGTGGGCTGGTGGCCACCGACGGTGGGCAGCTGCTGTGTTGCATCATGCAATACAGCAGCCCGCCTGTGGGTGGCCAGGATTTGTTCCTACTTTCCCGGGGCTCAATTTTGAGCCCCCCTATACAGCGCAATGCAGGGTTGTGCCAGTATATGCGCCGCACATCCCGGGCTAACTACTGGGATGTGCCGTATATGCATGGGCACGTCCCCTGCATCTGCGCCACATACGATTACATTGTGCCCTGATGCATCAGGATTTGCACTGCACTGGGCAGCCCTTTCAATATCCCACCGGGGCACAATATGAGGTTGCGCCGGTGCACCTCTTTGACTATCCGGGCTCATATAAATACAATATTTGAAGAAAAATATTCAGTTTAAGAATTTGCATTCTCCCCAATCACTGCTCGAGGCAAACCACAGTGGATCCTCTTCAGCATGTGGAAAGAGTCTTCAAGGATTACAATTAAGAAGGTGTTTCCTAATATTCCAACAGAGTGAATCAAAAAATGTATGAAACTTAGCATGCTGATAAAAAGGCAAGGTTCCCATCTCTCCAGAATTCTGATCCTTTTTAACTAAATCTGAGGGCTGACCTCCATGACTCAAACATAGATATTAATTCTTTGTTTAAATACTGACAAATCGTGTCGTAACTTCATTGACCTCTATTTTTGCCCCCCCGACACCTCACTCCTTTGGCGCTAACTTAAGTCCTACAGTACTCTGGGCACTCTAGGGTCCCCTAAAGGCTCCCTGCACATGTCACAGGCTTTCAATGTATCTCATAACCAAGGCTGCCATTGGGGAGTAGCAGTACTGTATGCATGATAGCGGATAGAGCGGAAACTCAAAGTGTCTGATGACCTGTAGGCGTGGTGGTGGTGGGAAAGAGGCAGCTGTCATCTGGCACAGTAGGATGGTGTCGTTTCTTTTTTTCTCTTCTAACTCCTCCACTAAGAGAAGCTTGCCTGTCCGCATAAAAACCTGAATGGAGCTACAAATGTGCTACGTTTACAGAGTGCCACACAAAAGGGTCCCCAAAAAAAAAAACCTCATGTACCTGATAAGGCATATCTTTACTGTCTTTGGGTTCTGAGTTATCCACAGACAAATAAAAGGAAAACAATTTATGTCCCTGCAGTTTGGGTGGAAGTCATTTTATAGGTCAGTAAAGGTTATGGGATGAGAGACAGTGAATGGACATGATTTGTGAGGGAGTCGTGTACAGCAACATCATTTCAGAAAAGTACTGACCAGACTGTACAAACCTATTAAATACTCCTTAGATCTATTAGCAACCTGATAAAAATAGCTAAATTAGCAATACCTTCCTCAGAGATGCTCTTCCATTTTGTTTACCCCTCAGTGGTACAGCTAAGACTAGAGAGTCCCTGCTACTGGAGTGTTCCATGCGCGCAGGGTTCTGTGCTGTTTAACGACTTTGGGCTGTACCACTACCCCTAGTAGGGGTACACACTACCTATATGTATTAAATACTCATTGACAATGTGTAGCACTACAGAAACCAGTACTGTAAAAATCCTGCAATACATAGTTGTGATGTCACAACTATGAATTATGGAATTTTTACACATTTAGAAATGCTGTTAGGTTAAAATGAGGAGGTAGGGCATTGAGTTTGAAATCAGAAGATAACTTATGTTTAACCAGTCGTTACAAATGATGTCAGCAATAAAATTTCTTTACAAACCACTGGTGCATGATGCCAGTACAAACCACTTGAGCTTCGCACCATCGTTCCTGTGACGTCACACGTCTCGGCTGTGTAAAAAAACTCAACACACATTGCCCGTACTTTATTCTATATTATGAAACGGGTAAAATGAATGCTGGCTCCTGATTGACTAAGAGGTACTTTCAGCCGGGGCCATTATCTCAGCACAACAGCCTGGCTGAAAGTAGGGCAAGAAAAATATGTTTAAAAAATACATCTAATTTACCAGAAAAGACCCATTTCACAGTCGCAATAAGGCACTCCAGGAGTGGGCTAATGGCCCTTATGAAATGGGAACCACAAACAAGACAATCTCATTGGTCAATAAGAGTGTGTTAATATTTCTAACACACATGAAAAAGATATGGTATGATTACCTGTGTATTGATTCTAGTAGTTTGCCCAAATGGAATGTTCAACATTTAAAATCGGCCATCTTGCTTTCCCCACTAAAACCGCACACTGTACTAGGTAAAGCAATACAAAAAAATACTGAATGTCCTCTGCTAAGGACACTATAAGCACCAGTTCCAACTTCAACACAGCAAACTACCTGCGTTACAACACACATATACACACACACACAAAAAAAACTTGCGAGTGCTGCAGTCTGTTCTGAACGCGACCACCTTTCCCCTCGCTTGCTCGCAGTTCTCTGCAATGACCAACCTGCCAGCTGCTACCTACTTCCATCTCTTCCTCCCATTTATCACATTTTCACCATCACATACTGCTCTCACGGTCACAGACGACCTCCTCCGCTTGATCACAACACATTATAATAGGGTAAAAAAGTCAACATTTTTTCCGGTTCTGCCCGCTCGCTCGCTCACAGTGCTTTTCAATGAATGACCTGCCACCTGCTCAATACTTCCATCCCTTAGCCCTGTCATTTCTCAATTTTTATGCCAAAACTTTATATTGCTCCCTGTTGTTCCTATTGGGGGTGGGCGTGGGGGGGTATATCGCTATGACAAGCACAAGTGTAAAAACTACAACTACACCAGCCTTCCCAGGTCAAAAGTCCTCACTCCCTCCTCCAAAACACAGCAAACTGAAGGCGGAGGAACTATTTTATTTAAATTAAAGAAAAAGAGTTACGTTTTTAATTACTTAAAGCAGCTTTTTTACCTTTCACGTGCATCTATAATATAGCTGCCCACTTCATAAGTGCAATAAGCCACTCCAGGGTCTGCGTGTTAGACACTTTAACACACAGCTAGGAGGCTGGATGCACTCGCCCAATGGCCTCATGCCTCACTACGCCTCCTAACCGTGTGTTAAAGTGTATAACACATACCCTGTTGTGTCTTATTGCTTACTTCTCGAGTGGCGGAAGCATTCAGCTCCGCCTTGTGCTTCAGCTCACCTGAGGTGGGCATTATCCCACCATAAAGCACCTGTCATGCTTTATTGCTTAATTGTCTACATGGGCTAAGCCACTTTGGATGACAGGGTGGGTCCAGTGGTTAAGAAGATCACAGGACATTGTTGTAAAAGGGTTTCGACCCAACAATTTGTATCCTGTATAAAAATAAACTTTTTATCATCATCATCATCTCCAAATCTTACTGCAGCTACTGACTCTCTGTGTGTGACCTGTAGCAAGACACTTAACCTTCCTGTGTTTCAATCCACCGAGCAGTAAAATTAGTGAGAGATGCATCTCAACTGGGAAAACAAATAGTACATCAAACAAGAATTCACTGATGTTTACTCTTCCTCTGATTCAAAAGGAAGGGAAATCCCACTTACCAGTGCCCCCAAAGGCGTGCATGTCCACCTGTTCCAGCAGGTACATGAGAAACGTGTTCACTTGAGGTAAAAGCCCAAACAGAAAGATGACAGGAAAACAGAGAGTGAAAACTAGAGGACAAAAACACAAAGAAGCGGGTATCAGTCTGTGGTCTGTCTGACTGCCCTTCTATACACCAACTTCATATAGCTATACAACATATACAGTATACAGTGTATCTAATACATGGATGGGACTTCGCCACCATAGAAGTGATTACATGTCCTTGATAAACAACAAAAAAAAAAAGTTAAACAGAATATCTTTTGCTCAGACACATTATTTGCCTGCTTGTTAGCAGCGTTCTCACTGCAAACTTGACAGCACTGGATGCATGTTGGCACTCCCCCATGTACTCACAGACCATTCCTTTTTACCAATCTTATTTTCCCTAACTTGAGATAAAAATGCCAATAGTAGGTTGTATAAAGTTTCTCCTAATAGGAAAATAATGAATCATTATATAACTTGATAAAAGTGCTTCCCAAAAGCCTTCTCAGGGTCAGTGCTGGGTTCTCAAACAGAATTATGTGACAGAAATAGGAATTTGATAGCGATGCTGTACATAGCTGCTCTGTAAAGTCTGATTTGCTGTGTTAGTGTATTTTTCACAAACCATTTCTCCAAATTAAAGTAGGAGAATTGATTATTTTTTCTTTATCAGTAGTAAAGTAGTGAATTACTAACTGATTTAGTGAATGAGCTCACATAAGCATTTCTAAGAGTACTGCGTTCTCAATAAAGTGATAAAAATAGGCACCTGGTAGCAATGTTTCACACAGCAGCTTTACAATAACAATAAAAAGCATTAATAAGAGTGTTTTGTGTCTTCTTGCTCTTTTCCCTATTTCACACACCACAGTAAACAGTATGAAAATGGCAGCAGTGGGTAAACACGAAGCGAACATGTCTTTACCCATACAGGATGGTGGACAGAGTATTAACCCTTGCTGTGCAGCGGACTGATATATCAGTCCAGAATTCCTGTGCATTCTAATTCTGTTGGCAGCCTAAGGGTTAAATTATGAATATAATATAGTATGTTTTCTTTTTGTATTCAAATAAATAATATCAAATATAAAAAAAAACACAGTATAGCAAATGACAGCTGGAAACCCTGTAGGTAGGTTATGAGTGTATGGCACTGTAGGATATAAGGCTTCTGGTATTGTAGGATATACTGCTTATATAGAGATATTTAGTACTGGAAAATGTGCATTTGCAATTGATGGAATTGCTGCCTTGCTTTTAATAGCTCCCCCCTTTCCTGAATTGTACCCTTCCTTGTCCCTCCCCCTCCGTTTCCCTTCTCTTTGTCACTGTGTAGTGTTTTTTTTTTTAGTATTATTTCTTCCAGAGCTCCCAGCTTGCAAGCCTGCCTTCAGTTGTCCCCCAGCACAGCCCTGAAGGTTAGACCCCCTCCCTTGTGCACCCCACAACTTACCCTTTGTGGCAGAGGTGGGGAGCGAAATCAACCCACCCCAAATGGATCCATGCCAGGGAGGTGCCTTCTCGGAGGCAGCGCTGCAGGGACCACTTCATTCTGCTGGAGCTGTTTTTTTCCGCTTTTCTCCCCTTGTGTGGAGGCGGGGAGTGCAATGACACCTGCGTTGAGAACGCGCACGCTTCTGCACGCTCTCTCACTAAGCGTCTGCCCCGTCTCTTCCCCTTCGGCTGTAGCATCAGTGCGCTGCCCCCCAGCAGTCGCTAGGGGCCAGTGGAGTACCGACACCTAATGTCCCCCAACCCCAGAAAAGGAGCGCAGTCGAACGGATGCTCGATCCTTCTCCTCCCTGCCAACTCCCGATGACCCGTGCTCGTTCCCGAACATGGGTCACCGGCATGGCTTGAGGCAAGGCGTCCAGCGCCTCAGCCCTCAACGCCACCAGGCCCTGTGTAGTGTTTTAGTGTGGCTGTCACAGTTAGAAGATTGTCATTACTGTAAGTGACTCCTTGTTATTCCTTTTACATAGCTCTTGTACTTTTCTGCACATTAGTATTTTGCACAACACTATCACTTTAAAATTTATAAATAAATTGAGGCACTGGTTGATGATGCCAGACTTGACAAAACGCATGTCAACGATGACAGTGTTGAGAATTCTGCTACGGTTGTGGTATGTCAAAGCAACATTTTTTTTGATATTCCATAACCAAGTTTGGTTTCTGTTGGGCCTTCAGTCCTTAGGTCCTAGTTAGACCTTTTTGTTGTGTATAATCTGCTTCCTCACTGTGGTTCCCAGTACTCTTTCCCTAAGCAACCTCTTTGTGATTCTCGGGTTATGAGCATAGCAGCAGCCTTAGTGCTGCACACTGGAAGACTATATTCGGTGGCACCGGGTGTTAGTAATGATTCATGACTATATTACTATGTTAATAAATTGAGTATTCACTTTTTGCCTCACAATCAAATGAGCCAATTTTGGAAAGCTATGAAACTATAAGAGCATTGGAGGAAAAAGGAAAGACTAAAGGGATACGTGCAAGATACATTTGGTTTTTGTATTGTTAGTATACGAGTAAATATATAATGATAAAAAAATGAAAATTACATGCTCACTGTAATTCTTGATCTTCCAGAATATCATTAACCATTCATTACTGGTGGGTCTGTGCTAGAGGTGCCAGGACCCCGCGGGAAATTTCGGAGCTACGGGACCAATGTTGGGGGAGGCACTGCCCACAAGGTGGACGCGCGATGTGGTGCTAACGGGCGCTGGCCAGTGACCGACGTCCGCACCCTGCTCTCCTCAATTTGGTTCGCCAGGAGAGGAAACAAAGGCTAACAAAAAACAAAGGATGGAGCAAGGTTGCCCAAGGGACAGAAAAAGGATATAAAAAGAACAAAGCAATAAAATCTGGCTACCAGAAGAAAGAAAGAAGAGGTTGGGAGGGAAGGCCTAGGTAGTGTGTTAAAAGATGACCAGGACAACTGGGCAGGAGAAAGAGGAAAGAGAGAGAGAGAGGGTAGCAGAACCCCAAGCTCCCAGTAGGAAAGAGTGCTTTCAGAAGAGCTGGCTTGCTCACAACTGCACAGAAATTCAGCTAAGCTGTCTTGCAGATTATATGACTTTGAGCAACGTCAAAGGTGCCAGAAATCCCATATGACCAAGCAAAAGTATGGGATGAATTCCTGAGGAAGGTGCCACCTCCTTGAAAGACACAGGAATGGTAGTAGAGCTATGAACTCAAACTGTGTTACCAGCAAGGTTCTTCACCTGGAGACTGGCGAACTGCAGATGTGTCAGAGGTTCAGAGATCCCATATAATCAATGCAAAAAATATGGGATGCAGATTCTTGAAAAAGTCCCGGTTCCATGAAGCACAGCAATCAGAAAAGTCAGGGCCCACTAAATGCGCTACTAACCAAAGTGCTCGGACCAAGGAGAAGACACACCGGAGTTTGAAAGCAAAAAAAGTAACCCTGAGAAGGGGGAAAAAAGCAAATCGGGAGGAGGGGGTCCCCGCTAAAAAGGACAGATGGCAAGTGAGAGAATCAAAGACATCCTACGATTCTCTAACCACATCTTCCTCTTTTCTTACTAAAAAGACTCCCTAGCAAGAGGGAAGTAAGAGAAAGAAAAATGTAGCTGGCTGGCTGAAAGCGCAGAAGGCATACTACAATGGAAAAAGAAGAGCTGCACCAGGTGAAGGAATCTGGGCTGGAACTCCAGGATATGTCTCCTGGTTCGCTTCTATGCCTGCTGTTCTGCATGCCTTCCCCATTTAAAAGTGGAATGGAAAAAGTGAAACTTCTCCAACAGTAAATAGCTACCGACTTCCCAATTGGGGGGATGTCAAAAACTCCCTGTGTTTTTTTTTTTTTTTCCCAATCTTGTGCTGAATTATTTTTTATATAACAATGAGGAGAAGAGACTGGAGGAAACAGGGAATAAGATCCCCTTCCCTTGGGCACCCTCTAGAAGACAGGAATGGGTTTGAATTTGCTCTACTGTGTCCGGGCCGAGTTCCATGAGGTTGGCTTCAGGTTGAAGGGACTTTGGGCACAACGCTTGCTTTTCAGCTGTCTAGAGGCAAAGTGCCAACTTTGCTACAGAGACTGAGTCCGTCCCCCCCCCCCGTGGAAGTCTGCATAAGTTCGGTTTGGCGCTCCCAGGCCCAGCAAAGTTTCATGAGGTCGGCCTCTGGGTGTACCTTTGTCCCGCTGAAGGGGTAAAGGGGACTTTGGTCATGACACCAATAGGCAGATTCAAGGAGATTTTCATCAACATGGTTGAATTTTAAGGGCCATAAAAGAGGTAACAGAGTCCTCTGTGGTGTTTTGCCCCCTATGTGTCTCCCTCTTTTTTTTTTGTCTTACAGTGGAACACCTAGCAAGGGAGACAGAGGTGAGAGTGAAAGAAAAAAGGAGGAAAGGAGACTGCCCAGAAGCCTGACCATTGAGGGGGAAGGTGGGCGGGTTGCAGTAATGAATGAAGATATTCTGGAAGATCAAGAATTACAGTAAGTATGTAATTTTCATATCTTCCAAGAATCAGTCTTCACCCTTCATTAATGGTGCGTCTGAGTGCCAAGCTTACCACCAAGGGTGGTGCTGGCCAGCCCTAAGGGACATGGCTATTCACTCAGCCTACAGTACAGGAAAACACAGAGAGGCGGGGGTCCCTTATGGGACTGGCAAGGCCCAAGGCTGGTCAGGAGCAGCTGGAGGCTGCTGTGGCCTGAGAGCAGGAATGCACCCTGCAAGCTCATGCCTGGCTCTGCAGGAGAAGTGGGCCTCCTGGAACCATGAGGCAACCACCGTACACCAGTGTAAGGATGACAACCTGGAGAGACATAGCCACGCTGTCCACTTAATGCAGAGTGCAGTTCCCACTAACCTGGAGGCTACCTCAATCACTCAATGGCATCATAGGACACCCTTGCCTGGTGTTTTGCCAGCTCCAGGCCCTGTGCAGAAAGACATATGGCTTGTCTGATTTGCTCACAGTCTGGCATGGACACTAGCAGCGGTCCCAGCATCACTCACAGGTGCCTACCATAGGACGCCTGGAGCGCCAAGATGCACAACATGATGCACAGTGCTAAGCACACTCTTTGACCCCAGGCATCAAACTCAGCTGAGTCTGACACTGGAGGTGGTCACACACTGGGCACTTGTCCCCAAAGGGGGTGTCCACAAACTGGACCCTAGGGGTGGTGCTTGGCATGGCTCCTGGAGACTCCACAGGTGCACAGTACCTGCATTGGGTGTCCCTCGGGGCTGGAGAGGGGGCAAAGGGACAGAGCCAGACATCTCTCAATGCCTCCACAAACAGCCTAGGCCACAGAGGTATGACTATATAGTCATGACTATACTCCCCAAGGAAGTACAGCGTCAGATGTGCAAGATTGCGGCCTGAGAAATGGGGTACTCATGGCTCCCTCATCATCTCCTAAAGGAACTACTGGTAATGAGGGTACTTAGCATTGGAGGACAGATGGAGGGAAAAGTCCTCCCTCAGAAAAGGAAGATGAGGAGGAGCTGGACGCAGGAGGCATCAGTGTCGGGTATCAGGCTGAATAATAGCCTGATCCAGTGCCATAAGATAAATTGGGAAGGCACTCGCTGAAACCCTGAAGTGGCTCCAGGTCAATGGCCCTGTAGGACCCGAAATGCCTGGGAGAGCAGGAGTAGTAGGCAGAGGAAGAGGAGGAGAAACTTGGCAGCAAGGCCAGAACCTCTACCAGTACTACGGCAGCATACAGGGGATGTCGCCTGAGTGGAGGGTCTGACCAACTTATCCACCTGTTAACACCCAACTGAACACGGGCAGTCTAGGTGGTGAGCTTGGGAACACCCCCGAGCAGGGAGAATGGAGCCATAGAGGTTCCACAGGGCAGACCTTATTTCAACCTACGGAAGGCCCAGATGGTTTCAGGGAGAAAAGAGGACCAGAGTCAGGGCTGTGACTCCTGCCAGAGCCACCAGCAACCCTGAGCATGGAGCGAGGCACCGCCTGGGATCTACCAGCCCCTACTGAACCAGAATGGGCTCTGCCTCTTAGGCTAAGCCTAAGGACAGAACCAAAATCAAGAACCTGCGCTGACGGGGAATCGGCACAACAAGCAGCAACAGAACCCCCCCTCAGCACCACGAAGGGCGTCAGAGTCAGACCCGGTGCCGGGTCGGCACCGGAACCCAACCCGGCACCACACGTGGCACCAGCCCCTCTCCTGGTGCTAAAACTGGCACTGGGGTCACCCCCGACACCATGAGTGGCACCGTGAGGTAGAAGAGGCATAGCACTGAGGCTGGCACTGGGCTGGAGAGCACCCAGAGGCAACGCCGAAGAAATCTGAGGCCTAGGAGTAGGCCCAGAAAGGCTTCTTTCATCGACAGACCCCTGAAGCCAGTTGGGATCCTCCCAGTCCTCATCCACCAGGTCATCCAACCGCTCAGGGGATGCTATCCAAAAGACCGCCACCAGGTCAGTGGCTCCAGAAACCTTTTCTCTCCTAGTCCTGCAAGCAGCATCAGGAGGGGACACAGCCATGCAGGCGGTGCCACTCCACTCACTTGTATCGGCCTCGGTACCAGGAACCAAAGTGGCGCCGGGCCACAGCCTTGAGGAGCCCACTGGTGCAGGCCCAGTATATAGCTCCAACCTCGCCACCAGGGGCATCCAGATCCCCAAGGGGGTGCCGGACTGGGAGGGATGCACAACCAGCCCCTTAGAGGGGACCAGCTGTCCCACAGACCTCCTCCCCTAGGCTTTCCATCTTGGTGAGATGAAGACCACAAGAGGCCTGAGCTCCCTCAGTATGCATAGTACTGGTGAGGGACTCAGGGAAGAGTCCAGGGACCTTACCTTGGAGTCCAGAGTGTGACGCCTGCCTCCAAAAGGTGGGAGGGTGACCAACCGCACTTCATCGCACAGATTTCTAGGATGCGGAAGTCCACTGAGAAGGCAAGTGTCGCAGTGGTCCATTTTGTGTTGTACTCCAAGGTAGCTCCAGCAGCGGTCACGTTGGTCTCGGACGGATATGTTTCTCCCATGGGGCACCAACGCATGAAGGGAGATTCTGTCTTCTTATCCATCTTTTTAGACTTCTTTGCCCTCTGAGATGTGGACATGACTGACCACGGAAAATAACAAAAAACAGCAAAAATAGAGAGCTCAGTGCCGTAAAGGACAGGGAGGAAAAGCAGCAAAGGAAAAGTGTTGAGAGAAGGGCTATGTTGTCGAGCATGTGGCGACAAACAGAACTACACAGTGAGACATGGCAAATGCTCCCATGGTGTGCTACCTTGGCGGCACAAAGAATACAACTGAGGAGAGCAGGGGGCCAGCTTTCATTACTGGCCAGCTCACAAGATCACATCATGTGTCCACCTCATGGGCAGCACCGTCCCTGACAGTCACCTAGCTCTAAAATTTTAAAGCTATATGCTCCTGCAGGGTCCTAGAACCTCCAGCACAGACCCACCAGTAATGAATGGTGAAGACTGATTCTTGGAAGATCTGGTTACTCACCTGTAATCATAGTTGTAGAAGTTATATACAGTTCACATCCACACTCTGGCAGTTCCACTAGAATAGCTGATTTGCCACACATCTTTAAGTTAAGCTCCTCCCACCACCTGGGCAGTATATCCCCCTAACTCTGCCCCACGAAGTCAGATCTTGCATGCTGGAAGCAGGAATAAGCATGCCACTTGCAAGGGGAGGCTGGAAGGGTTGTGTGGATTTGAATTATATACCACTCCCAGAACTATGGTTACAGGTGCATAACCTATTTTCTAGAGGCATCGATATAGTTCATTATCCACACTCTGGCAAACTACTTGCAGTTCTTCAGAAGGAGAGGACAAGGTGCGCACCTCTACTTAGCAAACAGAGACTGGGGTCCCAAAGCCAGTATAGCGATGAGACTCAAAGTTGCTGCTGTAGTGAGAAATTAAGGTGTATGCTGACTATCAAGTATTCGCCCTACAAATATCTTGGATAGAGACATCCCTGGAAGCAGCCAATGAGGTAGCGGTATGTCTAATGGAATGGGCTATAAGCCATACAGAAGGCTCCCTATCAGCCATCCTATAGCAGAGATCGATGCAGGATGTGCTCCACCTGCCAATCATCCACTCTGCTGCCGGTTTGCCAGGCACAGCTTCAGCGTATGCTACAAAGAACTGGCAAGCCTCTCCTCAAACTCTAGCCATGGGCTACCTATAATACTAGAGAGCCCTCCACAGATCCAGGGTATGGAGCCTGCAGTCAGCCTCCAAAGAAGGATTGGTAAAATATCCCAGTGAGTTAATCACCTGGTTAAGGTAAAACCCTGATACTACCATCGGGAGGCACTTTGGGTTGGGGCAAATAATGACTCTCTCACTGTAGATGACCAGGTAGGGAAGACTCCACACAGCGCATGGAGTTTCTCGATCCTTCTGACTGATGTACTGCCATCAGGAAGGCCATCTTCCACAACAGGTGTGACATGTCATACCTGGGCATAGGCTCGAATGGCTTGCACATGAGCACAATCAACACCAGCAGCAGGTCCCACAGTGGTGGGGGTTCATGCACCGGAGTGGACAGGTGGTCCAGGCCCTTGAAAAAACACTCAACCAACTTCTCCTGGGCTATCAACTTACCAGCACATGCTCAATAAGCAGAGACGACTGCCTGGTGTACCTTAAGGGTCATCACTTACAGCCCCAGCTGAGAGAGGGACCAAAGGTCCTGGGCTTGCATTATCACTAGTAAAGCTGGGGTCAGCTTAACCCTTGGCTTCAAGGTAGTCCAAGATGCTTGCCACAGGGCAGGCAAGGGGATCAAGCTCCTTGCTCTGGCACCAAATGGAGAACCTCTTCCATTTAAAATGCATAGTATTTGCAAGTTGACTCTTTACGAGAGGCTTCCACAGCATGGAGCACATCATCCAAAAGACCCAAGGCCTGGAACGCTAGCTGATCAGGAACTAGGCCGTTAAGTGCAGGGACTGCAGGTCTGGGTGCAGTACCGTCCCGTTGTCTGGTCAGCAGATCTGGGTCGACAGGCAGCAGTCATGGAGGTCTGCTGCTGAGGCTGAGGAGATCCTGGTACCAGAACTGCCTTGGCCAGTCGGGAGCTATAAGGATCATTCACACATTACCCTGCTGGGTCTTGACCATCACCTTGTGAATCAAGAGGAAAGGAGGGAAGGCATACATAAGGCCTGGGGTCCAGGGCCTTGCGGAAGCATCCCCCAACAGTGTCCCAGACTGTGGGGATGGGGGTGAGGTGGGCGTAAAACAGCCTCAGTTTGGCATTCTTCCAAGAGGCAAACAGGTCTACCAGAGAAGTGCCCCAAGGGAGAAAAGGTTGGGACCACTCAAAAGAGGTATCTCCTATACAGCTGAGAGCATCTGCTAGAATCTGCCAGCTGACTGTGAACTCCTGTAACATGGACCACCAGGAAATCTGCACCCACACTGCGCATCAGGGTCCAGGTGCGAAGGGTCTCCCGACAGAAGGGAAGAGAGTGTGTTCTACCTTGTCTGTTCACGTAAAACGTGATTATGGTGTTGTTCATCTGGACCTGCACAACCTGACTCTTGACTAGAGGAGTGAATTCCATCCACGCAAGCCGCACTGCACAGAGCTCTAGCAGGTTGATGTGGTGACGGGACTCCCTGGATGACCACAACCTATGGGCTCTGTGGGCTCCCAGGTATGCTCCCCACCACAACATGACCATTCTGGGAGGACAAATGGGATTCCTTCTTCCAGGTGTTCAGGAATCAGCCACCACTGGTGTCTGGGACACGGGCTATCGCCCCTTTCACATGTAGCTGAGTGATGTCCATCCTTAGGGTGGACAGCATGTCCTGAGACCCTGGACTATCGAGGCACATGGAGGCAGAAAGGCTAGAGTGCCTCAAAATCTAAAAACAATCTTTTGCCCACTACGTCCAACACCCACTTGTACGTTGTGACACCAGATCAATGTGGTAAGAAGTGATGTAGCTGGCCTCTGACAGGGACAGCAATCAGTGACAGGACACGCAGAAGGACAACGGCATCCCAACCTGTCACTGGGCAGCCTTTGAGGAGGGGGAGGCACCGACAACTGCTGCCAGAGGGGCACCATCACCCCATGCCCTTCCTTTGGACCCTGGCCCCCAGATTTCTGCTTAGAGTGCCAAGCCTAGAACTACCCCTGCTGGGGCTGCTGCAGAGGAATCTGTGACTGAAAGGGTCAGTATTGGAAAGCCTGTTCCTTAAGCATTTTCTTCTGGTCCTTCTGGGAAAAAGTCACAGAATCCAGGGTGGCACCAGACTTCTCTATTCGGGTGCAATGTCCTTTCACCCCAGGGCCGAAGAGGTCAGTGCCCAAGAAAGGGGCATCGGCCAGCTTATGCTGGTGT
Organism: Neoceratodus forsteri; assembly: GCA_016271365.2. Lineage (NCBI taxonomy): Eukaryota > Metazoa > Chordata > Ceratodontiformes > Ceratodontidae > Neoceratodus > Neoceratodus forsteri. The sequence continues at coordinate 456,641,145 of CM028132.1, forward strand.
CCACCACGAAAGTGGACAGATGCAGCCATGCCCTCTGAAAAGTGTGAAAACTTCAAAGAAAAGAGTTTGCCAGCTGCCTCCATGGCGCTGAGGAAAGGGATTAGCTCGGCATGCTGGCGACCCGGGTTCACGCCTCGAGCCCGGTGCCAGGGCAGAACCAGCAAGGAGGGGTTCAGGTTCCATAAGCATCTATTGGATGCTTCCCTCCTGGGGGGGCTGGGTTCTGCCTGGGGACCTGCGGGCAGATTGGCGGCATGCTCAAGGGGACATGTGCCTCGACATGCCCTCCCATACACCTCCGCCCCAGGACACCCCGCACTTACGCAAGGCTGAGAATTGCAGTGGGTGGGGCACAAATGATGGAAAATGCCCCTGACCGGCTGGATGATGAGCGCCCTGGCCCCTGCCACCCGAAGCCCTGGAGCCAGCTCGGATCCAGCACCGTGCGCCTGAGGTGCCCAGTCGGGCCGTTGAGGCCAATTCCTCCTGGCACAGAGACATGCCAGGCTACTCAGGTAGACCGTAATGAGGAGCTGGTAGAAGGTGGTCAGAGGGTGGTGGGATGGTACTGGCACGCCAAAGGAGTGGCCGGTTGGGCGGCATGTGAGGTCCAAAAAAAAAAAAAAAAAAACGTTTGCCTATGGCACAGATAACCTAAGCAGGGAGCTGCAAAGGAGATTACCTGTTCTTCCAGTGGAAAGATAGATTTGACATCACAGGGCAGAGTCATGGGATATTTATTTATTACATTTTGGTGACCGGGTAGGCCCACTGAGCCCCAAAGGTCCCTTTTTCAGGGGCGACCCGGGATAACAATACAAGTTATAAGAATGAACAAGGACATAAGGAACATTTGAGGCATTGTGAGTTACATCATGAGGTGGTTACAGTAAAGAAAAATAGTGGAATCAGACATGGTTACAGGCATGGTAAAAGAAAAGCAGTGGATGCAAGCATGGGTACAGGCATGGTTATCATCATGACATGTAGCAATTGGTAGTACTTTGCATATAGTTTATTCAGGGGTTACACGTGGCCTCTGGCGAGCAGTCTGTATAAGGCAGGTAGTAGGAAGGTTAAGCTAGGAGACAGGAGTTGGAGAGGAGGGGAGTACCTTAGGAGCTTTAAGTGCCATGACAGTGGCATGCGCTTGAGGTCAGCAGATGGGACTTAAGCCTGGTGTGGAAGTTCATGAGCGAGGAGGAGGCCTGGACCTGGGGAGGGAGCTTGTTCCATTGGCAGGCTGCTTGGGAGGAAAAGGATCTTCCGCCAGCGTTTGTCCTTACCCTAGGAACTTCTAATAGCATTCTATCTGAGGTCCTTAGGTTCCTTGGGTTGTGTTTGAGGGTTATGGTCCGGGCAATGCTTGGCGGAGCGTGGGGTTTGAGAAGCTTGTAGGCCTGGACAAGCAAGTGGTGTTGGAGGCGGGCGACCAATGTGGGCCAACGAAGATTGCCAAACTGTCACAGTGGTGACGTCTCGGGTGGTCTAAGGTTGCGAAATGAGCTATTTTATTATATAGGGTTTGCATCCTGGTAATCTCTTGTTTAGCCATGCCCTGTATAATAGGGGCCGCAAAGGTCAGGTTGGGTAGAAGGACGCTGGTAGCTATGGAGAGCCTGGCTTCAGGGATGAGTTGGTCCCTGAGTCGGCACAGGGTGCCAAGTTTCCGCGTGTAGGTCCTGGTGACCTGGTCCACGTGTTCCTTGTATGTGATATTCTGATCCAATGTGAGGCCTAAGTATTTAAGGGAGGGGACTACGTTAATGGCTTTACCAGAGTGAGGTTAAGGAGAGGATGAGAACCTGTCAAATCCCAGGGATCTTGGCCGAATAGCATTGCCTTGGTCTTGTCGGCATTTAGTACCATTCTGTTCTTACATAGTCAAGTCTCTAGTGAAGTGAGATCCTTTTGGAGTAGAGTGTCAGGGCAACCACGTCTGCTTGGGGTCGGAAGATGACAATATCATCAGCGTGCTACTGTGACTCTCCCCAAGATGGGTACGCAGGTCGTTGGTAAACAAGGAAAACAGGAGGGGCCTAGAATTGAGCCCTGAGGTACACCCTGGGTTTAGGGGTAGTGGGTCAGACATGGTCCCTTTCCATGAGACCCTCTGTGCCTGCCTGATAAGTAGCTCCCAAACCATTTCAGGGCATGATTGTCTGGGCCTATATTTTGCAGCTTCTGTAGCAGCAAGTTGTGGTCGACGCAGGTCGAACTTGATAAGTCTATAAAGACTGCACCAGTGGGTATCCTTTGTCCATTGCCCTGAGAACTTCATCCATGAAGTTAATGAGGGCAGTGTCAGTACCATGGTTTGTTCTAAATCCATGTTGGGAGGGGCAAGGAGCTGATGAGCTTCCAGATAGCCCCTGAGTTGATTGCAGATGACTCTTTCTTGCACCTTAGCAAGTGAGCAGAGGAGGGAGATGGGCCTGTAGTTGTTGAATTTTTCCCTGAGCCCCCCTTTGTGAATAAGGACAACACTGGCATGTTTCCATGGGTCAGGGACTGCTCCTTCCCTCAGTGATCGATTAAGGAGCATGATTATAGGCCAGGCTAAGGAGGTAGCTCCTGCCTTGAGTAGCTGAGTGTTGATACCGTCGGATCCCCCTGACCCTTTCGGTTTCAGGTTCCTTAGGAGGTTTAGTACTTCAGTGTGTTTAGCCAGTCTCAGCTGAAATGGGGGTCTTTCCATGTGAGGTGGTTCATCTGAGGTGGGGGGAGAGTCTGGGGAGACAGGCAGGTCTTGTAGGCCTCGAGGTCTGAGAAGTGCCTGATAAGGGCAGCCGATATTTGAGAAGGGTCAGTTGTGAGCTGACCATTAATCTCCATGGGAGACTCAGGCTTTTTGCTGCCCTTGATCAGGTCATTGATATGATTCCAGAATTGCTTGGGGATATACCACCCGGGGGGGTGGGAGGATCTTAGCTTAAAGTCGTCCAGCCATTATCAAAGTTCTAGTGGAACTGCCAGAGTGTGGCTAAGTGAACCATATCCATGCTCTTGGCATAACCTTTTAGAACTTCTCTGGGGAGTTAAGGTCGCTGGTGAAGAAATTTGATATGGCCTCCCTGGTGGCCTTGGTACTGGCAATAGGTAAAGATAATGAGTTACTAAGGTTAAATGAAGATTTTTACATTCTTTGCAATGTAATCATACTATTTTGTAAAAACATTTTTGTTTAAAAAAAAATCACAGCAATTATATATTCTCCTGCTATGAGCACCAAAAATCTGACAATTTTTTAAATAAAAGTAAAAACAAAAGCTAGTGTAAAACAATTAAAGAGCAGCTCACACATTCTGGGCAGGCAACTGATACCAAGGAGCTGCCTGCCCAAAGCACAGATTGAGTGCCAGGAGCCAAGTGGCTAAACTGCACTGCAGCCCCACCCTAATACTGTATAAGTGTTCTGATGATAGTAAGCAGAGAACAGGGCTGCAGGTGCTCTAGACATACATATTAATAGGATCGAAGGGGCCGCCTAAAGTAGGAAGTAAATCACTTTAGTCCTGCCTCTAGGGCAAGTGGTGGTACAGTATAAAATTACTTGCCCACCTAAATGTTTTACTTGTCCTACCTAAACCTACCACTGAAATATAGAGTGACTAAAACACTGAAGCAGCAGCATCCCAGAGCCCCCCAAAACCATTCTCTCAGGGACCAGGCAACATGCACAGATATATATCCTCAGACCCCCAAAAAAAAAAGTCTTTAGTTTAACTGCACTCCAGTCTGGACTCTGCACAGTGACATGAATGATGAATGGAGGCAGGGTGAGGGTTGGATACATTTCCATACCTTTGGCTTCAACAAATGCAACAGTGCCCAATTTGATGTGTTGTCTCTGTCTTGTACTGCTCAGCCTGCTGCTCCCAGTCCTAACTCCCACTGTGTCCGAGCTGCTCTGATGAACTGTTGTGGCCTGTGTCACCTCTCAACTGGCTGGCGATGATGGTGGTGGTGGTGGTGGTGGTGAGATGACCTACTGCTCCCAATGATGCGACAACCTTCTGACCTGATGGCCAATCACTGCACACTGGCCCAGCTCACTCCCGAGTACCGAGCCCTGCACCTCCACCTCTAGTGAGTGTGACTGGCTGACCACTCCTGAACTGATGAAGTGACCGGGTCGACCAGTATGGCCCAACTCGCTCGGTCACTCTTGAGCCCAGACCCTCCACCTCTTGCTGTTTCTCCCAGTCACACCCCAACAGCTCCCCTCTCTTAATGTTTTTTATTTTTTAACAAAATATACCCGAACACATGTGTCCGGTTTTCCTTCCACAACAGGCTGGCTCCCGCCCAGAAAAAAAATACGTACTGTAGTGACTCCCTCCTCGAGTCTTGAGCTCACATTCTCAAGGATGTACTGACTGGTGCCAAATAGCTGCTGAGACTAATGGGCAAGTTGGCTCTTGCACATGTGCCACATTCATCAGAATGGGCCATGCGCTCAGTCTCCATGGCAACCACTCCCACTGATGAAGTGACTGGGCCAACCAGTATGGCCAGACTCACTCAGTCACTCTTGAGCCCTGACCCTCCACCTCTTGTTGCTGTTCTCCCAGTCAGACCCCAACAGCTCCCCTCTCTTAATGTTTTTTTACTTTTTAACAAAATATACCTGAACCCATACGTCCGGTTCTCCTTCCACAACGGGCTGGCTACTGCCCAGAAAAAAATAGGTACCGTAGTGACTCCCTCCTTGAGTCTTGACGAGCTCACATTCTCAAGGATGGATTGACCGGTGCCAAATAGCTGCTGAGACTAATGGGCAAGTTGGCTCTTGCAATTAGCCCAAGTTTCTTAATCAAAAAGCTTATTTTAGGGGTGGGGCTGCAGAGCTGTTCAGTCTCTTGAGAGGTACACAGAAGTTACGAGCAGAGTACATTAAGGAAAAGCTTTCTTTTTCTGGTGGACCAAAACATTTTAATTATGGCTACATTAGCTAGCTCCTTGGGCAGGCAAATCCTTGGTATGAGTTGCCTGAACAAAATTTTAGATCATGTTAGTTGTCCAGCACACCAGACAGTGAGAGTATGCAGCTGGCTGAAAGGGTCCAGAGACATGGTGCCCATCAGAAAGAGAGCAATGTGTGAACCCAAAGCTCACAGAAAGGTGGAGAATAGTACAGTTACATAAGAACTTGCCGTAACAGATGATCTGCGAGGGAATCTTTTGCAGCAGGCCACACCTATGGAACTATAGCCACAAGACAATAGGACCACACAAAAACTTTTCTAGCAAGCAGTCTACCAGGGGGCCTCCCACCCCAATATCAGGCGCCAACGCCACTGCATGCTATAATAGTGGGCAGCCAGTACCCCCTCCTCAGTTCTCCCGCTGGAGACCATAAGCAGAAGAGTCCTGCAGGGGAACCAAGGAGAGACCAAAGGTTCCTGCCAAAGAAGTGACAGACAGGAGTTGCAGATACAGGACAGCCTCACAGAAGAGGGGGAAGGAGGGAGGCACAACATGGCCTGCTGCAAGAGATCCCCTTACAGACAGTACAGTTGTGTAACAACTTACTGTAACAGTAGATCTTCGAGAGAGAGTCCTGCAGTAGGTCATTACTTGCAGGACTGGCGCCACCTGAGCGTCAGGAACCATATGACAGCTTTCCAGCAATGCCTGTCGAGGACCGCCCACTCGACGTCACCTGACCAACATCAGCGTGACTCTATATAGTGGGCAGTCCCCACACCTGCCCTCCAGTTCTCCCACTGGAGTTCCTAAACGAAAGACAGGAGAAAGAAAACAGGATCTGGAGTCCCAAAAGAAATTTGGGGGAAAGAGGGAAAAATATTATCTACTGCAGGAACCTCTCTCGAAGTTCTAATGTTCTGGTAAGGTCTTACATAACTGTACTATTTTACTTCGAGAGGGTTCCTGCAGTAGGCCATTACTCGTAGGACTGAATCCCAAGCAGTCCCTCCTGAGAGAGACCAAGAGAAACAAGGGAGGAGGAGTAACAGAAAGGATAGAACAGGATCAGCTTAGGACAGTAGACCCTACAGAACAGTAAGGTCAAACCCGGCCCTACGCCTAGAAGCTATGTCCAGACTGTAATGCTTGGTAAAGGTATGGACCACACTCCAAGTTGCTGCTGCACAGATCTCCACTGCAGAAACAATGCGAAGAAACGCCGCAGATGCAGCCATGCCTCTCGTGGAATGACCTCTGATAGCCCCTGGCAGAGGTTTGTTGTGCCTCTGATAACAGAAGTGAATGCAGTTAGCTAACCACTTCGAAAGGCACTGTTTGGAGACAGCCGTCCCCAAGGATTTGGGAGCAAAGGACACAAAGAGTTGGACATCCTTACGGGAGACCTTAGTCTGATGAGTATAGCACCTTAGGATTTGATGCACATCTAAGGTATGCAAAGAGCGCCTCGCCTCCATTCGTGGGAGCCGGATAACAGACCGGAAGTTCCACTGACTGATTCAGCATGAACTCCGACACCACCTTGGGCAGGAACTTAAGATTTGTTCTGAGGACTGCCCGGTCCCAGTAGAAAATCAAATAAGGATCCTTGGACACTGGGGCCTGAAGCTCGGAAATTCTTGGAGTAGAAGTAATGGCAGTTGAAAACAGCGCTTTCCAAGACAGATAGCGCAGGTCACAGCTCATTGCTGGTTCGAAAGGAGGAAGTGTGAGCTTCTCAACACAAAATTCAAGTCCCAAGGCGGTGTAGGGTGGCAGATGGGGGGTTTCAGATGGAAAGTTCCTTTCAGGAAAGTTTTGGAAATCTCCAACTGGGCCACGGGCTTACCATCCGCGCAAGCATGTGATACACCGAAATGGCAGACAGATGTACTTTGAGAGAGGAATAGGATAACCCAGAATCAGAAAGATGAAGCAGGTATTCCATGATATGTGGGGCTAAACAAGTGAAAGGGTCCCATCCCTTGGAAGCCGCCCAGATAGAGAAGCACTTCCACTTCATAGTGTAAGTGGACCTAGTTGAGGGCTTTCTAGCCTCCACAAGCACCTGGGCTACCTGGGTGGAAACCCCAAAACTAGACTTTACTATGACTGCAGGTGCCACACATGCAGATGCAGGATCCTGAGCCCCGGATGCATAAGCCAGCTCTGATTCTGTGTGAGAAGGTTGTGCATCAAAGGAAGCGGATCTGGAGGTTCCCTCACTAGCTGCTGTAGGAGCGGGAACCAAATTTGCCTCGGCCAGAGAGGGGAAATCAGGATCATTTGAGCACCCTCTGCAGAATGGGAAATGGGGGTAAACGTATAAGTATCTCTCTGTCCAAGAGAGTGACAACGCATCATGCCAGAAAGCAACATGCCCTGGAACGAGTGAGCAAAAACTGCAAAGTTTTGCGTTGGATGGAGAGGCGAAAATGTCGAGTTCCGGATGCCTCTATCTCTGAAACAGTGACTCTGCCACTGGTGGAAGACTAGGTTTGCTGGCAAAGGCACCTAGCTTCACCTGAGCTCTTTGCTTCTAGGTTGTTTGTAAGGACAGAGCAAGGAACCTTATCAGAGCAAGGAAAAAGAGTAAGGCTTCTTTTGGCTAGGCAGATTTACTGTGTGTTATTTTCTTTTGTACTCACAAGGGTTGTTACTGCTTGTTGCTAACATTTTACTACTTTATTTTTCTCTGATTCACATTGCTGTTGCAGGGTATGCGTTCAGCTGCATTATTACAGGGTGTGCCTACAGGTTTGTGCTTACAGATTACTGCAGTAATCTTCTGATTCAAATTGTTTTTTGCAAGGTATATCTTCTATTACTGCTTCATTGTTCTCTGTAGCAAAGTATTTTTTACAGGGTATATCTTCTGTGAAATTATTACAGGTGGTACTTTACAGCTTTTACAGTTTTATCTATGACTAGGCTAAGCTTTCAGGACTACTGCATTTGTTGTTGGTTGATTGTTTCTGTTCTCAACCTCCTTGTTTCTTTCATCCGTGGTTGTTCTTTTTTGGCAAGGGAAGGGCCCAGCCACCCACCCCATTCCCGATGACAACACGCTACACTCCTTTTACAGGGTAGCATAGTCGTGATATTTCCTGTAGCAAAGCAGGAAGGGGAGGATCAGAGTAGTATCCACACAGTGACCTCATTTTCAGGGGCACAAGTAATTTAACTTGTTATAAAAAGTTATACAAAAACAAACAAAACACAAAATCAAACTTTTGCTTTCATTTATGTCCTTCTAAATACTCTGATCAGGTTATAAACCCAGCAACTCATCTGAATGGATATTAACAACTGCAGGTACTGCAGAACACTTTTCAAAAGGGCCGTTATACCGGATTTAGGACACTGTCCTACATGCTGGACCACTGAAGAACTAAGGGCTCAGCTCCAGGCAACATGGGCAGAGACTGCACGCCTCAAATCGCATATTCAAGAGGAAATGTATAATAAGAACTGCCCGCCATATCCTCAACATCCAACAGAAGCACCTCGACAGGAGAGGGTACTTGGTCTGGAGGTTGGCAGGTGGTTAGGAGGGGCAAATTTGGTGCCCCATCACTCAGTGCTCTCCAATGCACCACCTCCACAAACCATATAAAAAGTACAAACAGGTTATCTGCCTTTATCTCTGAAATCAAACAAAGGGGCAGAGGACACTGCAGAACAGGAGCTAGCACAACAAAACTCTCCCAAAAGAGAGACCAAAACAAAAAAAGCAAAAAGAAAATCCAGAACACTTCTGATCACAGGAGAGTCCATGATTCGGGGAGCTGATACCTACCCCCAGCCGGGGGTAATGGTCAGATGTCTCCCAGGTACATCAGCGTGAAGACACAATGACCGCATTGCTAAAATTGTGCAGGAAGCAAGAGAAACATCGATGTCCTGGTACACATAGGAACTAACTATCTCACCAGCCAGTCACTTGTGGACACCAAGGAAAACCTTACCAGGCTGGGTGACAAACTGTCATCCATTTCATCCGGCATCTCCTCTCTGAGATCCTGCCAGTCTGGGAGAGGTGGGCAGATGGAAGGAAGATCAGAGAGGGGAGCTAAACATGTGGCTCAAGAGCTGGTGCCAGGAAAAAGGACACAAATTTGTAGGTAACTGGCAACAATTTTGGGAGCGAAAGTTCTTTAAATTTGATGGACTGCATCTGACTAAGGAGGGAGTCAATGCATTGCAGCAGAAGTTTGACGTCTTTGCAGAATATTTAAACTAGTAGATGGGGAGAGGGGTGCAGCATCCAATACGTCGAATGGGAAGAACACTCCTCCCCTCTTAGCTATTGATCAAAAAGGAGTTCGGCATGTCTGTAGTTCATTTGCATCGCCAGGTAAGGAAAAAGGTCTGGCTCTCCATACAACGCAGGGAAAACGCCGGACCTCGCCCAACAACTAACACACCGAAATCTGGCCAATGGAAAATCATGTACACAAATGCTCAAAGTCTGGGAAACAAGATCCCAGACCTGCAGACAACAATGGCAGAGGGTGAACTGGACATAGTAGCCATTAGCAAGACATGGTTCACCACTAACCACACTTGGGAGACTTCAGTACCCGGCTATGTACTGTTCAGAAGAGACTGAGGTTCAAAAAGAGAGGGTGGCGTGGTCCCTTATGCCAATGAAAATATCAAAGCTACAGAAATTCAGAATACACATAAGAAGCCAGAAGAACTGTGAGTCACCCTGGAAACAGAAAATGGGACAGTCATACAAACGGGGGTTGTCTCCAGGCGTCCAGACCAGGGGGACTACACATTACTGTTAGAAGATATACAAAACATGACAGCTAAAGGGGAGGTTCTGATAATGGGAGACTTCAACAAGCCAGATACATATTGGTCAATACCAGCAGGAACATCTGCCAGAACTAGACACATAGTGGATTCCCTGCAGGGGGAGGGCCTCAAATAACTGGTACAACAACCCACAAGAGACAGAGCTATCCTAGATCTAGTACTGACTAACGGGAAAGGATCACAGATCTCCAGGTAGAAGGTCACCTAGACAGTGACCATCACATGGTATGGTTCAATTTGGCCACTAGAACTAAATCATCCATTCCAAGGCAAAATTATGGATTCAGAGGAGCTGACTTTGATAAGATGGCCAACAGAGTTAAGCTAGCCCTGGCAAGTATAAATACAGGTGAGGGGGTACAGGCAAAGTGGGCAGGCATTAAGGATGCAATACTTGAAGCAACATCCCATTGTGTTAGAGAGAAAAGCAAGAGCAGAAGAAAAAGGAAACCACTTTGGTTCTCAAGAACAGTAGCAGAAAAGGTCAGAGCCAAAAGTCTGGTCTTCAGGGAATACAAGGAAACACAGCAGGATGAAGATAGGGAGGCATACCAAACTTCCCAAAGGGAAGCAGGGAAGGCAGTATGGCAGGCAAAGGCCCAAACCAAGGAAACACCAGCATGAACAGTAAAAGAAGGTGACAAGACTTTCTACAGATACATTAGTGAAAGGAGAAAGTCTAGAGAGGGTACTGCTAAGATCAAAGGGGATAAGGGGAAGTGAGTGGAGGAGGATCAAGGAAAAGCATCTATCCTAAATAGATACTTCTGCTCAGTATTTACTGAGGAGAAGGTAGGGCAGGCCCACATCTCGGCACCATGGACACAGGGGGGAGGGAGGTGTGCACTAGTCCTGTCACAAAACAAAGGGTCCTACAACAGCTCTCTAAGCTCAGGGTGGACAAGGCAATGGGACCTGATGGCATACATCCCAGGGTACTAAAGCTAAGGGTGGAACTAGCAGGGTCATTATCACAACTGTTTAGTGAGTCTCTGAGCACAGGAGAGGTCCCAGAAGAATGGAGAAGGGCTCACATGATCCCGCTCCACAAGAGTGGTAGCAGGGAGGAGGCAGGGAACTATAGACCAGTCAGTCTTACCTCAGTAGTGGGTAAGATTATGGAGGCACTCCTTAAGGAAAGGATAGTGCAATACCTGGAATCCATAGGAGCACAGGATCCAAGACAGCATGGGTTTACAAAAGGAAGGTCCTGTCAAACTAATCTCATAGATTTCTTTGACTGGGTAACCAGAGTGGTAGACCAAGGGGGAGCAGTTGATGTCGCCTACTTTGACTTCAGTAAAGCTATCGATACTGTTCCACATAGAAGATTGATTAATAAGCTGGGTAGGCTCGGGGTGGGTCAGAAGTTGGTCAACTGGGCGGCAAACTGGTTGGCGGGCAGAAAACAGAGAGTGGTGGTAAACGGTATACAGTCAGAAGAGATGCAAGTCACAAGTGGGGTACCTCAGGGATCAGTCCTGGGGCCAGTCCTCTTCAATATCTTCATCAGTGACATTGCAAATGGGCTGGAGGGTAAGGTTTGTCTGTTAGCAGATGACACCAAGATCTGCAACAGAGTAGATGATCCAGATGGGGTGGGCAGAATCAGAAGCAATCTGGATAAACTGGAAAAATGGTCAGAAGAGTGGCAAATGGGGTTTAAAGCAAAGAAGTGCAAGATCATGCACATAGGGAAGTGAAACCCTTAAGCCACCTATAGGTTGGGAGGGGAGTTGCTGGCAATTACAAGGGAAGAAAGAGACTTGGGCATCATCATCACAGATGACCTGGAATCATCCAAGCAGACCACTAAAGCAGTAGGTAAGGCTAGAGGGATGTTGGGGTGTATTAGTAGGGGGTATTGTAAGTCGTAAAGTGGGATTATGACCTCCCACTTACAAGACACTGGTTAGGCCTCATCTGGAGTACTGTGCACAGTACTAGAGGCCGCACCTGCACAAGAACATTAACAAAATGGAGGCAGTCCAGAGAAGGGCAACCAAAATGGTGCAGGGACTGCATCCGAAAACATACAAGGACAGATCAATGGAGCTCAATATGTATACCCTAGAGTAAAGGAGGGAGAGAGGTGATATGATCAAAACATTCTAACATCTAAAGGGCATTAACAAGCTGAAAGAGTCTAGCATGTTTGAATATAAGAAAAATAGCAGGACAAGAGGACACAGCATGAGATTAGAGTGAACCTGATTAAGGGGGAATGTGAGGAAGTTCTTTTTCATAGAAAGGGTGGTGGATGCATGGAACGGCCTACCTCAGGAAGTGGTGGATATGAATACAGTGTAGTGCTTCAAACAGGCATGGGACAGGCATAAGGGAGCAATAAAGATGAGTATGAATAGATAGGTCATTGACACAGTATAGGCCTATGGCACATTCATAAGGTAGAAAAAATGGGCAGACTGGATGGGCCTTGTGGCCCTTATCTGCCATCAATTTCTATGTTTCTGTATTTCCTGATATAGTTCCCATTTGTGAGTGAGGGTGTAAGATCTGCTGAGGCTGTCCACCATAACGTTTTGCACTCGTGGAACGTACACAGCTGTAAGTGACAGACAGATCCAGTTCCACACACTCATTGCCTCCCTGCAGAGGGGGTACAATAAAGTGCCTCCCTAATTGTTGATGTACCACATGACCGACATACTGTCCATCTGGACTAGCAGCAATCCCCTTGGGAGAACAGACTGGAATGCCTGAAGTGCACAAAGGACTGCCCTCAACTCCAAAACACTGATGTGTAGAGACATTTCCAGGTGAGAACAGAGTCCCTGAGCTTGGTGGTCCCCCATATGAGCCCCACAACCCAAACTGGAGGCATGTGTGGTCAAGGTGACCATGGGAGCTGGGTCTCAAAATGGGAGACCCGGAGTCAGGTTCGAGGAATCCCTCCACCATTGTAGATCTCTCTGGACAGCGGTGGAAATTAGGACCTGGTGATCCAGATCATCTTGGAACTGATCGTACTGAACTTGCAGGGACCACTGAGCGACCCTCATGTGGAGCCTTGCTAGGGGAACCATGCAGATGGAGGCCACCATCAAGCCCAGCAGATGGAGAACCTCCCTCGCTAGGAAAAATTTAGAAGAGGCTACAAAAGTGACCTAATTGATAAGAGTCTCCAAGTCTCCACCCTATCTGAGGGAAACAAAGCTCTGCCCTGGACTGTATGCAGCACTGCTCCAATGAATTGGAGCCTCTGAGAAAGGCCCAGAGAAGATTTGGGAACGATGACTGTGATCCCCAAATGGGAAAACAGGTCCAGGGTAATCAAAAGGGCCTCCAAAAGAGAGTCCCTGGATGAGGCGGAAATCAGCCAGTCATCCAGGCAGGGGAAAACTGTAATGCCCTGATGTTTCAAGGCCGCAGCCACCACTGCTAGGCACTTGGTAAAATCCCTGGGCGCCGAGGAGAGGCCAAAGGGGAGGGCCCAAAATTGGAAGTTCTCCCACTGGAAAACAAAAGACAGGAAGTGGAGGTGACTGGCAAACACTGGTATATGTAGGTAGGCATCCTGCATATCCAGTGCACACAATCAGTGAGCCTTCTGAAGTAAAGGCAGGAAGCTCTGGAGAGTCAACATCCTGAATGTCTTGTACTCGACAAACAGATTGAGTCTGCTAAAGTCGAGTATGGGTCACAGGTCACCCGTCTTTTTTGTAACCAGAAAAAAGTTGGAGTAAAACCCCCACCCTCTCTGATGAAGAAGGACCGGCTCTATTGCCTCCTTTTGTAATAGAGCCCGAACTTCCTCCCTTACAAGAATGGTCTGGTTTGGAGAACAGGCCGATCTTAGTGATGGAGATTCCAGAGGGGGTTCCAGAAACTCCAATGTGCGTCCTTAGGACACTAGCTACAGCACCCAAGTGTCTGAGGTAATGCCCTGCCACTCCTGCACGTGATGGGCAAACCTCCCCCCCCACCGGCTCCTTGCTCTGGGGCTGAGGAGGAGGTGGGGACAGCAAGTCAGGAGGTGGCTGGATGGACAGGGGAAGGGCCTCCTGAGTGTCTCTGATTCTTGGAGGCAGGAGGGGAAGAGAAGGTGCTCATGGCTTTATGCTTGCCCTGACAATGGTTCTGGGCTTGCTTGCACTGCTTCCAGGTCCGTTTCTGGAAGGCCTGCTGACCCTGCATGCCCGATCGATACATGGACCTGACAGACCTGAGGGCCTGACTGTAATCCTGAAGGCCTGTAATAATATCCTTGGTGTCTCCACCAAAAAGCACCAAGCCCCTGAAGGGTGCATCTTGAACCGCAGTCTGGACATCATTGGCGAGGCCAGAGACGCGAAGCTAAGCATGCCATTGAAGGGAAATGGGCCACCGCATCAATGGAGTCGTACGTGGCCTGAAGAGCATGCCTGCAAGAGATTTTGGACAGGTGAATGTCCTTGACGAGCTCCTCGAGGTCCAAAGAATCCATGGACTGGGTATGGGTCTCGAGCTTGGTAAGGGTGGCTTTCTGGTAAGACACCATGTGTGCTACATAGTTCAGGGAGCGTAAGGCACATGTAGCCAAGGAATAAACCTTTTTACTGTACTGGTCAATCTGCCTAGACTCCTTGTCCGAAGGAGAAGTGCTCATGCACTTCGGGGCCGCTGAGCAATCATGAGCCGCAGTAATGACAACAGAGTCTGCCTTGGGGTGTGTGTATCCAAGAAACGAGCACCACCAGGCGCCCGGCAGATGCTATCTGCCTTTTTGGGCACAGTTGGTATAGAATGGGGCACTTGCTAGATTGTAGTTGTGAGGTCCTATCCATGGAGAAAAAGGACTCGAGGTCAAGCTACTCGGCAAGCCTTTTCCTCACAGGATCCTGTTCTTCTGCCTCCCAATTATAAAACTCTTGTATGGACCTCAAAAGGTCCAAAAAGGAAGGGTCCCTCTGGGAGGGGGACTTTGGAGAGATCTTACCTTTAGGGACGACAGAATCATGTTCGGATGAATCCTCCGAAGAATCCTCCCCTGAATCCAGACTGCCTTCTTGTGTTTCAAATTCTGGAAGAGGAATATCACAGGAGCAAGTCCCCTAAACAGGAACTGTAGAATGCACGGAGCTCACGGGGGATGCAGACCTGGAAGGAGAATGCACAGGTGCTGGGAGATGACTCTCCAGGTCAGTGACCAACTCAGTCCGAGACTCCTTCCAGCAGGACTGTATCAGAGTCCTGAAATCCTGCTGCGGAACCTGAGGAGGGTGAGGAGAGGGCCGGGGAAAGAGGAGGAGGGGGAACCTGGGTAGATGAGTAATGATACCCACGGTAGCCCAAAGAAGGATGAGAGTACCCAGGGTACGGAGGGTATCCAGGCTAATTATTTCCCGAGGGATGGTGAAAATGCCAATACAGTTGTGGACCCAGCGTGGGGAGGGTCGCCAAAGAGGGGTAATACGGGACAGAGAAGGGTCTCGAGTAATGCCCAAACGTAAGAGTGCCAGACGTCGGGGGTACCGACGAAGGCCCTGCCGTCGTGTAAATAAGAGATGGGGCAGACGTCAGGACCACAGACGTCAGAACCGGTCCCGCTGGGCCCGGCGTTGGAAACGGATCCAGTGTCAGGGCTAGACAAAGGGGCTCAGAGGTCGGAGCCGGGCCAGATTTGGAAACAGGAGTCTGGATCAGACGCGAGGGCTTCGTCGAAGGCAAAGGTTCAAGCATCAGAGGGGCCAGCGAAGGGACGTGTCCCGCCGGCTCCAATGAAGGAGCAGGATCTGGTGCCAGAAGATGCGCAGGAGCCAGAGGGATCTGCTCCAAAGGGCCATGAGGGGCCACCGTAGTCAGGATTGACATAGGCAGAGGGACCTCCATCCCAGAGACCCCGTCGGGCGAGCAAGGGTCGGAAGCTGAAGAATGCTCCACATCCAGCTGACCTTCGCCGACTTCTCTTCCTGGGGTGGCTGGAAGCAAAGCCAGGACCACAGTAGGAGGAGAAGAAAAAATTACTCACCTTAGTAATGTTGTTTCTTCTAATGGAGTCTTGCTATATTCTGACTATTGCAGTTATATCCAACCTTTGAACTGCCCCGGAGAGGAAAGAGTTAACTTTCCATGCAAGGCATGGAACGCTGAGCTCGAGCTCGGTTGAGACTCTGTCTGTTGTTGTTTGAACCCAAACCGCCAGATCTTTATGAGCTATACTCACTGGGCATCCTGTGTGGAAACTGTAAACTCACACTAGCCAACTGGCAACTAAATTTAATAAAAAGATTTTTTGGTTCCAAGGCAAAGACTCAAGTCAGGAAACCCAAAAAACAAAACACAACACACACCCAAAAATAAGAGGGTGAGAAAAAGGGGGCACCTCTAGGTGCCAACACTGCTCCTGCCCACCCACATCCCAAAACCCAGGTTCTGAGAGGAGGCGGGGGGGAGGTCAGAATACAGCAAGACTCCATTAGAAGAAACAACATTACTAAGGTGAGTAATTTTTTCTTCAAACAACATGAAATCTTGCTGTATTCTGACTACTACAGACTACCAAGAAGTACCTCCATGGAGGAGGGACAGAACCTACTTTAGGAACAGGCTCTGAAGCACTGCTGTGCCAAACTGAGCATCACTCCTAGCCTGGATATCCAGAGAGTAATGCTTGGTGAAAGCATGTACGGTTTTCCAGGTGGCTGCTTGACAAATCTCTAAGATAGGAATATCCCTGGAAGCAGCCAGGGAAGCAGCTGTACCTCTAGTAGAGTGAGCCCTCAGACCTGAGGGTAGGATTCTACCTAATTTTTCATAGCAGAATTGTAAACAAGAGACAATCCACCTGGCAATAGATCTCTTAGTGGCAGGTTTTCCCTTACCAACCTCACCATAAGTGAGGAACAATTGGAGGGAGTCAAACCTGTGACCCTTGGTGCGCTCTATGTAGTAGCTAATGGTCAGTGAAGAAAACAGGAAGAGACATAGACTGATTAAGGTGGAAATCTGAAACCACCTTAGGCAAAAACTTCCTATTAGTCCTGAGGACCACCTTATCTCTATGGAAAGAGATAAAATCAGGCTCCACTGACAGGGCCTGTAACTCACTTATGCGTCTGGCAGAAGTAATGGCTACCAAGAACACAGTTTTCCAAGTCAAGTACTTAAGCTGTGCTGAGGACAAAGGCTCAAAAGGGGGTTGCATAAGCTGAGCAATGCAAACATAAAGGTCCCATGCAGAGGCAGGGTCCCTGAAGGGAGGATTGGTATGCAGCAATACCTTGAAGAATTTACAGAATACAGGATGAGCTGAAAGGGAAGAGGGCTTGCCTGCTGACAAGAAGGCAGAGACAGCTGCCAGATGCACTCTAAGTGTAGCTGGTCTGAGTCCCAAGCTATTGAGATGAACCATATAGTCCAGGACTGTAGGTAACCCAGCAGACTCTGGAGAAATATGCTTACCAGAGCACCAAATAGAAAACCTTTTCCATTTGGAGTTGTAAGTCTTTCTGGTGGAAGGCTTTTGAGAAGCCTTTAGAATATCCAGAACACCTTGAGAGAGATGCAAATCAGCAAACTCTTAACTCTTCAAGAGCCAGGCCTTGAGATTGAGAGATTTGAGATTCGGATACCAAACCCTCCCCTGAGAACGTTAACAGGTTGTAATTCCTGGGAAGAGACAGAGGAAAGTGAACTGCTAAGGACAGCAACAGAGGGTACCAGGGCCGTCTGGCCCAGTCTGGAGCAATCAGAATCACTTTGCAGGGTTGAGACCTGATTTTGACTAGTACCTTGAACAGGAGAGGGAAGGGGGGGAAAGCATACAGGAATTTCCCTTCCCAATTGAGAACTAGAGCATCCAGGGGGACTGAGCCCAACACTGGGGGTCTGCAGCAAAAAAGGGAAGTTGGTGATCGTCTGGGGCTGCAAAAAGATCTATCTGTGGAGTGCCCCATCTGGAGAAGACCACCTTCAAAATTAGGGGATCCAGGGACCATTCGTGATGGCCCTGAGATATCCTGCTGAGTGCATCTGCCAGGACATTGTCCTTCCCTGGGAGGTGCACTGCTATCAGAGAGGTATTCAGGGAATAGGCCAGAGACCACAACTTCATTGCTTCTGTGCACAAGGCCGTAGACAGAGTGCCCCCTTGCTTGTTGATGTACCACACTGTGGTGGTATTGTCTGTCCTGATCTGAACTAGTTTGTTCTGAACAGACTTGGAAAAAACTTGAAGTGCTAGAAACACTGCTCTGAGTTTTAAGAGACTGATGTGAAGCAGAGATTCTTGAGGTGACCACAACCCTTGGGTGGTCAGATCCCTAAGTGGGCTCCCCAGCCCAAGAGGGAGGCATCTGTGGTAAGGATTAGAGAATGAGATTGAGTGACAAAGGGAACTCCTTGCCTTAGGTTGTCCTGATCCTGCCACCATTGCAAAGCCTGGATCAGGGTTCGAGTCACTGGGATTAGCTTGGTCAGAGAATCCTTTCTCTGGGACCAGAAGGCTCTTAAGTGGAACTGAATGTCCCTCATCTGAAATCTTGCTCCTTGGACCACTGCCGTAGAGGCAGCCATGTGGCCCAGGAGCTGCAGAAAATGCCTTGCTGGTCGAGACACCTGAAGGGTGAATGAAGAGGCCAGTGTCACAAGGGTCCTTGCCCTGTCCAGAGGAAGGAAGGCTCTTGCCCTTATTGTATCCAGCTCTGCCCCTATGAAGGTGAGGAGCAGCACTGGCTCTAGAACTGACTTTGAAAGATTTAGGAGGAATCCTAGAGAAGTGAGCAGTTGCTGAGTTATCTGTAGGTGTGACTTGACTTGGTCTGCAGACTGACCCACTATGAGCCAGTCGTCCAGGTATGGAAAGATGGAGATCTTTTTTCTCCTTAGGAAAGCAACCACTACTGCCAGGCATTTTGTGAACACCTTTGGAGCTGATGTTAGGCCAAAGGGCATTGCTCTGAATTGATAGTGGCCTGAGGGCAACTCGAACCTGAGGTACTTTCTGTGAGAGCATCTGATGAGAATGTGGAAATAGGCATCCTTGAAGTCCAGGGAGACTAGCCAGTCCCCTGGCCTTAGAGAGGGTAGAATTATTCCCAGAGTCACCATTTTGAACTTTGGCTTTAAAAGGTGCTTGTTTAAATGCCTGAGATCCAGGATGGGCCGCCATTCTCCTGTCTTTTTTGGGAGTTAGGAAGTACCTGGAGTACAATCCTTTTCCCCTGTGTAGGGGTGGAACCCTTTCTATGGCTCTGAGAGCCAAGAGGGAAGAGACCTCTGCCTCTAGGGCAAAGGCCTCTGAAGGATTTGCAGGTGGAAAGGATCTGGTTCTCATCTTGGGAAATTGTTTGAAGCTGAGAACAAGTCTCTGGCTTACTACTTCCAGGACCCATTTGTCTGATGTTAAAGACATCCAGTCCTTGACAAAGTAAGCCAGCCTGCCCCCTACGGGTAGTGGAGAATTGGCCCGGGCAAACCCATCAGGGTGCCTGTTTGGCAGGGGCTTTAGGCTGAGGGGTGGTAGCAGGCCTGCTTATACCACGACTGCTTCTCCCTCTGAAGAACCCCTCCGAGCAAAAGCGGAAGAGAGGAGGCCCTTGGCTTGGTAAAAGGCTCACAGAAAAGGCCTGCCCTCACCCTGAATGCTGCCTCTGGGGAGTGGCTTGCCTTTCTTGGCCTGAGTACCCTATAGGTGGTCCTGTACTCATCCATTTTCTTCATGTAGTTCTCTGTCTGCTCCCCAAACAGAGAATTACCAATAACAGGAAAATCCATGGCTTTAGTCTGGGTATCCTGTGTCAGGCTAGTATATCTGAGCCAAGCCATCCTACGAAGGGCCACAGATGTAGCCATGACTCTAGATGAAACATCATTGGAGTCCACTGCAGCATGAAATTGCACACTGGATGCCTCAATACCATCTGCAGCCACCTGCTCCAGCTCCTTGGCAAGCTGGTCAGGGACCTGTTTAGCTAGAGCCATCACAATGTCCCATCTAGACTTCTGGTATTTATTCATTTTATTTTATTTTATTTAGCTTTTGTTAACCGGGTAGATGCACTAGCCAACAGGTGACTATTTTCAGGCACGACCCGGGTATCTAGTTGTGTAGGCCATATAATTAGCCTGCCTGAGTCCCAAAGATGCTGCCATGTACTGTTTCTTTGCCATGGCATCAATCCTCCTGGAGTCCTTATCTGGGGGATGTGAAGCCAAGGGTATATTTGCCTTATCACAGGCAGCAGCCTGCACTACCCCAACATGGCTGCATTGCTGGGAAAGGAACCTGAAAGAGTATACCTCTTGTCCATTCTTCTGTCCACAGGAGATATGGAATTAGGAATCTTTAAAATTTTAAATGTCTGTTTCCCAAAAGACTTATGGAGGGGGATAGACAGTCTCCTGGACTCTGGGATGTCCATCATCTCAACATAATCAGGCTCCTCCTGATCCTCTACTGCTTCCTCCATAGGAAGCTGAGAGTTTCAGCCACTTTTTTGTAAAACATAAAGTGGGAAGGGGACTCAGAAAGCCTAGGAGGAGAAACACCTGAAGGTCTGTCTGGGGAGATGTCCGGGTCAATGGGCACATCCAGACTTTCATAATCACCATCACTATCCTCATACTCCCTCCTCCTCCTCCAGTTCATAAAAATCCTCTAAATTATAATCGAACGGGTGAACCGACCGAACCGAGCCCCTAACCGATGGTGCCGGTTCGGTTGGAACCAAAGTTAGCGACTGAACAATCCTTATTGCTTTGGCTATTTCATCAGCGGTCGGAGAAAGAACTTGTGGATCCGAACCAGCTGACTTATCCCTTCTTTTTCTTTTAACCAGAACCGAGTCCTCAGAATCGGTTCTCCTTTTGCCCGAAGAAGTTTCGCCCTGGTCAGAGGGCACTCCTTCTGGTTCGGTTTGAACCGAACCGGCTGGCCACCCGGCCAGCAGACTTCTTGGCCTCCCTTTCCCTCAGCCTGCCTACTCTCTTTTCCAGGGTAGCTGTGGAATATTTTGCAAATCTGGCAGTCTGAATCGAAGTGGTCAAACCCCAGACAATAAACACAGGTGGTGTGGGTCAGCCTAGCAAAGGCTTCCCACGACACTACAGTGTTGGAAACCCAGTGGGCCCGGCTTTCCTTTGGGTTTCTAGACATGGCCAGTCCTAACTAAACTTACCTTTTTTCGGCAATCCGCCAGGCAAGACACTCCTATCGGTTCCCGACCGTAGTTACGGGTCGTGGAAAAACCGTAATGAAATCCATAGAATCGATAAGGACCGTTACAACACTCTAAAAAGCAGAACAAACTTTTTTTTTTTACAAACCTGATCGGTTCAAACCGAACCGATCCGATGTTTACAAGTTCCACACAGAAACTAATAATAATAAACCTATCTAGTGCTCACAGTACCACAGACAGAGACTGAACCGACAGGTTAGATAGAAGAAATTTGGTTGAACTGAGGGAAAAACAACACTTTAACCCACTAAACTGAACCGAGAGAAGGAGAAATCTCCGGAGCGACTGTTCAGTGAGGCGGAGTAAAGAATCTGGCGGTTTGAGTTCAAACAACAACAGACAGAGTCTCAACCGAGCTCGAGCTCAGCGTTCCATGCCTTGCATGGAAAGTTAACTTTTTCCTCTCCGGGGCAGTTCAAAGGTTGGGTATAACTGCAATAGTCAGAATACAGCAAGACTTCATGTTGTTCGAAGGGGGGGAGATGAACAGTCTTTCCTGGGTTCGACCGGATGTCGGGTAGTGCGACATAAGTCCCCGACTGGCGAGCAGCGTCCGGGCAGACGGCAGAGGCGGCTGACTTATCAGACGACGTGGCTGGGCGGGAGAGGGCAGAACCCCCTGCTGACTTATCTACCGAGGCTGGTGAGTCCCCTAAGGCTGGGGAGTCGGCTTATCGGCAGCCGGGCAGTCTCCGGAGGCAGACTTATCGGCGCTGGCAGGGCAACCGCCAGAGGAGCCGGCGGCCATCTTACCCGCAGAGATTGGGAGCAGGGTCTTAGACATAAAGCAGTATCCCCGGATGCAGCCTGAACAACCAGCACTGGAGGCAGAGGGACAGAGGCCTTGCTCGTAGAAGGCCTACTACAGTTGGCCCGGGATCCATCCTTTTGACGCTCCCGGTGCCCTGAGTCGCTCCATTTGTTTTTCAAGCGAGACCAGCGGCAATTTTAAGCGGTGGGCCTCCAGAGTCTGCTGCCTTTGTTTGCGGGTGGCCTGGCTGAAGGGCTGGCAGTCTGGGCAAGTCACGGTGTCGTAGTCCAGGCCTAGGCAAAGAACGCACTTGTGATGACCGTCTTTGTGTGATATCTGGGTTCCGCAACCGTCACACTTCTTCTTTTGAGGTGGAGAAGACACAGAAGATAGAAAAAAAATGAGAAAACCCCAGAACAACGCTGAAAAGAAGCACAAACTAACGGCAATTGGCTGGGCAGTTTACTGTGAGGTACCATGCACAGGACAACGGCAGGAAAGAAATGGAAATAACATACCTACCGTAAGTCTTGATCTTCATGGACGAAGTCTCCACCACTCATGTACGCCAGAGGTGTTAAAACCCAGCGGGAGCCAAACTTTTTCAGGAGGGCCGGTGTCAAGATGGAGCCATGAGGAAGCAGCACCGCAAGTCAGGCTCGTGCAGTATAGACTATCTCAGCATCGACCCTCCAACTGCCTCAGTACCCCCCCCCCCGAGGAGGCAGCGTAACTAACCTACAGAGGACTAACCTAAAAATCGGACATAAGATAGTCCAAATGACCCGAGTAAGAAGGGTCAAAAACAAAGTCTTCACAGTCCAATCACTGAGGGAGTGAAGACCAGAAACAGAAGTGAGCTTGGGGGATGGTGGGCGGGCATGTGAATGAGTGGTGGAGACTTCGTCCAAGAAGATCAAGAATTACGGTAGGTACATAATTTTCATATCTTCCTGGACATAGTCTCCAGAACTCATTCACACTAATGGAGAGTACCAAGCTAAATAACTCCCCTCCCGCCCGAGACAGGTGGCAGGAGAGAAAGAGGATCTCACTCTTTTAGGACAGAAGTCCGTTAAGAATTGTCCTGCCAAATGACTGATGTTGTCTGTCATGGACATCCAAGGCATTGTGCTTAACAAAGGTAGGCACTGAGCTCCAGGTAGCCGCATTGGAAATGTCTGCAATGGGGACATTATGAATTTGCGCCAGAGATGCAGAGACTGCTCTGGTAGAGTGAGCATACACTCTGCCTTCCAGCTTGACCTGTGCCATGGAATAGCAATGGCAAAGGCATGCCACCAGCCACGCTGAAATGCACCTGATCACAACAGGTTGACCTAGCTGGGTCGCGCTGAAGGAAACAAACAGTTGTTGAGCCTTGCGAATTTCTTTCGTTCTATCCAGAAGGCTCTTTTTACATCTAGGGAATGAAGGGTGTGCTCTCCGTCATTCTGGAAGTTTGCAAAGTAGGTAGGAAAGACTAAAGGTTGATTCAGGTGAAATTCTGAAATAACCTTAGGAAGGAACTTAGGATGAGTCCTAAGAACTACTCTGTCTTTGTGAAATACAGTGTACGGAGGGTCTGTGACTACAGCATGCATTTCTGATACCCTACTAGCAGAAGTAACGGCCACCAAGAAGGCCATCTTCTAAGTAAGAAATTTCAACTCGAAAGTGGCTAGAGGCTCGAAAGGTTTACGAGTCAGCATATCTAGCACAAGGTTAATGTCCCAGGCTGCAACTGGACGCCTAACTGGAGGTCTGGTATGCAGAATACCCTTAAGAAATTTCTTAACCACAGGCAATTGAGCCAAAGACATGGAATTCACTGGCTCATGATGAGTTCATAAGTGTAATTTCTTTTGCCCCATGTATTTATCTAATCTCTGTTTAAATTCCACCAAGCTTTTACTTGTGACAACATCTGCTGGTAAAGCATTCCAGATAGTAGACACCCACTGAGTAAAATAATTATTTCTTTTGGACGTTTTCTTGACTGTGGCTTTTAACCTTAAGTTATGTGCTCTAGTGTTCAAACCTGAAACATTTCTTTCCAGGCAAATAGCCTTGCACAGGGCTGGATCTTGAAATGCTCTATATACCAAGCATAGGTCACCTCTTAATGATCTATATTCTAGTGAATATAGGCCTAGATTTTGTAGTCTACTACTATAGTCAGTGCTGGAGAAGCCTCTAATCTTCTTTGCACCTTTTCTATAGAGGTCTTACATCCCAGGGAAGTGGGGGTGCAAAATGGAGCACAGTAGTCGATGTGAGACCTAACCAGAGTTGTGTATAGGGGAATTAATACATCTGGATCCCTACTCTTAATATGTTTCAGTACACAAGAGAGTATGCCATGATATTTCTTAACTATGTTATTAGTATGACGTGTAAACTTTAGATCATTAGTTATAATAATTCCTAAATCCTTTTCAGTTCTTACAGTTTATAATGTGTTACTTCCTACTGTGTAGGTGGCTAACCTGTTATTCCTACCCAGGTGCATCACCTTGCACATAGCAGCATTAAAGGACATTTTATTTCTTACTGACCATGCAGCAAGATTGTCTAAATTAATTTGTAAGGAACTGACTAATGCAGAGTTATTAACAATACAACCAAGTTTACAGTTGTCGGCACATTTATGTATCCAAGCACCATTATTTACTTGCAAACTAGTAACTAATATGTTGAACAACAAAAGGGCCCAAGACAGAGCCTTGGGGGATGCCACTAGCGACTGTTCCCAATCAGACATATATGCGGAAACTGCACAAAGATTAACTTTGACTGTAGAGTACTGCAGACCTGTGTTTCAGAGGTCTAAGAGATACTCCAGGACTTTATCTGGTGGGCAGGAAAAAGGGTTCCAAGAGGATTTTGCACTCCAGGTAGAGAAATGCTTCCACTTGGCTGTGTAGGTTTTCCTGGTAACTGGCTTGTGAGCAGCTAAAAGAATATCTGAAACATTAAACCTATTCACCTCTATCTCCTCAGAAGCCAAGCATGAAGGTGAAGAAACCTCAGGTTGGGATGGACTACAGGGCCCTGGGTCAAAAGGTTCATCTGAAGGGGAAGCTGTTTCGGAGAGGTTTCCGATAGTCTGTTGATTAGGGGGAACCAGATCTGATGAGGCCAGAATGGAGCAATGAGGATCATTCTGCC
This sequence comes from Neoceratodus forsteri, assembly GCA_016271365.2. Taxonomy (NCBI): domain Eukaryota; kingdom Metazoa; phylum Chordata; order Ceratodontiformes; family Ceratodontidae; genus Neoceratodus; species Neoceratodus forsteri. Next base: position 456,666,006 of record CM028132.1, read on the forward strand.
CTCCTTTGCCTCCAGTTTGAGCTGCACCACCTGAAGTAGGGGAAGAGAAGGAAATGCATACAGAAAGCGTTTTGTCCACTGCAGCCTGAATGCATCCTGACAGAAAATGCCAGGTCCTGGATTTCTGGTGCAGAAGAGAGGCAGTTTTGTGTTGAGTGGGGATGCAAAAAAGTCCCAGTCCAGAGTTCCCCACTCTTCGAAGAGTGACTCAACTACGGTTAAGTCGAGAGACCACTTGTGAGGATCTGTCTCCGTTCTACTGAGATGGTCTGCCAGCTCATTTTGTACTCCTCGCAGGTAAACCGTCTGAATCAGAGCCTTGTGGTCCAGGCACCATTCCCACACTCTCATTGCTTCCCTGCATTACGAGTAAGATACATCACTGCTTTGTTGTCCATTTGAAATAGAATGTTCTTGCAACAGAGTATGTCCTTCAAAGCTCGGACTGCATAGAGGACGGCTCTCATTTCCAGGACGTTTATGTGAAGTTGAGAGTTGTCCTGAGTCCACGTACCCTGGGTGTGAAGATCCTGGCAATAAGCTACCCAACCCATCAGGGATGCATCTGTGGTAATGGAGATCTGATGATCCAGAGGGGCGAAGGGATATCCTTCCAGAAGGCTGTCCTCCTGAGACCGCCAAGTGAGTGACCTCTTCAGAGGTTCCGTCACCTTGATGAGAAAGGACTGAGGGTGAGTGGCTGGGAACCACTGAGTACTAAGCATCCATTGAGTGGTTCTCATGTGGAGATGAGACAAAGGTACAGTGAACACCGAGGATGCCATGAGGCCCAGCATCCGTTGCATCGAGAGAGCTTGAACCGAGCTGTGTTCTCTGATGACTCAGGCCATTTGTAGGATATCGCTCCTTCTGTCCTCGGGAAGAAAAGCTTTTGCACAGAAAGTGTCCAGAAGGGTTCCTATGAAGAGGAGCTTCTGGGAGGGCTGCAACTGTGACTTTCTGAGGTTCAGCAGGGCTCCAATGGACGTGAGGAAGTCTGAGGCCGTGGCCACGGCCTTCAGAGTCTTGTTCCTGGAGAGACTTACTAGAAGCCAATCATCCAGATATAGGAATACTTGGATTCCGATATTCCTTAGATGTGCAGCGAGAAAGTACAGTTACGTAAGAACTTACTGTAACAGTAGATCTTCGAGAACAGCTCTTATAGCAGGTTACACCATTAGGACTGAAGCCGGCAGGCGCCAGAACCCCACAGAAAAATTCTAGCTAGCAGTATTCAGCGGGAGACCGCCCCTCGACGTCGGGCCCCTCACCTACGTCAGGCATCACATAAAAGGGGGTGGTCCCCCAGCATCACCAGTTCTCCTGCCGGAGACTCCTGGCTCAAGTGTGACATATGAAGTGGAGACCAAGGATCTGCTTCCAAAGGAAGGTTAGAAAAAAGGCGTCAAAGGACGCTGGAGCCTAAAAACTAGGTCAGAAGACTCAACCTCCAGAGGGGAAGGTGGGAGGGAAACTACCTGCTGCAAAAGCTGCTCTCGAAGATCTACTGTTACAGTAAGTTCTTACGTAACTGTACTATCTTACTTCGAGAAACAGCTCTTGCAGCAGGTTACACCATTAGGACTGATTCCCAAGCAGTAAGGGAACAATTTGCTACCGGGAGGAGGGTAGGAGAGATGACTCAGACTTCAGGACGAGTCCTTGAGGGATCGCCAAGCCAAATCCAGCTCTACGCCTACAGGCAATGTCCAAACTGTAGTGTCTGATTAAAGTGTGCACAGTGCTCCAAGTTGCTGCCGCACAGATGGCCAAAGTGGAGACATTTTTGAGCGCAGCGAAAGAGGTAACCACCCCCCTCATAGAATGACCCTTCACCGGTCCCGGTAAGGGTTTACTGCGCTTCTGATAATAGAACATAATGCACTTGACCAACCATCTGGAAAGCAACTGTTTCGAAACAGGAGCACCGAGCATCTGCTGTGCATAGGAAACAAAGAGCTGGTCCGACTTATGATGGGCTTTGGTTTTGGTCAGATAATACCCGACACATCTATGCACATCTAGTGTGTGCAACAGGGCCTCCTCGTTACTGTAATTTGGGTAATACACCGGCAGGTGTACATCCTGGTTGAATGTGACCACCGAGACCACTTTGGGAAGGAACTTAGGATTTGTTCTTAAGGACACCCTGTCCTTGTGAAAAACCAAATAAGGATCCTTGCAAATGAGTGCATGAAGCTCAGAAACTCTTCTGGCAGAATTAACAGCAACTAAAAGGAGCGTCTTCCAAGCGAGGAGACGCAGCTCGCAATCCGTGGCTGGTTCAAAAGGAGGTAGAGTAAGCTGCTCTAAAACAAAGGGGAGATCCCAAGGTGGAACCAGGTCTCTGATAGGAGGTCTCAGGTGCAGGATACCACGCAAAAAAATGCGTGAAGCCTCTAGTTGAGCTAGAGAGCTATGACCTATCGGTGAATGATACGCCGAAATGGCACACAGGTGAACCTTAATGGAAGAGTAGGCAAGGCCTGCCTCATACAGGGTTAGAAGGTAGTCTAACACTGACCTCTCTGAACAATCCAATAGGGTCAATCCGCGAGCTTGAGCCCAGATGCAAAATCTGCGCCACTTCATGGTGTAAGTGGCTTGAGTGGAGGGTTTTCTGGCTGCTGCCAGAACGTCTGCAACTTCCCGAGAGACCCTGTATCTCAGGACTGCTATGTCTTTAGGAGCCAGGCATGAAGGTTCAGCGACCAAAGATCTGGATGGACTAAGGAGCCTGCCTCCTGGGACAGAAGTTGAGAGCTGAATGGCAGAGGAACCAGAGGTTCCTGGGTCAGCTGATGTAACAGAGGGAACCAAATTTGCCTGGGCCAAAAGGGCACTACCAGAATCAGTGACGCCCACTCTTGTCGGAGCTTCAGTAAAACCCTCTGGATCAAAGGGAAGGGCGGGAAAGTGTAGAGTAATCTGCCCGTCCAAAAGAGGGACAACACATCTCGCCAGAAAACACCAGGCCCTGGATCTAGCAAGAAAAAACTGGGCAGTTTTGCGTTGGATGGGGACGCGAAAAGGTCTAATTCTGGTGTCCCCCATCTGCAAAACAGATCCTCTGCTACTTCCTGAAGCAGTTCCCATTCGTGGACTCTGGCCTATGATCGATTGTGTTGTAAACTCCAGGAACGTGCACTGCAATAATATCTGTGCCGTGTTGCAGCATCCAATTCCAAACCCTTTGAGCCTCCCTGCAAAGGGGGTAGGAATGAGTGCCTCCTTGTTTGTTGAGATAGTACATCACCACAGTATTGTCTGTTTGAATCAGAAAAGTACCCGGCGGAATATCCGTCTGGAATGCTTGTAGGGCATAGAGGACGTCTCTCATTTCCAGAATATTTATGTGTAGATGGGACTCTAGAGATGACCATGAGCCTTGAGTCCTGACCCCGTTGAGGTGTGCTCCCCATCCAGATCCTGAGGCGTCCGTGGAGAGTGTCACTAAAGGAGGTGGCGCCACGAAGGGATACTCCTTTCGAGAGATGGTCCAGGACGAGCCACCATTGCCAGTCTCGGATGACAGCATTCGTGATCTGGACTGGATGCTGCATATGAACTTGCTTCTGGTCCCATTGAGCCCGCAACATCCACTGGGTAACCCGCATATGGAGTTGGGCTAGGGGAACCATCGAATGGCAGCCGCCATATGTCCAAGCAGGCAAAGAACGGTCCTGGCGGGCACCGTTGTCTTCGTCATTGTGTCCCGTATGAGGGATCTGATGTGTTCCGCCCTGTCTGAAGGAAGAAATGCTCTCCCTTGAGTGGTGTCCAGAACTGCTCAAATAAATTGCAGAGTCTGAGATGGGACAAGGCGCGACTTCTCCTGGTTTATGATGATGCCCAGCGATTGGAAAAGAGAACGGGTATCCTGAATCGCGGACATCAGGGCCTCCCGAGAGGGTGCCATGAGGAGCCAGTCATCTAGGTACAGAAAAACATAGTGGCCCTGCCTCCTGAGAGTTGCTGCCACGACTGCCATTTACTTTGTAAACACCCAAGGTGCGTAAGACAGTCCGAACGTGGGAGGGCTCGAACTGGTAGTGCGCCCCAGAAACTCAAGCGCAGGAAACCTTGATGCTCGAGCGATCTGGAGATGTAGGTAGCATCCTGCATGTCCAGCGACGCTAGCCATGCGCCTTCTTTGAGCATGGGGATGAGACCCGGTAGGGTCACCATGCAGAAGCGTTTGTATAACACAAACGTGCTGAGATCGCTGAGATCTAAGATGGGGCGCAAGTCCCCTGTTTTCTTTGGTACCAGGAAGAAGTGGGAATAATAACCTTTTCCTTTCTGGTCCAGTGGAACGTACTCTATGGCCTCCTTGTCCGGAAGGGCCAAGACCTCCTGCTGGATGAGCAGAGCATGCTGACCCGAGTAACAGGAGAGCAGGGGAGGTCTGGACGTTGGGTGGCCGAGGAACTTTATAGAGTGTCCTCACTGTACCAACTGTGACACCCACCGGTCGGAGGTGATCCTCCGCCATCCCGGATGGTAATGAGAGATGTGACCCCCGACCTTTATCCATTGATCTAGAGGAGGGGTGAGAGCCAGGAAGGAGTCATGCTGTGGTGGCATTGGGTCCCGTGGGCTGGGCTGCCTTGGGATGCTTTGAGCCCTGGCCCGTGGGGAATCTGGATTGACCTTTGTGACCAAAATTGCCCCAGGGTTGCTGGCCAGAATGTGGCTGTTGCCGTTGTTGCCTGCTGCGAAAACGGTTCTGGTTCCTCCGAAAGGAACCAGATTTGGGCTTGTACATAGCCTGTACAGTCTGAACTGCCTTCCCGATGTCCTGTAGCTTGGTGATGACCTTCTCTGATTCCTCACCAAACAGGACAGCTCCGTTATAAGGGACATCCAGGATATTCTTCTGAATGTCCGGGGTGAAACTGGAGACTCTCAACCAAGAATGTCTCCGAAGCCAAATGCCAGGAGCTGCTCCCCTGGTGGCCGAGTCCACTGAATCATAAGCGGCTCGGAGAACCTGGGTCCCCACATCCGACCCAGTATGAAGGAGGTTGAGCAGCTCCTCCTCCTTTTTGCCATCCGGACAGTCCTTCAAAAGGTCTTGGCCCTGCTCCCAGAGGACATTATGAAATTGCACCATGTGCATGACGTAATTAAAAGACCTTATCGAGCATGTAGCAGCCGCGTACATGCATCTTCCCATAGAATCTAATTGCTTAGATTCTTGGTCCGGAGGCTGGGTACTCAAGTGCTGTGGTCGCTGAGACCGATCATGAGACGCCGTAATGACCAGTGAGTCTGCCAGGGGTTGCTGCGCCAGATACAGGTCCTCCATAGGAGCTCTGTAGAGGCTTTCAGCCTTCTTAGGAACAGCCGGTGTCGAGTGTGGACGCCCCCAAGCCACCTTGGTGACGTCCGTGAAGGTGTCCACTAGAGGTGGGACCACCACAGGCTTTGGGTCCTTTTGCTGAAGGTAACGGGCAAGGCGTTGTCTCTCGGGGTCCAAGTCTTCAGTCTCCCATCCCGTATTCTCCTGGATGTGCCTCATGATTTCAGAGAAAGAAGGATCATCCGGTGGTGACCTTGGCTGGTCTCGTGGGTCTGGTGATGGGGGACTATAGGGGGATGGAGACCTGGAGGTATCAGATGTATCTGGTCTGGAGTCATCCCCCGGTGGGTGTAGTCTATCCCTGGGTCGTTTAGGGTTCGGAGACCCAAAGGGAGACAGTGATGGGCATCTTTTTCTCTTTGTAGATCTGCCCCAGGGGGTGCAGTTGGCTCCTTAAGGGTCGGGGGGTCTTGAGCCGTCACCCTCCCGAGGAGGGGGTGTAGGTGGTGGAGGTGGAAGAGGCTTACTGGGGACCACGTCCTTTCTTATGGTCTCCCACCAGAAGGTGAACAATTCCTTCACCTCCTGAATGTTCATGCCAGACGACGGGCCTGGCGTCGGTGTGGGTCTGTCGCCGGGGTCGGGCGTCGGGTCCTGGGGAACCACCGGATCCGTCGACGGCTCCCCAGGTGAACCAGCATCCTCCGTGCCGCCCGTCTGCTCATCTGGCAGAGTGGCAGCCTCCTCTCCTGAGGACCCCTGACGTCCGGTGTCACCCGGCGTCGGTACAACTGCTATCGGGTCGGGAGTCTGTTTTTTGGGCGTCGGGTCAGGCACCTTTTTATTCTGTGACGTCCGCTTAAGAGGCGTCAGATCCTTGGTCTTCCTTTCCGGGGCCTTGGGAGGCTGGGAGACGGACCTGATGTCGGTGTCCCGGCGTCAGCCTGACGCCCCTCTAGATTTTGAGGAAGACTTCCTATGTTTTTCTGAAGAGTCAGGCCTGGAAGAAGAGTCAGGCGCCTGATGGGTCTTAAGCGGGTGCAAGGAGGCTGAAGAACCCCCTGAAGACCTTACCTTAACAGGGGGTGGTTGGGAGCGGGCCTGGGAAGGAGAACGGTCGGACCACATAGAGTTGGAGCTAGCCCTGGATTCAGAGGCCCTGCTGGGGGATCCCGACCTACCCGAGTCCCGGTGCTTCTCGGTCTTATGGGAAGAATCCCCTTTGGAGGAATGTCTTTTTTCCATTTTGTGAAGTTTCTCTTTAAGAAGGAACCCCTGAAGGGCCTTTTGGCGGCGGATCCTGATCCTGCCATTAAATTGTTGGCAGATGGAGCAGGCCTGGGTGTCGTGTTCCAGGCCCAGGCACCTCACACAAGCCGAACTATGGTTGGCGAAGGGGATCTGCTTGCCGCAGTCGCACTTTGAGGGGTGTCCTTCGAGAGGAGTTGGAGAAGTAGACATGGATTTGTTTTGTAAAGATTTCATGCGTCGTATCGTTGATGCAGGCATCCGTGAGGTCAATGCTGGCAAGTCAACGGCGGGAAAAGAACTGGGGATGCTGTGGGACCGCCCCCTTTTATGTGATGCCTGATGTCGGGAAGGGGCAGACGTCAGGGGTGGTCCCCTGCTGGATACTGCTAGCTAGAATTTGTCCGTGGGGTCCTGGTGCCTGCCGGCTTCAGTCCTAATGGTGTAACCTGCTGCAAAAGCTGTTTCTCGAAGTAAGATCTGCGCACATCACTTTGTAAAATCTCAAGGCGCCGAGGATCGCCCAAAGGGCAGAACTCTGAATTGATAGTGTTGACCCAACGCCAGGAATCTTAGGTATTTGTGGTGCTTTGGGTGAATGAGAATGTGCTGGTGCATGTCCAGGGAGGCCAGCCAATCGTGCTGATGAATCAAAGTTAGCAGAGTACCGAATGTTATCATCTTGACCTTGCTTAAATTTCTGAGATCCAGAATAGGGCGCATGCTGCCAGTTTTCCTTAGAACCAGAAAGTAATGGGAGTATAAACCTGTGTTTCATTAATCCAGTGGCACTACTTCTACTGCCCTGTTGTTTAGAAGGCCTTGTACCTCAGAAGCAAGAAGGTCTGACTGTGCCACAGACAGCCTGGGCTGCCGCTTGGGAGGATGATCCAGAGGGGTTTCCAACAGATTGAGAGAGTACCCCTCGCAGATTATCCTGAGGACCCATTTGTCTGATGTTATAGATTTCCAGTAGTCGTAGAACTGAGTCAGACGTCCTCCCACTATCGAGGAAGATTCCCTCTCAGGCAGCTGAGGTGGGGCCTGAACCAGAAACTCAGAAGGTGGCACTGGGTGCTTTTGGGCCCTGTGCTTTCTGCTGCATTTTCTTTTGCAGCTGAGGGTTTTGGTTTCTGCTAAAACCTCCTCTGCCTTTGCCATGAAAGTACTGACAGTTGTGAAACTGATGCTTGTTCCCACCTCCTCGAGAGGGAGCGGGCGAAGATCTAGTTGTCTTAATGGCAGACCTAGTCTTCTGTGTGGCCTCTAGTGCTTGTTCCACCTGAGGCACAAACAGATACATACAGTCAAAAGGTAAAGCCACGACTTTTTGTTGGCCGTTATTCGTAAAGCCCGACGTACGCAGCCAGGAATGGCGACGGGTGCAAATGCCAGCCGCCACCACCCTGGAAGCAGTGTTGAAAGCATCCACTGCAGCTTTAATTTGCCAACTACTGGACTTGATACCTCTAGTTATGGTCTGAAGAAGCTCTGAGTTAACCTCCGACTCTGGCAGAGCTTCTACCAGTGCTCTGAGTGAATGCCAAAGAACGTATTCGTATTGAGAAAAATAACTCTGGCAGCTAGCAATATGGATGCCCAGGGTCAAGGTAGCAAAGACTCTCTTACCCAAGGTGTCTATCATGTGAGATTCTTTGTTTATAGGATGAGCTGTGGATTCCTGAAAGAGGACAGCCTTATTCTCTGCCAGGACCACTATGGCATCAGCAAAGGCTTGGGAGGCCAAGATGGAGTGATCCTTAGGAGGGGCACATTTCCTATCTATGGACTTGGCCACAGAGGGAATAAGAACCGGATTCTTCCACACCATCTGGGAAAGAGTCTCGAAAGAGGGCTGTACTAAAGGGGTTAAATCCATAGGGATTTCCGGAACATGTAGATATTGGAGACACAGAAGCTTCCCAGGATCAATTTCCATGGTCTGAAGAGAAAAGAGAAGAATTTAAATTCTTGAGCAGAGACTTAAAGGAAAGGTCTTCAACAACAGGCTCTACAGGAGAATTGATCCCTGCCCTCAGGGCAGAATCGGCATCAACATCATCACCCAGCCAAAGATCCGGATCAGGCTCAAAATCATCTCCTGACAGTCCAGGGGGGACTGTATAGACAGGAAAGGAACGAAAACCAGGAGGAAGAAGAGGAGGAGGAGACAGAAATGGGAGTCGAAAACGTCTGAAAACTAGATGGTGGCATACACATCCTCGACGCTGAAGAGTGCAGCACGGAGTACAGAGATGGTGCCGATACAGAAAACGGCACCACACTAGACGCTGCCTGAAAGCACGGCACCGTGCTCAGCACAGACACCACCCCCGAAGCAGAGAATGGCACCGCACATGGCGCCGAAACCACTCTCGATGCCGAAGATGGCGCTGACAGAGCATACAACGCCGAAGGCACCAACAGCACTCACAGCGCCGAAAAGAAACTCAGCGCCAGAGACACTGGCACCGCAGGCAACAGCACCACCGCAGAAGTCTGCGAACTGCAATTTGAAGGCAGATAATGAAAAATAGCAGGAGATAAAGACATCAGTGTGGACCCCTGCGCCGTACCCATGTGAGGGGGATAGACACCAGGGCGCAGACTCAACAGCACTGAAGAAGGCACCGCACGACCAGGAAATCCTAACCACTCTCCCTGGCGATCCAAAACTGACAGGCCCAAAGGCCCCGGCAACAGACTGGCCAGATCGGGCAGTCAACACAACCTCCGAGCCCACTGCTCCATAACAGGAAAAAAACCCTCGGCGGTCCTAGATGACAGCCATTCTAAGACACCCAGTCCACCATCTCCATGACAGACCCCGCTGTGCGGAAGAGAGGAAGGAGGTAAGAGGCACTCTAGTGGCAGATCCTGAATTCAGGTGAGATGGTTGAATGAATGGCCAGAAGGAGTGGACCCCGAGGGCAGGAAGCAGGGGAGAAAACAGAAAGTTAAAAAAAAAAAAAATGCAGTCTGGGCAGTAGGAAACCAACAGCCTAAGAAAGTAGACCTTGTAGAACAGCTAGGCCGAAACGAAGCCCTATGCAATGTCCAGACTATAGTGCTTGGTAAAGGTGTGGACAATACTTCAAGTGGCAGCATCACAAATCTCTGCCACTGACACATTCCCGAAAAAGGCAGTAGAGGTGGCCATGCCTCTGGTGGAATGGCCCAAACAATGCCAGAAAGGTCCTTACCATACTTCCTGTAGCAATACGTGATACAGCTGCCCAACCATTTGGACAAACACTGTTTTGAAACAGGAACATCCTCTCTCCCAGGGGCGAAAGAAACAAGCAACTGTTTGGACTTTCTACAGTCTTTTGAATGATGGGTTTTGAGGATAGGAGGCTTCAGGTGAAGAATGCCTCTCAGAAATTTACAGGACCCCACCAGTTGTGCCACCGCATGCCCGTCAATAGGCACATGGAAGGCAGAGATGGCAGATGTGCATTTTAAGAGAGGAGTACTTCAGACCAGAGTCTGAAAGGGACAGCAAGTACTCCAGAATCTGATTCATTGGGCAAGTGAAGGGATCCAGCTGATGTGAAGCAGCCCACAATGCAAAGCGTTTCTACTTCACAGAATAGGTGGCCCTAGTGGAAGGCTTCCTAGCAGCCACTAGAACAGCCACCACCCTGGGTCACACCACGAACCAAACCATGGCTATTTCCTCAGAAGCCAGGTGTGAAGATGCAGGGATCTGAGGTCTGGATGGACCAGGGTGCCCCGGTTCTGGGAGAGCAAGCCGGTGCACAGAGGAAGAGGCATTGGAGGTTCCACTGTCAGCTGTTGCAATAAGGGGAACCAGATCTGATGAGACCAGAATGGGGCTATGAGTATCATTGTGGCCCCTTCCATATGGAGCTTGATCAGAACCCTCCAAAGCAGGGGGAAGTGAGGAAATGCATACAGAAACCTCCCGTTCCAAGAGAGGGACTACACACCTCACCAGAAAACTCCAGGCCCTGGACTGAGTGAGCAAAATTGCTGCAGTTTTGCCTTGCGTGGGACACAAAAAAGGTTCAGGTCTGGATGACCCCACTTGTTGAACAGTTCTTCTACGACTGAGGTCGGCAGCTACCACTCATGCGTCCATGACTGATTGGCCTAGCCTATCTGCCAGGACGTTTTTCACGCCGGGAACATGGACGGCCGACAGTTCAAGAACATGTTCCAGAGTCCAGCACCTGACTCTTATGGCCTCCCGACAGAGAGGGTATGAGTGAGTACCTTCCTGTTTGTTAACGTAGTGGACTATATTGATTATGTCCATTTTCACTGGCAGAAGGCCTGGGGGCAGCCGAGTCTGGATGGCCTGCAGGGCAAACAGAACCACTTTCATTTCCAGAACACTAATGTGGAATGAGGACTCCAGAGCGGACTGTGTTTGCCAAGGGGAGGGAATGAGGTAGGGACCCCCCCACCCAAAAAAAAGATGTCTGGGTTTCATCCACCAACAGAGAACCTTTTTTTACTGGAGAGGATACCAGAACCTGCTATTCTAGGTCTTCCATACGCTGGTCCCACTGGACCCTGAGTGTCCACTGGGGTACCCTCATGTGCAGTCTGGCAAGCAGCACTATGGCTATAGCTGCAGTCATCAGACCCAAGAGCCGAAAGAAAGGTTCTGGCTGAAACATAGCGGCTGTTGTATAACAAGTGGGCCTGGGCTATCAGGCGCTCTGCCCTGTCCTGGGGCAGGCAGGCCATGCTTTTGAGCCATGTCTAAGACTACTCCAATGTGCTGTAGGCACTGGCATGGAATCAGAACAGACTTGGGCAGGTTCACAGTTATCCCCAGATCCTGGAATAGGTAGGTGGTATGTTCCAGGGTCTGTAGCAGGCAGTCCCTGAACTGGGCCTTGAAAAGGCAGTCGTCGAGGTAGGGAAAGACAACCCCCCCCCCCCAAACCTGAGGGCAGCTGCCACTAATGGCAGGCATTTGGTAAATAACCAAGGGGCAGAGGACAAAAAAAAGGCCAAGGCCCTGAAATGGAAGTGTTCCCCCTGGAACTGAAAAATCAGGTACTGTCTGTGGGAGGCGTGGACCTTGATATGCAGCCAGGCAACTTTCATATCTAGGGAGCGAATACAATCCCCCTAGTGCAGAAGGGGCAACGGACCTTTTTTTTTTTTTTTTAAGTTGTTTAACCAGGTATAGCACACTAAGCTGAAAGCTTTTTTACAGGAGCGACCTGGGAGCACAAGGAGGTTAAGTGACTTGCTCAGGGTCACACAGTATGCAAGTGGAAGCTGTGGGATTCAAACCCAGGTCTGGTCTGCTGGATGTCACCAGATTTGCAGCTCAGAGCCTTAGACCACTGCGCTATACTGCCTCCTTGACCTTGAAGTGTCACCATCCAGAACTTTTTGTACTGAATGAACAGACTGACCTCTCGGAGGTCTAGGATGGACCTGAGATCCCCTGTGCATGTGGGGACCAGAAAGAAATGAGAAAAGAACCCCCTGCCCTGCTGGTTCACTGGTACGGGTTCAGCTTCCTTCTTTTGCAGTAGAAGTCGGATTTCCTGACATCCATCTGTGTCACACTTCCATGAAGAAGAGTTGAGAGGTACAGTGTACAGATATCATCTTCCAAAACCGCATCGGTAATGTCATACTGTTTCAAATACATCTGCATTTTATCTGTTGCCCCTCCCCTCTTTCGTAAGCCTCAGTCCAATGTCTCTGGAACCATGCCTGATGTGAATGCCTTCAGCAGATACTGGTGGGATAACCCCATCACACCCTTTTTTCCTAGTTTTTGCATAGCATCTTTCATACAAATATCTCAAAATGCTTCACAGAAAAAACTGATATGAAAAGTACAAAGCAATAAAATCTCGACAAAATATGGAATGTAAGTAGTATAAAATGAAGAAAACAATACAGGAAACACTAGCTCTGTCTATTAGACAATGAATGAATTAATGAATGACTGGACTGTTTCTGGATGAGATACAGAACATACTCCTATTTCGTGGTGTTGAAACATTTACCTACTCACCTGTAACAACATCTCGGGCACAGAGGAAAAAGTTTGCAGAAAAGAAGGTAACCCCATAAAGGGTGACTGGATAGAGGGAGTGGCTTTTACTGCCGAAGTCAAACACCCAAATCAAAGCACAGCAGATACAGAAATAGACAGGTCGACTGTAAGCAATGATCCAGTTGTGGCCCTTGAGGTGTGGGAGAAAAAAAAAAAAAAAAGAGTGGTTAATTTCAAGTGCTGTATTAGTAGCAGTACTAGTAACTTTATTTATAAAGCACCCTTCCCCAAAGACTCATGGAGCAGTACAAGAACAGATAAGTAATTAAAACCAATACAGTAAATAAGTAAAATAAAGAACAACTTAAAAGAAGTACAAATCCCATATTTCTGTTAAAATCAGAACAGTAGCTGAATCAAAGGGAATACTGAGAAACTAATTTTGGTCCCCAAAGGCCTGCCTGAACAGGTAGATCTTTAATCCCTTTTAAAGGCCTCCACCAACAGGGCTTCCCCTCAGTCCCTTAGACAAGGTGTTCCATAAAACAGAGCCACACACTTCAAATGAATGATCACCACAGGACGTAAGCTGGGCCCTTGGGACCGAGGGGAGACCCTTGAAGGAGGAGCAAAGGGGGCACAAAACTGGAGAGGATTCAGAAGCTCTGCCAGGTAGTCAGGGCCAAAGCTATGTAGGGCTTTGTAGGTTAGAAAACCAACCTTGAAGGTAGCGTGCCACTTCACAGACAGCCAATGCAGATCACGCAAGACCAGGGCCACATGACTAGATCGCAAAAGGCCAGTCAGTAACCTGGCCACTATGTTCCGCACCAGCTGCAAGCATCGTAGGGTACCTCCGCTAACCCTGAGGTACAGTGTGTTACACTAGTCCAGCCTAGACATCACGAACATATGTACCAATGTCAGCAGGTCTTAAGGAGGGATACAGGACTTAATTCAGCAGAGTCTCCTAAGACGACAAAACCTACTCCAGACTACAGCTGACAATACAGCCGACACCTGAGCCTTCAGTGTCAACCAACCATAAAAAATAACTCCCAGATTTTTCACCTTTGCAGAAGTCAACAGCCTGGATGACACAAACCAAAGCCCATCTCTCTCACGTCTACTTCTACTCCCCCCACCCCAGCACCCCGACCCAGCTCAATCACCAGGACCTCAGTCTTGTCTGGGTTAAATCTCAGCCAACTCCATCCATTTTCTGAATTTCAGACAGGTACAAATTCAGCACCTCGACAGTGTCAGGCATCCCAGATGCAAAGGACAACTGCAACTGGGTATTGTCTGCATAGCTGTGGAAACACAGACTGTATTGTCGAATGATCCCTCTCAGGGGCAGCATGTACACTGCAAACAACATAGGTGAGAGAACTTGGGGCACACCACACAGCAGGGACACTGGGGACAATGAGAAAGTTCCCATCACCACCCCCTGCGTCCTATCCCCGAGACAGGACTTAAACCAGCAGATGACAGTGCCAGTGAGTCATACATAAATAGCAACTCATGGTCCATGGTGTCAGACACTGAGGAGAGGTTCAGGAGAATAAGAATTAGTTTTTCACCCCATCTATCACCCTGAGAAGGTCATTTGAACCCTGACCAATGCTGTCTCAGTGCTATGCCTAGATCTAAAACCAGACTGGAAGGACACGTACAAGTCATGAGCTACAAGGTGTACCTCAAGCTGTAACGCAACAACCTTCTCAATTAACCTTACCTAGAAAAAACAGATTAGAGACAGGACGGTAATTCGATGGAATATCCAGGTCCAAAACTGGCTTCTTCAGAAGGGGCAGAACCAGTGTATTTTTCAATGCAACTAGGAAGACCCCTCTGACAAGGAGCACCAAACTATCCCAGCAAATACCAACTCCAAAGACCTCAGGCAGCTCACTAGGAGATGCATGGGGCCTGGGTATAGTCCATAATATGTGGGCCACAGCTCTGAGATCACCTCACAGACCTCTTCCATCGAGATCGACCGAAACTCTGCCCAAGACAGCACAGCACATCCACGAGCTCCAGGCCCAACTCTGCCGGGTTGTGACAGCCCGCTTGGAGAGATCCCAGCCTGAACAGAGGACATTCTGAGAACAATCAAGTGAACTCTTCACACTTAACAGCTAAAACCACCCTTACTGACTTGAGACAGGCTGGATTTAATAACTTGTCTATAGTACAGAAGAGCTGAGCCACTCGATTCCTCCCAGCCACAGTCTCCCTGAATGGAAATGCTACCTTCTTATGGGAGATTGCCTTTTGATAATCATCGTAATGAATCTTCCAAGTCAGTTTGTACTCCTGGGCCCTGCACTTCCTCCAACAGTGCTCTAACCTCCGATCCTTGGTTTTCAACTCCCTAGGCTCATCAAACCACGAGGAACCTGAGCATGAGACCCAAGATCATATCCAGATAGGTGGTATGGATTTGAAGGTCTTGGTAACAACCCTATTATAGGTCAATACTGCATTCTCTTATTCTGCCTAACAAGCTGCTACCATCTCCTAGATGTCCAGCACCACCAACAGTCCCTGTAGCCCAAGCCCCCTTAAAGGGCGTGCTGAACCATCTCCTAAGGGGGAAGACCATGGGGGGGGTGGCAAAGAAGAACTTCACCATGCAATAGTCAAACCAGTTGATTGGATTAATCTTGAGGTTACTCACCTCAAGCCCCAGGGAGAAAAACAAAGTCCAAATTGTGTCCATGTTGGTGAGTCACGGAAGTAATAACTTGTGTGAAACCCAGTGATTCTATTAACTGGACGAAATCCCTTCCAAAATGCAAGACTTCATTGTCCACCTAGGCACTGAAATCACCCAGAATAGTCCATCTGGATGACTTCAAGACCCTCTCGGCAATAAAGTCTATGATTTCCCATAGAAAATGCCCCCATTTTCTGGAGGCTGGTACACTATGAGGATCCTGCAACCTGCACCTGGACCCTCAAGCACAGACACACATTCAAACGATGAGGTGACTCCACTGGGTTCACAGTGAAGTTCAACTCAGACCTAAAACAGACCCCCCCCTTACAATCCCTCCATGGGCAGTGTACCATGGAGAATCCAGCTGACACCACTGCTTTTAAGGCTGGACCGGCATCGTCACTCAGCCAGGTCTCTGTGATGCAAGCCACATTGATGGAGAAACCCAAAATTATGTCTGCCATAATGGCAGTCTTGTTCCTCATCAATCTCGTGTTGCAAAGTGCTGCCTGAAGGGGATGGAGTGAGGCTGCTGGCCTACTGGCTACCTACCCACTCAGACTGGTGAGATCCCTGGACAGGGGAACCAAACAAGTTTTGCATCTCTCTCTAGGTCCCATTTCACCCCAGGGTGTCTCCTGGTGCTAACCGTCCAAATAACGTCCCCCTCGTTAGTACTGCCCACACCCAGCTGGCGACCACCTTGTCTCCTCTCAAGCCCCACCTCCCTGCACCGACAATAAACAGCTCTAGGCAGTGAGGAATCCTGAAAGGGGCCACAGATCATGCCGCTGGGCAGAGGAGTAACTAAACCTAGGGCGTCCAAGACAAAGCCTGATAAACATTTCTACGACCGCTGACTAGGGGTGTGCATCGAATTCAAATCAGCCGTCAGATACCTCTAATACCAGGCATATTCGACAAATACCCAAATACTGTGGTGTATTCGACATAAAGTGTATTTGAGGCTGCTCAAAGACCTTTACAAAGCTCCGTAACTCAATTTATTTTAGTCCTGAACCCCCCTCCCCCCATATCTCATCTCACTCCCCCCAGGCCCTGTCAAGTAGCAGTAGCATCTCTCTCCTCTGCACATGTGCGCACACACACACACACACACACACACACACACACACACAGCAGCATACCATTGTGCCTTGGGCTGCAACAGAGAACTGTTGGTGCACTTTTCTGGGGCTTTGTTTCCCTTGTTCTGAATCTTTGCCCTCACCTCACAGGACACTTTTCTCCACCCCTTGAGGTAATAAGTTTTTACACTGAACACAAATGAATGTTTCCTTCGCATAGTTTCTGAGAACTCAAGCTTTGCATTCGGTGGTGTCTCAACTGCATACAATGCTTGCTTACTAGTATGCTAATGGTGGCTTCTCTGGTGGTGCATTTAATATATGCCTAACTTTATGATATAAAACTAGAAACGTAATTTGCACTTTACGAGTAAAACCTGTAGAGTGAAAGAACAATTCTGGAGATTGGTTGAGAGCCCCAATAACAGTTTTTACAGCCTACAGTAGGACTTACAGCTGGACAATCTTTATTTTCGTCGGTGGGGCCCCATCGCTGGTGTTGGGTGAATGAGGAGTATGCCACAAGGCAATTGGAGAGAGTTTGAGTTTGGGACCATTTCTGCAGAGTGAGTACTTTATGCACATGAGTGCCTCCCTCATGCAAGTTACACCCTACGCTGAGCACTCTCCCCATTTCAACAGAATCACAAGGGTGGCAAAGCTTCCCTACTTTTTTTTTTTAATGTCTACAGCATTTTTTAAATGTTTTTCTTTATGGTCGAATAACTGCATGCCTGAATACAGTCTAATACTCCTATAACTGGGCTGTATTCGTCAAATGTTCGATGAACACAAAATTTATGTATTTGCACACCCCTACAGCTGACTAAAACTAAACAACTGAAACACTTCAAAAACTCCTACAAACACCCCTTTAAATAATATAAATAACTACCCTTCCACACCATCCTTTAATACTCCAAAACCCAAATATTACTCACATACAATACATAACCAAATCATACACCATATACTATACTAGCCCTATACATTCATATACTACTCACACACCTCTAATACACTAAATATAGTATCTATACTACACACCCCAAAACATATACCCTAACCTAAACACATACACACAACCATATAAAAGTTGAATTACTAAAAAGGTATACAGTGCAATAATGCCAAAGTGTTTGGGCAAACAAATACTAACTGCACTTTACCGAAGCCAAGATATAGCATATTTATAGTCTATAGAAGTTCAGCAGTTCTAATTTTAAAGAAAGAAGGTGGGGGGGGGGGGTTAAATTCCCCACCTAAAGTTCTGCTCCCACCAGAAATTAGGGGGATTACCCCAAGCACACGACGTTCTGCTCCCACCAGATCAATAACTACTGAACTTGTACCTGCAGAACTCTTACTCCTGCCACATACAAGAAAACATTACCAGAGTCGAGCAAGAAAACAGGGTTTGAGCCAGCCAGCCCTCTTACTGCCCGATGGACCACCACGTTCCGAGTCCTCAAGCTATTCCATGACTCCTCCACAGTCTGGTATAGAGATAATGAGGATTTCCTGCTCCAACAGCGTTGGACGAACGATTCCACACTGCAGACCAACTCTGGTCTCCTCACAGTCACAAACCCGTCGTTTAGCCAGTTCTTGTGGCCAGGTCAGCAGCCAAGTTAAAAAGAAGCTCCCCATTAACCACAGCTGAGTCTGTGAGTCTGTCAAAGGAGGACTTCAGTACTTTTTAATGTATTGCATAATATCCCCTTAATGAGGAGTAGCAACCTATTGCATATTTAAAGAGATTTCCTGGTTTTAAGCAAAACAAAACATTACACATAAGTCCCCCAAAATTAGAATTCCTAAACCTCCCATTTTTGTACTGTTGAGGACATTTTAATTAAAACAGTATTTTTTTTTTTTTAAACTTTCTTCTGCTCACATTGCCTATATCTGTTGTGACGTCATAATCCTCTTCTTCTGGCATCACAACCTGTTACATACGAACATGCCAGCAGATAAATGCTTTACGGTCTATATGGTCTGCTCAACTGTATGAATAAAAAGCACCCATAGCTAGTGAGCCACACAGAATGGTTCAAGAGTAGCTTACCGCTTTATTAACATAGCAAACAGTGCAGATTACAGCCAGTACACAACTGCAGATGGTAAAAAAAAAGGCAAAACTAAGTGATGACGTGACGGCTGCCCAACACAGACTACTGACGTTTCACTTGATGAGTCCCAAGCTTCCTCAGAGTGATCTACTACACCCAAAAGTGCCTTCACATTCATAGCGGTACACATGCAAATTAAATTGCTAACATCCAATAAAATATGCAGATTTGCATGACATATCAGATGAAAAACAAACGATGAAATCAGCCCAAATAATTTAGCCCTATAGAACTGGTCCATAAATAGATAAATTAAATAGCTATGTATAATACATGAGTAGCTATCTCAGATATGGGCTACTGAAAAATGTATCACTAAGTTGTTGTATAAAAAACAGCATTACACATGTAAATCTTAAGTTGCAATATACAAAACACACTGTAAGCATTTTCCAGCAGAGCTGATACTAAATGGGCAAAATAACATCAGGCACAAATCTTAATGACTGTAGTGATGTGCACATTCAGGCACCACACACCATGATCTTGTAATGCAGACAGTATAATAATCATAGAGCATAATGCTGCAAACTTGACCCAAATTCATAATTTCTTTAGAAACGCTAAAGAAGTTATTTATGGAACAATTCTATAGGGCTAAATTATTTTTTACCATCTGCAGTTGTGTACTGGATGTAGACTGCACTGTTTGCTATGTTAATAAAGCGGTAATCTACTCTTGAACCATTTTGTGTGGCTCACTAGCTATGGGTTGCTTTTTATTCATACAACTGAACAGACTAGATAGACAGTAAGGCCTTTATCTGCTGGCATGTTCGTATATAACAGGTTGTGATGCCAGAGGCAGAGGATTATCAAATCACTCTGAGGAAGCCTGGGACTCACCAAGCAAAACGTCAGTAGTCTGCGGAGGGCAGCCGTGGCCTCAACACTGTGTTTTGGTGTTTTTTTACCATCTATAGTTGTGTACTGGATTGTAAACTGCACTGACTGCTATGCTAATAAAACGGTAAGCTACCCTTGAACCGATTTCTGTGACTCACTTGCTATGGGTGTTTTTTTTCATGCCTTACTGTGTTTGCACTTTGCTATTTAGCACCATAGCGCTGTTTCCTCATGCTTACACTCCATGTGCTTTGCTGTTGTCTGCTTAACTGTGCAGCTCCCTAAGTATTTACAAAGGGAACTGCCCCCCTGACCTGCTTCCCTTTTGACCTCTCTCAACTTCCCCCTCTCTTCCACCACTTCTACCTGCAACTTTTGCCCTCATGTTGTCCCACCCCACCTGAAGCTGTCCACCATTTTTAGGGATACCACCTCCTCTGACAGCTCATTCCACTTGGACACCACCCTCTCAGTGAAAAAGTGTCCACTTCTCTCTCTCTCCTGAACCTTCCTCCATCAGCTTTAGGCTGTACCATCTTGTGGTCTTGTTTCTACTAAGGCTGAAGGGGCCCTCAGTGCTCACCCTGTTCATATCCTAAAGGCACTTGAAGGTCCTGATCATGTCTCCCCCCTCACTTCTTTCCTCCTATCCTCAAGAGAGTACATATTGAATTCCCTGAGTCTCTCCTCACAGTTGCTGCCCTGCTCGCCCATCATCCTGGTTATCCTTGTCTGGACCACCTCCAGCAAGCTGATAGCCTTCTGAAGATGCAGGCACCAAAACTGCACACTGTACTCCAGGTGTGGTCTTACCAGTGACATGTACAGCGACAGAATGATCTCTGCCTTCCTGGTAGTAGCTCCCCTGGTTATGCAGACAGCATCTGATTTGCTTTAGCTGCTGCTCTCTTGCAGTGTGCAGTGTGTTTCCAGTCACCTGTGATTATTAATCCCAGGTAATTTTTTTTCCTCTGACCTGGTTACCTGCAAGGTCCCCAACCAGTATGCGGTACCAGATTCTTCACCCCTAAGTGCATAACTCTGGTGTTGAACCCCAGTTGTCAAATGCCAGATCGTTTCTCTAGCCAAGCCAGGTCCTCCCTGAGTTCCTGACTTCCCTCTTCCATGTCCACCCTCCCACAGAGCTTGGTGCCAACTGCGAACAGGCAGATTTTACTCTTTATCCTATCCGTGATGTCACTTATGAAGATGTTAACTACCACCAGGCCAAGCAACAAGCCCTGTGGGACCTCAATGGTCACTCAGACTTCTCCTCCAACTACCACCCTTTGGCTTCTATCTTGCAACCAGCTTCTGACCCATCCTGCGAGCTTAGCCCCCATTCCAGGTCCTCCAGCTTCCTGACTAGTCTCCAGTGAGGCACCAAGATGATACAGGACCTCAACCACCTGGCCCCTATGCATTGTCCTACTATCCCAATTGAAGAAGTCAATTAGGTTAGTTTGAGACCTCCCCAATACAAACCCACACTGCCTGTCATTCTGGAGGCCATGTTCTTCCAGAAAGCCTATCAGTGTCCCTTTCAGTATAGTATCCATCAGTTTACCCCCCACTGAGGTCAGGCTGACTGGTCTGTGGTTCTCTGGTTCATCCCTTGGCCCACTTTTATGGAGAGGTATGACATGTGCCATTCTCCAGTCGTGGGGCATGCTTCTGGTCTCCAGAGAGGTGTAAAAAAGTACAGTTATGTAAGAACTTACCGTAACAGTAGATCTTCGAGAGAGGCTCTTGCAGTAGAAAATTACATACAGGACTGAAGCCGGCAGGTGTCAGGACCCCACGGAAAAATTTCTAGCTAGCAGTCACTGGCGGGGGACTGCCCCCACGTCAGGTGACCCATGTCATGCGACCTCAGTATAAAGGGGCGGTCCCCCACGCCCGCCTTCCAGTTCTTTCCCGCCAAATGCCAAAAGGCGAGACGAGAGAGAAGCAGATATTTTCCATCCTGGAAAAGGAGCTTAAAAAGCTCAGGGGGATGGAGGGTGGGAAGGTAATACCTACTACAAGAGCCTCTCTCGATGATCTACTGTTACAGTAAGTTCTTACGTAACTGTACTATCTTACTTCGAGAGGGTTCTTGCAGTAGGTAATTACATATAGGACTGAGTCCCAAGCAGTCTGGAACAAGAAGAAGAAAATGGGAGGAGGAAAACTACTCAGTAGTAGACCCTCTGGCTGAGAAGGTCTTAGGAAAAGAGATCTTGCAAAACAGCCAACTCGAAGCCGGCTCTACGGCTAGAGGCAATGTCCAAACTGTAATGTTTCGTAAAGGTATGGACAGAAGTCCAAGTTGCGGCTGCACAAATGTTGGCCGCTGACACATTCTTGAAACAAGCCGCAGAGGCAGCCACCCCCTGGTGGAGTGGCCTCTGACTTGACCCGGCAGGGTCTTGTTGTACTTGTCATAACAAAGTGGTACAATGAGCCAACCATTCAGACAGGCATTGCTTGGAAATGGCACTGCCTTCTCTTTCATGAGCAAAAGAGACAAACAGTTTATCAGACTTTCTGAGATCCTTCATCCTGGTGGTGTAGTATCTCAGAATTCAGTGAACATCTAGAGTATGCAAGAGGAACTCCCCTTGATTGGAATGTTGCGTAAAGAAAGCAGGTAACTCTAAGGATTGATTCAGGGTAGATTCCGCTACCACCTTGGGGAGAAACTTAGGGTTGGTACGCAGAGCCACACGTTCCTTGTGAAAAATCAAATACGGGATTTTACATATTGATTGATGATTTTTTCATCAGGGCCTGGAGCTCGGAAATCCTTCGAGCAGAAGTGATGGCCACGAGGAAGAGAGTCTTCCACGAGAGGAACTTCAGATCTACTAAGGCTGCTGGCTCGAAAGGAGGCAGAGTAAGCTTCTCAAGGATAAAATTCAGATCCCAAGGAGGGGCAGGAACCCGAATAGGGGGTCTGAAGTGGAGGACCCCTCTAAGGAAGGTCTCAGAGACCTCCAGCTATGCAAAAGTCCTGTCTCCAAAAGGGACATGGTAGGCCGAGATGGCTGCCATGTGAACCTTCAAAGACGAATGACTGAGACCCAGATAAAAGAGGTGTCGCAAGTAATCCAAAAGCCGCACAACAGAGCACAAGAAAGGCTCAAAATCTTTGGAAGCGGCCCAGATAGTGAACCATTTCCATTTCATGGCATAGGTAGATCTAGTGGATGGCTTCCTGGCCTCCACCAGAATCTCGGCCACGCGAGAGGAAACTCCGAAACGGGCTTGAGCTACGTCTGCAGGTGCAATGCGTGCAACTGAAGGGACTTGAGGCCTGGATGGACCAGGGTTCCCTGATCCTGGGTCAGCAACGTCTGTGACAGAGGAAGAGGAAGTGGAGGTTCCTCGGAATACTGTTGCAGAAGAAAGAACCAAACTTGCCTGGGCCAGAAAGGAGCGATGAGAATCATACGAGCTCCTTCCAAGCTGAATTTCTGTAAGACCCTTGGAGCCAAGGGAATCGGGAGAAAGGCATAGACGAATCTTCCCTTCCAGCCTTGAGACACAGCATCTCTCCAAAAAATGCCGCACCCTGGAGCGAGCGAGCGGAAGGCAGGAAGTTTTGCATTGAGAGGAGATGCGAACAAGTCTATCTGAGGGGTTCCCCAGCGTAGAAAGATTTTGTCTGCTACCCCCTGATCGAGTTCCCACTCGTGTGCTTGAGCAGACGACTGACTGAGGTGATCTACCAATGTGTTCTTGACCCCCAGGATGTGAATGGCCGTGAGGTGAAGGTTGTGCTGCACTGCCCAATCCCAAACCCGTATCGCTTCCCTGCAAAGGGGGTAGGAACGGGTTTCTCCCTGTTTGTTGATGTACCAAACTACACACATCCTGTCCATTTGAACAGCCAGATGTCCTCGAAGCAGAAAAAGATGCAGAGCCTGAAGAGCATACAACACAGCCCGAAGCTCGAGCACATTGATGTGGAGAGATTTTTCGAGCTGGGACCTTCTCCTGAGGCGTCTGTTGTCAGTGTCTGAGAGGGGGAAGAAAGACAGAAGGGAACTCCCCAGCAAAGGTTCTCCTGAACCGCCCGCCATTGCAAGTCCTGAGCCATAGGGTTGGAGACCAGAACTAGTTGATCTAGGTTGTCCACCAGCTGATCCCACTGAGACTGAAGAGTCCACTGAAAGATTCTCATGTGGAGCCGAGAACGAGGGACTGTCAGAATAGCAGCTGCCATAAGCCCGAAAAGGTGAAGGACCGACCTGGCGCTGACCTACTGGCGGCTGGACAACAGGCTGACCTGAGCCTGGATTGATGCTGCCCTGTCCAGTGGCAGAAAAGCCATGCTGGAGGTCGTGTCCAAGATCGCCCCGATAAACTGGAGCCTCTGGGACGGGATTAGGTGGGACTTGGCCTGGTTGACGGTAACACCCAGGCAGGCAAAAACCTGCAGGGTAAGGGAAAGGAAGTGCAGGAGTTCCTCCTTGGACGAGGCCACCAGGAGCCAATCATCCAGGTATGGGAAAACCTGCACCCCCTGGGTACACAAGTAGCCCACCACCACCGAAAGGCATTTGTTAAAAACTCGGGGAGCCGAGGAAAGACCAAATGGGAGGGCCTTGAACTGGTAGTGGTCCCTCTGAAAAGCAAAGCACAGGTATTTACGGTGGGATGGGCAAAGGGGGATATGCAGGTAAGCATCCTGCATATCCAGAGCGCACAGCCACTGTCCCGGCCAAAGAAGGGGTAGAAGACCCTGCAGAGAGAGCATTCTGAACCTTTTGTACTCCACAAACAAGTTCAGGGAGCTGAGGTCAAGAATCGGCCTCACATCTCCTGACTTTTTTGGGACCAGGAAGACATGGGAACAGTACCCTGTCCCCCGAAGGTGGGGAGGAATGGGCTCTATCGCCTCCTATAAGAGAAGACAGGATATTTCCTCCTGAACCAGAAGATGATGTTCTGGGGAGTAACACGACCAAGGGGGAGGTTTTCGAGGAGGTTCCCGAAGAAACTCTATTGAGTGTCCTTCTGCAATCAGCTGGAGCACCCAAGTGTCTGAAGTGATCCTCTCCCAACCCAGTAGGTGGAGGGAGAATCTCCCTCCTACCGGTTCCTCTGGAAAGCCCAGAGGCTGTGGGAGAGGAAAGGAGTCAGGTGGTGTGAGGCAGCATCGCCGCTGAAGCCCCCGCTGCTTTTTTGGGTGGGGGGAGGGGCTTGGCAGCCAGAGGGGCCCGATGTTTATTGGCCAGCTTTCCCTGAGGTTTCGCTGTTTGCCGATTACGTCTGCGAAAGGGACGACGCTGAGCCTGAGGGGGTTTGTACATGGAGTTGATGGACTTCACTGCTGTACCCTTCTCCTGCAGATCGGTGATGATGTCCTTGACATCGCCACCAAACAGCACCGAATCCCTGAAGGGCACGTCCTGGATAGCAGACTGCACTTCCGGGACCAATCCTGACATACGGAGCCAGGCATGACGCAGCAAACCCACGGCGAAAGCCGAGCTCCTAGTGGCAGCGTCCACTGTATTATACGTGGCATGAAGCATGTGCCAGCTGGCCGAACATGCAGACCAGACTAGATCAGCCACTTCCTGCTTTGTCTGAGACTCATGAAGGGAGTCCAACTTAGATTCCAGCTAACTAAGGGTCGCCTTCTGATAATCCCCCCATATGACCAACATAATTCATGGTGCTTATTCCCAGAGTGGAAGAAGCGTAGACCTTCTTTCCATACTGGTCCAGAAGGAGAGATTCCTTGTCAGGTGGTGATGAGCTCAAGTGCTTGGGGTTAGCCGTTCTGCTGTGACCGGCGCTAATAACAATCGAATCAGCTCGAGGGTGTGAATTTAGAGAGTCAACACCCTCGGGAGCCTGATAAAGCCTATCCAACTTCCTAGGAAGAGGGGCTAGGGCTGACAGTTGCTTCCAAATAGTGGAGACAAGGTCGGCATGAGGCTCAATCCAGGGTGGCACCAAGGTTGGAGCGATCTTGGGCAGATCCAGGTGCGCAGCGAGTTTCTTACGCTGTGGATCCGGATCCAAGGAATGCCACTGATGAACCTCCTGGATTTTACGCAGCAACTCCATAAAAGAAGGATCCTCTGGAGGTGACTTCGGAGGAGTCCTCGGCCTGGGCTTATCTGGAGAGCGTGGCTCTTCATCCAGGTCAGAACAACTGTCAGAGTCGTCCAAGGTCTCTGAGGAAGAAGACTCCTCCTCCCGAGGTAGGGGAGGAACAGACCCCTTGGGAAGCCCCCAGAGAAGCGTATCCTGCCCCGCCCTGGAACTGGAGGACTCGCCTCTGGTATGTGGAGGTCGGGAGGGAGTCTCTTGTCTCCAACGTAAGGGGTCCGGAACCGGGACCAGCGTTGGAAGACGGCTCTTTACCTTCCTGGTGAGCTGAGCCTTGGCCTCAGCCCACCAGGAGGCTAGAGTCTCCTTCAAATCCACTGGCGGCTAAGGGAGCGGTGGTGGAGGAGGAGGAGGAGGAGGGGGATACGGATATTGGGAATATCCGTATTGCGCGTATTCATACCCCGACGGCGGGTAACCCGGCGTTGGGTAATGAGGCACCGTGGTACTGCGAGTCAGATAGGTCAAGGCCGGGTACTAAAAGCAACATTGCGCCCCGGGTATGATGGTGTTGGGATAGAACCGGGTCGGATAATTTAGGGACCGGGGTCTGTCAGGGCA
This sequence comes from Neoceratodus forsteri, assembly GCA_016271365.2. Taxonomy (NCBI): domain Eukaryota; kingdom Metazoa; phylum Chordata; order Ceratodontiformes; family Ceratodontidae; genus Neoceratodus; species Neoceratodus forsteri. The sequence continues at coordinate 456,692,029 of CM028132.1, forward strand.
GACGGCCCGGGAGGATGCCCGGCAGGCAGACCTGGAACAGGAGGCCAGGCAGGCAGCAGGCCTGACGTAGGGACGGCATCCGGAAGAGGAAGAGAGATGTCGCCCGGCGACAGCAGGACTGGCGTCCAAGGAACAATCAGGTCGTCCTGCCCCATGGGAGGGAGACCTGACGGGAGCGTACCTATATCCCCTGCAATGCCTGGAGGAGTAGAGAAATCCCTGGGGTCAAGCTGAGAAATGCGAATGCTGCAGGGAGCCGGGGACGGTGGACAGAATATTAGGGTCTGGCGACAGCTCTGACACCATGCAACCGTCGAAGCGGCCGACGTCTGACTTACCGGCAGAGTCCAGGCGGACGTCGGAGAAGTAGTCGTCCGACTTAACAGAACCATCGCCCAAGGCAGACCACGATGGGGGTGCAGTCTGGTCAGGCGGCTTAGGGGTCGTGTGCTGCCCCAAAGAGTCGAGCAAC